>CM073584.1:89251717-89779217 GCA_037074715.1 Magnolia kwangsiensis | reverse complement strand
GCTGGAGAAGAAGAGGCTGCCGAGAGTGAGGAGGTCGAAGATGAATAGAAGGGGCCGATCCCCTCGGTCTTGACTGAGGTGAATTTGGACAGAATCCGAGTCGGGTATCATGGTCCCAACTCAATAATTCTGACTCCCACTCCCAAATGAGTTGCTCGACCATCCTCCTCCTGGGATGGTCACAATCTTCTAAGTTGTCATACAATATGGCTTGCGCTTGCCCTTGCAACTCATTGCTCGTGATTTTCTTTCTCGACTCAGAATTACTCCCGAGTAAATAGTTTTAAATGGGTGGAGGAACTTGTTCAGTTATGCGGTGTTGTGGGTTGAAGTAGAACAACTCCCACTGACCATGGATGAGTTCTTCGATCTGAATCAAGTTCGACTGAACACTTCACAGCCCGAATGGTATTTTTTGAGCGCTTGGCGAAATAAGGGCGGCTCTTTGATAACCGACCCTCTTACATCCAACAAGCACTGGAGAGAGAGGTGGTTCTGAGCATGCGGTCGCTGAGAGACTGCCGAGTCTGGGCTGTTCGAACCTCACATTCTCTGGGCCTTCTCTGAAGCAGGTGACTCGGCATGCTCTTTCCCTCATCTTTTCTTATCTCGATCTTTCTGAGTTTGACTGATCGTACTTTGCAGAAATCTCCAAGAAGAAGCTAAAATTAGGAGCCAACGCTTTGGCTTGGATTAAAGATTTGTGGACGATAAGTCCAAAAGATCGGTCCTAAAAGTCCCTCTTGTAACTAGAGCGTCTTCTTCTCTCAGGCTTGGATTCATCCGTGACAGGTATCTTTAGGTTACTCTGGCACATTCTTTTGGAATCTTTCTGACTCTGTGTTTTGTCCGACACAGATATGACTGAAGCTCGACCCCTTCTGAAGTCATCGTCTAAGTTGAAGGCTCCTCTCAGGTCAGTGCTGTCAGAGCCTTGACCTCCAAAGAAAGCGAAGACTACTTCTTCAGTCGTGGAGTCGCCTGCCCCAATCGCCTCTAATTCGTCCGTCCCCACCGTTGTCATTCTCTCTGACCCCAAAGAGAGGGTAGAGGGTGTGAGCAAGTCCCGGGCTACTTCCGAGCCGGGACTTGTTGTAGAACGGGTCTCAGGATGAAGAGAGGAGCTGAGAGGGTAGACCTCAAGGGGGGAGACGACTCAACAGGAGATGTCACCCTTCCGTCGGGCTGTGGCCGACATGGTCCCTTGGGCTATTTTTGCCGGGATCGAGAAAGAGTTCGCTTCCATCTTTGAAGCCCCTGGGAGTCAAATACTCTCCCATGCTATAAAGATCTTGCTTTAAGTAGAGTTTGGACTTATCTTTCTGCTAGTTGTCTTTTTCGTTTCTGATCTGACTTCACCCCTTTATTATTCAGTTTGCTCCTTGCCTGCTGAGAGCTAGCGGAGATTTGTCTGAGGCTGAGAAGACTCAGAGAGTTGTGGCGGACGCTGAAGCGGATCGGAAGCAGGCGGCAGAGGCAGAGGCTCAACTCGAGATTACCTCGTCTCAGGTCGACCGACTGAGTGGCGAGCTGAGTATAGCTCGGAAGGCGACCGAGGATGCTAGAGCCGAGTGTGCTTGGTCGGCTCAGCTACTGAAGGAAGCTTATGACGAGAGCTTACAACTCCGCCTAACTCGAGACGCTTCTGAGGAGAAGCTGGCTCGGTTGAAAGCTAATACAAAAGTGGCACTCGAGTTGGCCAAAAAAGAGGCTGGGAGAAGGCTGTCAAAGATTTCCTCGAGTCTCCGGAGTTTGAAAATGAGAGGGATCGCCTATATGAGAGCGGGTACGCTACTTGCATCAAATAAATGAAAAAGTTTTTCCCCGACCTTAATCTCTCTAGATTTGAGGGTGGCTCTCCCAAGGATACGACAACTGAAGTGGCCAAGGCCGATGATGCTGCGGTTGGTATCGAGGTCGAGTCTGATATGGTCTTGGCTCCAGAGGTTACTCCTAGTAATCCTTGATAACCTTGGAGCTCAGCTTTTAGAACTATCATCAGATCCATTTTGGTACGATCATCAGCTCCTTGTGGCACTATCATCAGCTCCTTTTGGCACCATTGACACCATCATCAGCTCCGAGTAAGCCCATTTATAGTTGTGGCCGAGGGAACAGTTCATATGTTTTGACCGACCTTTCATTTACTATTAAACCCTTTTATCGGATAATGTAATGCTAAGGCAAGATAGAACTTGATATAACAACCATACTGATAAATGAATATACTCAGTTTTATTTTATTCATTTTTGGCTCAGTTTATATGTTTGTCATTTTTGAGTTTTTTTTTCATTGCTTTGCTATGCCGACTTTATGGGTAATAGACTTTTAGATGATCGACATTCCATAGATGAGACAGTATTCATCCAGTCAGGTCTTCCAATCGGTATGTTCCTGGTCGGATGGTGCTTGAGACGACATAGGATCCTTCCCGATTGGGTCCCAGTGTGCCCGTGCCAACTTCCTTAGTATTGAGGAATGTCTTCTGGAGGACCATGTCTCCGACTTAAAAACGTCTAACCTTGACTTAGGCATTATAGAACCGAGCCACTTATTGCTGCCTAGCCATCATACGTAACTGAGCTTTTTCCCTTTGCTCGTCCACAAGGTCGAGTCCGAGCGCTAGGAGTTCTTCATTGTCTTCCTCACTAAATGAGCTGACTCAGGTTGAAGGCAACCCGATTTCAACTGGAGTGACGGTTTCTGAGCCACAAGCAAGGGAGAAAGGGGTCTCTCCTGTAGCGGTCCGGACTGTAGTTCAATAAGCCTATAGTATCTTCAGAAATTTCTCAGCCCATACTCCTTTGGATCGGTCAAGCTTGGTTCGAAGATGCTGTTTGATGATCTTGTTGACTACTTCAACTTGTCCATTTGTCTGAGGATGATGAGGCGACGAATACACATTCCTGATTCTGAGATTGTCGCACATCTTGCGATAGCTTTTATTGTCGAACTACTTCCCATTATCGATTATTATAGTCCGAGGTATGTCGAACCGACAGACGATGTTTTTCCATACAAAGTCGGTGATCTTTTATTCGGTTATCTTTGCCAACGGTTCTGTCTCGGCCCACTTCGTGAAGTAATCCACAGCCACGACTGCGAACTCGGTTCGTCCCTTCCCGATGGGGAGAGGTCCAATAATGTCGATTCTCCACTGCGCAAAGGGCCAAGGACCGGTCATAGGAGTTAGCTCTTCAGGAGGTTGTCTCGGGATAGCCGCAAATCGTTGGCAGTTGTCACATCTCTGGATGAGTTTACGAGCGTCGTGTTGGATGGTCGACCAGTAGTATCCTTGGCGTAAGACTTTATGTGCGAGGGATCGCCCTCCTGAGTGATTTCGGTAAATCCCTTCGTGGACTTACCGCAACACATAATCGGCTTCATCAGGGTTTAGGCACCGTAGCAACGAAGTGTAATAACATTTTCTTGTACAATGTTCCATTGAGTATGGTGTATCGAGAGGCTCGAATTTTCAATCGTCAAGCTTCGGCAGGATCTTCAGGCAATGCCCCACTGTCGAGATATCGGATGATCGAGTCGAGCCAAGTAGGTCCCGAAAGTACATTTGATCTAACTGGTTCAATAATACTCGGTTTAACAACGTACTCGATCGGAATCGACCTAGAAATGTCGTCCTCATCGGAAAAGGTGAGTTTTGCAAGCAGGTTGACCTTGACATTTTTCGCTCGAGGGATTCGCCTAACGATACAATGTTGAAATCCACCGATCAGCTCTTTAGCTTTTTCCATATAAGCTTTCAGCTGTTCTTTTCGTGTTTGATACACACTTGTGACCTGAATGACGACCAAATGAGAATCGCTGAAAACGTTGAGGTGCGTAACACCTAAGCTGGCCGCAAGTCGAAGACCGAGTAACAAGGATTCATATTCTACTGTGTTGTTCAAGGCTTGAAATCCAAGTCTTAAGGCATATTGCATATAGGTTTGATCGGAAGTCTCCAATACTATCCCTACCCCGCTTGCCTTAGAGTTGGAGGAGCCATCGACATACAGAGACCAAGGGCTTGGGCCGGGTAATAATGCAGGAGAAGCTGTCACGCCCCAAACTCGGAAACCGGGCTCACAAAATTTCCGATCGCCGAACCCGGCGCCGACAGCCTCCGTAGAACCCCATTCTCGGCTCCTAGCTCCCATTCGCCAGGTTCCGATCCTGGGATGCTACGAGGAGGATTTTAAATACCAGTTTGTTTCGTAATAAGCATAACCAAAGGCATAACCCACAAACAACAACCAAGAACTCCATCACATTTCCACTATGATCAAAAACTTTACAAGTACAATGAGCATAAAGGGAAATACAATGGTAAATAACAGAAAACTCCAAAATGATCAGCAACGCGCTCCTGCCTCAACGCTGCTGCAGTCCAACGTCACCTGCACGCAACGGTCGTGCATAAGCTTACAGAAAGCTTAGAGGGTGGTGAAAGTGTGTGCGCAAGGTAGTAATATGAATGCAATGTCAGAGTAATGCGGAATATGCAGATGGAACCAAAACGTCATGAGCCGTACCAAGGCTATGCAATGCAAGACATGAATGGTATCGGCCATCCCAAGGCCACGCAATGTGCAATGCAACTCAAGCATACAGATCCTCATCAATGTCCACATATCAGTACAGCTCAAAGTATGGAATATCACCGGGGTCTAGTACACTCTAAACCAGATTGCCTCCACATCACGCGCAATAAGGTAAGTGGAAGAGACCACACTATCCGTCTGCCAATATCGGGCGCGACTCGTCGATAGCGGACCCATTCCTCGAGCTGGTCAAACTCAGCCTAGCATTCCCCCCTACACTCGGGCGGGTAAGGCCGCACCCCCTTCCAACCGACCACGACACAGTGGAGAGCGTAACCGTCTGATAATCGGCACTCAACGCTCATCTACCCACTCGGTCTAGACGTTGAAGCAACCTCTTGGTACCATAAGGGTTTAGGGACTTTCACCCAGGGATATCTATAGTACCCCATATAAGTCAAGATTTTCGGTATCCAATCCTGCCAACCACGATGCGTCTGTGGAGGCTATGGCCCTGATGTCGCTAGGGCGTACAACAACCATGTCACACAAATGCAGAATGCATGAATCACGCTATCCAGTCATGCAACCAATCCTGCGCATACCGTGCGCTCATGTAGGGCAACACCGCCTAACCGGAAGCCCATAAACAACCTGCCCGAAGGTAAATGCCATGATCAGTCAATCCTCATATCAAGCATACATATGATGCGTATGATCATGGGTCATGAAACTATACTAAACATGTTATAACGAAATGAATTATCTTACGATGCAGATGGGCCTGGACGGCCTATACAAGGCAAGTACGACTAGTAATGGGCCCTAAGGAGAGTCGTAATGTGGACATCTAACCAACATTACACTCGCAATGTGGACGTCAAACCATCATTGCATTCCAGGTACAATCTTCTTAAACACCGTTACATAATCGGTATTGGGTTTACATATTGCAATGGACCTTAGGTTCCTCCCATTGGGCCTTACATATATATCAAATGGGCCACATCTCATGGGCCCTTTATTCGTCAGATGTGCTATATCTTATGGGCCTTTTATTCATCAGATGGGCCATATAAATGGGCCACACCAATGGGTCTTAAGTGCATTGCAATGGGTCAAAACCCGTGGGCCTTGGATTACATCAGTTGGACCTAGTCACATGAGTCTAATATGTATCAAATGGGCCACACAATTGGGCCCCCAAATGTATATCAACTGGGCCTCAACCCAGAGGCCTTATATGAGTCGAATGGGCCTAATTCCTAGGCTTTAAACAATTCTAATGGGCCTAGTCCATGAGCTTGCATGCATATCCAAGTGGGCATAATCCCATGGACCCTTTCTTAATCAAATGGGTGTAGTCCCATGGGTCTTACAATATAACAAATAGGTCCAATTTTTTTTTATGGGCCTAGAAGTACATCAAATGGCCTAGTCACATGGCCTTAGATCATATCCATTGGGCCTAAAACCATAGGCCTTGAATATCAAGTTAAGCCCATAGGCTTTACATATCAAGTGGGCCCAAGTTCTTGGGCCTTACATGAATCAAATGGGCCTAGCCCATAAGCATTTTTTTATTTAAATGGAACTAGCCCATAGGCCTTTTATGATACAATGGACCTAGCCCATAGGCCTATTGCAACCCAAAAGGGGCTAACCCATATGTGAATGGCCCACCCAATCAGTGGCACCATGTTATAAAATGATCCCACCAAGGGGATGGACGATCCTGATGCATCACGTGCATCATGGTGGGTCCCGCTGTTGCTGGTGAGGGACCAGACATACTCTCCAAGGGGCCCCACCGTCTGCTGGACGGTGGATGGGCAGATACAAAACGGTGGGTGCCACCGTCCTCTGGACGGTGGACTTTGTTGTTTTTTTTTTTTTTTTTTTTTAAAGGAATGTGGGTCCCATGTGGGGCCCACACAGCAATATCTATTCGCCATCCAACCCATTCATAAGGTCACTCGGACCTGGATGAAGGGATGACATAAATTTCAGCCTGATCCAACACTTCTGTGGCCCAGCAACAGGTTTCAACGGTAAAATTCAATTCACACTGTTTCTTATGGTGTGGGCCACCTGAGTTTTTGTTCGGCCCGAAATTTGGAGGGGGCCCACCTGAGGTTGGGACCCACCTCATGGACAGATGGAATGACAAATAAACATCTTTGGTGGGGCCCACATGTACGGCCGTGTGCCCCCCCACGTTCGTCCGCCTATGCCCCTGGCCGTGCAGGCGCTGACACTCACAGTGGCAGAGGCTTTGCCTCTGTCATGAATTTTTTGAAAAAGGGTAAATTCTAAAATTTTGAGGTTTTTGACGCATGGGGCCCGCTGCGCCAAAATTCGACCCGACTATGGCGATCAGTGGCTCGACGCCGTCCAAATGAGTCTAGAGTTTGAATTTTTTTGATGCTTGGATGTGAAATAAATTAAGAAAAGGATGTTTGAATGGTAATGGCGTAATATTAGGCGCTATGGCCCACCAGGTGATTGGATCAGCTCCAAACTTCTACCCAACGGTTAAAATACCGTGGGTAAGAGGATGGATGGCTTGGATAGGACATAAACATCAGGGTGGGGCCTATGCAGGGAAAACACCCAATAGCTTCACCTTTTCCTTTCTTTCTTTTTCCTTTTTTTTTTGTATACAGAGACGTCCAGCGTCCCAGACGCTGGACGGTGGGTCTCTTTAATATGAATCGTGGTGGGCCTTTATGAAGTGGGCCACCACTTACGGATGAAGGGGGTACAACCTGCAAGGTGGGCCCCACTTGAAGGACTCTAGGATAAAATGAATACCTCGAGGTGGGGTCCATTCAAGTGGGCCACACAACCTTAAGAAAATAAAATAAAATACAAGAAATAAAAGAGAGAGAGAGAGAGAGACATGGAGAGTGGGACACGGTTTGTGATGGAGGGACCCCGTCATTATGGGCCCTCCCTTGCAATGAAACATACAATAAATGGATCCCTTTGATCATGGGACCATCAAAATTATAAATCAACGGTGGAGATCCATTCTCCACCGTTATGGACGGTCTAGATGACCTTTTTGCAATGAAAATAACCGTCATGATGGGGTCCATGGAGAATGGCCCCATCATGGAACGATCATGATGATCTAAGTGGTCCATCGGCCACATTTTAGGGTCCCAAGTGAGATCCACACCATTGATCGGTGGGACTCACTTGGTCCACCATAAAAATAATAAAAACTACCCTATGGAAGCACCCACCGTCCGATCTTCTCGCTCCTAGGGGTTCCTTGGCACCTTATCTTCAACTTCAATGGCTAAGATGAAGAATGGAGGGTTGAGATGGGAGATTTTGGGGTAGGAAGGTGGGCCACTTGGAGCTTAGGAACTTTGGAGAAATTCCATACGTATGGAACTCCTGGATTTCTTGTTGCTTGGAAGTTTTGGAATGAGAAAGAGAGTGAGAGAGAGAGTGATGTAAAGGGAGAGAGAGAGAGTGATGGATGGATGGGTGAGTGATGGTGGTGTAAGAGAAACTTGACTTTTGTGGCTTTTGTGTAAGAGAAGTATGGTTTAAGAAGACTTTTGTGGCTTTTTGTGTAAGAGAGGTATGGGGTGTGAAGACTTTTGTGGTTGCTTGGGAAAAGGGATGGAGGTGATGTGTACTTGACATGTGATGGCTTGATGGGTGATTGATTGATGGGATTGATGTGATTGATGTGACACATCGTTGAGATTCCCTTGGTTTTCGCAACGCGCGACATTTTCTCGCACCGAACGTTGGCTCATATCTCTTGATCAGGGTATCGCCTTGGCGCGCGAGTCGCGGTATCGGAACCGCAACGACGGCGCGGTCGCTATAGTATTAGTCTCGGATTGAGTCGACTCGGGTTGTCGGTACATGAATCCAGGTCGCGCGTCGATATTGTTTAAGGGTCGAAAGTTGCCGGAATTCGACCGGTAAGACCGCGGAAGTGTACGGAAAGGTACGGACCAAGATACGGGTCTTACAGAAGCGGTAGTCGGTACTTCAACTGACTCAGCAGCAATTGTGTCGGCTAGCGATGTGACTTCGATAATGAAGTCAGCCACAGCTTTTTCCTTAATTGCTGCTCTCGGCTTATACTGAATGTTGAATTCACTGAGTTCAATTGTCCATTTAGTAAGGTGACTGGACGCTTCCGGCTTTTGCAGAATCTGGCGCAGCGGAAGGTTGGTCATGATGATAATAGTATAAGCTTGTAAATATGGTCAAAGTCGACGGGATGAGACGACTAGAACTAAGGCCACTTTTTCCAGGAGAGGATATCTCGTCTCTGCCGGTAAAAGTGCCTTACTGATATAGTAAATCAGCAGTTGCCTTCCTATGTATTCTCGTATCAAGGCCGAGCTTACCGCTGCCTTGGAAACCACAAGATAGAGCAGAAGGGCTTCTCTAGACTCAGGATTTTATAAGAGAGGCGGAGATCTAAGATAAGACTTTAATTGCTGAAATGTAACTTCGCACTCTTCTGTCCAAACCATTACCTGTCGTCCCTTCAATTGCTTGAAGAATGTGAGACATTTATCAGTGGCTCGGGATAGAAAGCAGTTGAACGCCGCTACTCGTCCAATTAATCGTTGTATGTCTTTGATTATTTTTGAGAACTCTATATCAAGCAATACTTTTATCTTCTTTGAGTTTGCCTCGATCCCTCGCTGACTAATAAGGAATTCGAGAAACTTTTCTGAGCTTACACCAAAGGCACATTTGCTTGGATTTAGCTTCATTTGATACTTGCGCAAGATCAGGAACATCTCTTCTAGGTCGGCTATATGGTCGACCGCGCACACTTTTGATGAGCATGTCGTCAATGTACACTTCTATGGTTTGACCAATCAGCCGAGCGAAGATTTTGTTCACTAATCTTTGATAAGTCGCTCCAGTATTTTTCAAACCAAAAGGCATCACATGGTAACAATAAAGACCTTTGTCAATGATAAAGGTGATTTTTGATTTATCAGATTGATGCATTACAATTTGGTTATATCCTGAATATGTGTTCATAAAGCTAAGGAGTTCATGTCCCACTGTACTATCTACCAACTAATTTATTCTGGAAAGAGGAAAGTTATCCTTTGGACAGGCTTTGTTCAAGTCGTTATAGTCAATACAGACTCGCCACTTCCTATTGACCTTTTTACTTGTAGGACATTAACTACCCATTCCGGTTAGTATATCTCTTCTATGAATTTTACCTTGAGGAGCTTGCTGACCTCTTCTTCAATGACAGCGTACCTTTCAGGGTCGAGTGCTTTTCGTTTCTGTCGGATCGGTCGGTAGGTCGGATCAATGTTGAGTCGGTGAGTAATTACAGACGGGTCAATTCTTGGCATGTTTTCATGGCTCCATACAAATACGTCGGCGTACCGTCGGAACAGGGCTATTAAATTATCTTTCAGGGGAGATCGCAGGGACGAGTCAATTTGCACTATTTTAGAGGAATCTGTCTCGGCCAACGACACTGAGATGAGATCTTTAACTGGTTGTCCTCGCTCATGTGTCTCGACCTGAGGATCCAGCGACTCAACCATCAATACTTCGTGCGAAACTTTCTTAGCCAGGATCTTAACAGCGGTTGTGTAGCAGCGCCTTGTGTCTTGCTGGTCTCCTTTGACAACTCTTACTCCCGACTCAGTCGGGAATTTCATGAAAATGTGGTATGTCGATACCACCGCCTGGAGGAGACTCAGAGAAGGATGGTCGAGAATAGCATTATAGACAGATGATTGATCAACTATCAGAAAGTCAACCATAACAGTCACCTGTTGTGTAGAATTCTCAGCTTTAAGTGGCAGTGAGATGATTCCTTCTGGGAGAGTCTGTCCTCCAAAGAATCCGATTAATAGGGTACGAACCGGACGCAATGCCAATCGTTCGACCCCCATTTTATTGAAAGCCTGAGTGAACAACACGTCAGCCAATGATCCTATGTTGACCAGTATACGGAATACCTTTCGATTTGTGATGATAGGGGTGATCACTAATGCATCATCATGGGAGTGATAGATGCCTCGAGCATCCTCATCTCATCAGTAAAGGAGATGCAGTACTTCTTTCTCTTTTTCTCCTTTGAAGGTTGAGCTATGACTAGGAGTTCGAACTCGGGTCGGCTGAGGCACCTGACATGATTTTTTCGAGCATTGTTGGAATCACCTCCGCCTCTGGGATCACTGACAATAGTTCAGATTTCCTCCGTAGGTCGGTTATCCCTTGGGTGTTCCTCAACTATTCTGGTCCTTTCGACATGTTCTGTCAATTGACCTTCCCTGATGAGCCTTTCAACCTTTTCCTTCAGATGAATACAGTTGCTCGTATTGTGCCAATGATTATGATGATAGTGGTAATACTTATCTTTATTCTGTCGATTGGGTTCGCTTCGTAGCCTGTCCAGCCAGTTGATAAACCCTTCACTCTTGATTTCCATCAGTACCTGTTCTTGCAGCTTGTTGAGTGGAGTATATGTGAAGAACTTTCGGTCAGGTTGTTTACTCAACTTACGTTCATCACGAGTTTGATCGTCTTTACGCTTTTAACCTTCAGCCTAGTCAACTTCTTTTTTGGCTGACTCTTTGGCCGAGGTTTTTGCGTTCTGGGCAGCTTCATGCAGGATCCTTATTTCTTCGGCACCTGCATATTTATCCGATCGAGTCATGAACTTGGCTAGAGTCATCGGTGGATTCTTGTCTAGAGAAGCCAGAAATGGCTTATCTCTAACACCTTGCATGAGGGAGTTGAGCGCTGTCTCTTCTGAATGTTTTTGAACCTGTAGTGACTCAAAGTTGAAACGTTTGATATAGTCTTTCAATAGCTCTCATTCCTTCTGAATTATGTTGTTCAGATGAGTCAGGGGCTTTAATTTCTTCTTCTCGCTAATAAAATTGGTGATGAAGGCATCGCTAAGCTCCGCGAATGAACTGATTGACTTCGGTTTCAACTGCTTGAACCAAGCCGAGCCACGTCGGCTAACGTAAGTGAAAAAGCCCAACACATCACAATATCCGATGCATCGTGCAATTCCATGTAAGTTCAAAAACATTCAAGGTATTCAGTTTGGTCGATCTTTCTGTTGAAAGGTGTAATCTGAGGCAGACGAAACCTTTCTGGTAACCGGGCTCGCATTACTTCATCAACAAAAGGGATGTTTTAGCCTCGAGCCTAGTTTGGCGGGCATCTCAACCCTATTTCATATCCACCATCTCTTCCAGCACTTCTTTCTTGAAGTCCTGGAGGTCAGCTTTTCAAGGCTCGACACTTTCTGTCATACCCTCATCGGGAAGTCAGTTGCGCCTCTTCCGATCTATCTCGTGCCGGAGATCTATAAGAGGCAAGGTGGCAATTACCGAATGAGCGGGTGTTGGCTCAGCCGGGCCTTGGGGCTTACTCGGCTGCGAAAGAGAGCGTGGAACGATAGGCTGAGGGTCGGCAACTTGTGGTGGAGCGTTCATTGCTTGACCCTGTTGAAATTACTGCATTTGTTGTTGATATATCTGTTCCAACATTTTCCGCATAACATTTACATCAGCTCTGAGCTCTTTAACCTCCCGGTTCAACCGCCCATTATTCCAGTTTCGCTGGGTGTTGGTTGCCTTGGAAGCGGCAGGAACATGTGCAGAACCTTGGCAGTTATCGAGTTAGTTTTGAGCCCCCTGGGCCGTGCTTGTACCTGGTTGTCCGACGACAGTAGCAGCTGGTCCTTCTGGACTCATTCTTCGAGTTCTTGCCATTAACACGAATAGCTCCTTAGGTAAAATGTAGAAAATGACTTTTTGTATCGTTTTGTAAAAAACTGGATCAACCTCTTCCTGCACTTCTGCCTACACCACAATGAGAGAGTAAAAGTAACCCTGGCTAGGGTCGGGACACCTCCGATGCTTAAGTCAGTAGAGATCCAAGAAGAGGAGTTTCTTAGGGTTTTTCTTTCGTACCTTAATTCTTGGAGAGCCCTCTTTTTTATAGGAATGAGAGGTCCCGGCGTAAGGGGATTCTCTCCTAATTTTTAGGAGATTTGATTTAGTTGTTATTCGTTTGAAGATACTTCCCGATCCCGAGATTTTCGAGGTCAGGTATCTTTGTACAAAATTCTCGGATCGGTGTTTAAGATTACACCATCTCTCTTTTGCTTGGCTCGACCTCAATGGACTATACATTTTCGGCTGGCTTACAAAGATGGGGCTTTTTGCCTACTGTCGGATGAAATAGAATCAAGTTAAGACTGATGTCCTTTCTTAATCCAATAGCCGACACTATAACCAACCTTATCCAGGTCGATTTTATAGTCGGTCAGGTGGCTTTTAGCTCTAGGGCCTTTAATTGGTCCTTTCAGACAATTATTTCTTTAACCGAGTCAACTTCATGTCTTTCAAATTTTGCCTGCGGCTCTTGACTCTTTTACTCTCGGTCGGGATTAATATCATACAGATCCGAGCTAAGTCACTCCTCTAGGCTTTATCTCCGGTCGACTTTCACAGTTGCCTTGGGCTATGTAAGCAGAACTAATTCATCTTACAACTGACCCCCTGGACTCGTCATATTTTTCCCCAACATTTTGTATGATGTGTGTGTGTGTGTGTGTGTGTGTGTGTGTGTGTGTGTGTGTGTATTAGCTTGCCATAGGTTATGATTGGATTCACTATATATATATATTATTTATTTATTTTGTACATTTGTTAGATGTTGGGACAAATGGGATGTGATATATATACAACTACCTTACTGCAAAGAATTGATAAAGGGTAATAGCGTAATTTTAGGTGAAAAGAATGCATACTGTTACCAAATATTTTTGGCAAAATTCAAAGCTATGGATTGAGTACTGCTGACAGAAGGGGATTAGCTGTTGTACAGCTGAACCGAGCAGAGATTGGTACAGCTCAGCTAACCCCAGCTTGAATTCGGCTCGACTTAGGCCTGGAGCCTATCTGGCTATCTCAGCTTGGTTCAGCCAACCACTTAGGTTAGTTGAGTTCGAGCTTTTGTGATATTTTCTCAAACACATAGAATATATCTCACACAATGCAAAACAGAAACAATTCTTTAAAGGTATTTCATCAAATACTTAGGAGAATAAAATAAAAATAAAAATATGAGGGCATTTTTATAATATAAACTTTATTTTTTGTGATTTGTTTTGTATCCATTCCTTCATCACCACCGGTTATCCCGCGGAGAATGTATGCACCCCAAAACAACATTTTATTGAATCATTTCATCAAACACATGACAGACAACATTAATATCAAAATCAGTCGAGGTTCAATCTGAGTCGAGCCAAGCTCAAACTTGGCTTGAAATTCTTTCAAGCTCCAAAAACCATCACAACTTGATCTAAATCCAATTTCGAGCCAAGGTGAGTCGAGTCAAGTGAGCTAACCGAGCTAACTCAACTCATGTACAACTCTATGTATAATAGACTAGCAACTTCGTTGGTGTATGCACGTGGCATGCTGAAGAGTTTGACAGTCCTCTAACAGTACAAAACGATGGAAATAATATCAAAGTTTTATAGGCTCATCATGATGTATTTATTATATCTATACTATGCATTCATTTGGTGAAATCATTTTAGGGTATGTGACAAAAAATAGTCATTTCCAAAGCACAATTGGACCACATCACAAATAGTAGTAGAGACAGTGATTCTCACTATTAAAACATTCGTAGGGCCCACCATAATATTTTTTTTCTCCATCCAATTTGTTCATAAAGTCACACAAACATGGATGAAGAGAAAAAAAAATCAAATCTCGGATCAATATAAAGCTTCTGTGACCCTAAGAAGGTTTCAATGGTAGATGTTCAGTCTCCCACAACTTTATGCAATATGGTCCACTAATTCGCTGGATCTCTCTTATTTTTTGGGATCAACCCTTAGAATGATATCGTAAAATAGACATATCATTCAGATATAACAAGTAACCCATGGTGAGGCCATAAAATTTGGTGTGCAGTACATCGACCAATCTGCTTGGGGCACCAGGACCTAGTATAACACCTCAAACTTTTCAATACTCGAGTATTGATAGTTCTCGAGTGTTACCATAGAATTTAACCTATTATGTACATATGTACGACACTAATCTAACTAACCTAATCTTACATCGAATCCCAAACGTGAATTAAACCATTGAGAATAGTCTCCATTTACAGATCAAGCCATCTGACCATTAATTTTAAAAGACGAGACTACCCATCAAGTGATTCAACGTATACACCCTCCCTAAAATGAATTGGCGAATAACCCTGTACCCATAATGATTTAGATGAAAGTTGGTTTGCAAGAAGTATTTAGATTAGATTTCACAAAACTCTTAGATCAGAAATAATTACGAAAATGTCATTAACATCAGCCTCGAATTCTAGATCACAAGGTTCTCACGATCCGTTTAATGAGAAACCTTACACCATGTAAATATATCATAAATTAACCGTACATGCCAAATTTTAACCATTGGATCAGCAAGATCAAATGGTTAAAATGAATATTCACATGAGGGCTGCCCACTTGAGCTTTAAACCTGCCTGATCTTTGACCAGGGACCCCATTTAGACCCTAATATGGGCTAAAAAAATGAATGAACGGACTAGATTTCTCAAAAACATCACTGTGGGCCCCAAAATCGGTCCTAGTGTGCATAGTACACGTGCACTGGCGGTGCACTAAACTAGCAATAGGGTCAAACCTGGTTTGACCCGACGAAATTCAAAAAAAGGGTGAGAGTTCCTCCCGCCGTTCGCAAGACAAACAAGCGTCATCCTTTTACGATGTCAGTGGCCCACCATGATCGGCCGACTGAAAAATCCAAATCGTCCATCATGCATGGGACCCACCTCCGACCAATACCTAGCAAACAAAACACAATTCACGCCATGATCAACTGTGGGGGGCCACCAGAATGCGGATTGCCTCCAAACTTGGGGCCATTAATTGAAATCTCTTTACCAAATTGATGAACGATGCAAAACATCCAAAGAAATACTATAGACAGGCCTCATGGACTCCAGCAAAAAAATCGGGATCCAATGCCACCGCACCTCTTCCGCAAATCCCTGTTCTTGCGCATTTTCGCTATTTGAACAGATAGTTGTCCGTCTAATGGCTATGGTGACCTTTCAGCAAGATTGTCATGGAAAATCCGGATCGTCCATCTTATCCAGAGGGCAAATCCAACTAGAAATTTGATTCTTTCGCAATCCATTTTATCGGATAGACACTCGATGCAAAGCCTACGCAAGAATATCGGGAGGAAGTCGTCAATCGAGTTGTTTCGCATAGGAAATCCACACGAAGCACCTAGACTCTGCTCTGGATCATCCATGACAGAGGGGAGGGGCTTCCTACCCCCTCCACGTCGACCAAAAGAAAGACATGGGGTAGAAGCCCATGCGCCGACTGTCTGTTACTCAAACAACTGTTGTGTAAGGGAGTTTTCCTTATTGCATAACCGAGTCGGTGCAAGGGATTCGCAATTGGCCTGAAGTAGGGGTGGGCATCGAGCTAAGTCGAGTCGAGGTGAGCCAAGCTCAGCTCGGCTTGTCCATGATGTACTCGAGTTCGAGCTCGAGCTCAAGCTTGGCCTCGAGCTCGAGCTCGAGCTCAAGCTTGGCCTCGAGCTCAACATTAAATCTTGGCTTGTTTGTCAAAGTTATCGAGTCGAGTTCGAGTCGAGCTAGTGGTTCGAGTCGAGTCGAGCTCAAGCTTGTTGGGTGAGAGAATAATGGATTCTGTTCTTGATCCTTCTCCATTAATGAAAAATTCAAAAATTTTAAGAGAATCAAAGCAAAACCCAATGAAAAAACCAAACAAAGCTTCGAATCGGATGAGGAAACCTAGTGGTGGCGGTCCGAACGGGCGTGCGGCTGGCAGTAGGTAGAGAAAGAGAAAAAAGAGAAAGGGAAAAGGGGTGCGTGCGGTTGGGTAGAGACTTTAGGGTTTGTTTTTTTTTTTTAAGTTAAAACTTAAAACTTATATTAATATAATATATAATATTTAATATATTTATTAATCGAGCCGAGTCGAGCTTCGAGTCGAGTTGAAATGCTCCCTGGTCAAACTTGGCTTGAACTCAACTCGAGCTTCAAATAATTAGCTTGGCTCAACTTAAATCAGCCATTCAAGCCGAGTCAATTCGAGCTGACTCGAGCCAAGTCGAGCGAGTTTTTCGAGCTAGCTCGACTCGTGAACAGCCCTAGCCTGAAGCCCTCAAGCTCATAAAGGGATCTCTAGCGTCCGACCGGGAGGAGAAAAGAGAAAGAAAGAAAGAAGGGAAGGAACGAGAGAAAGCAAGGTCCGACAAGCGAATAAAGAAAGAAGCAAGAAAGAAAGAAGGAAGGAAAGAAAGAAGGAAGGAAAGGAAGAAGGAAGAAGGAGGAGCGTTCAGCTGTCACCTAGCTGCTTGAGCACACACCAGGTCCCTCTGATGCCCCAAGGTAAAGATCTCCCAATCTTTTCCATGCAAATCTCTAGTTTTCCAATGAACCCGTAAAGGTTACTTAGATCGAGTCAACTCGGTGAGAAGACTCGGCGGAAGGTAGGATCTGATCTAGTTGATCCTTCCTCCCTTTTCTTTCAAATTCAATTTCCTAAGACTCAATAAACCTTATCATAAACTAACATAAATAATCCAAACCAGGCGAATTAGAGTAGAATTTGGCCCTAAAGTATGTCTTTGAGTAACTAACTTAGTATGAGACGATCCTACGACCTAAGGTGAAGGTTTTATCCTTTAAGCTTACTTTAATTTAAGTTGATAAATTTTATTCCGCGTTTTGTATGCCCTGTTGTCATGTTATTATGGTTCTTGTCATACAATTGTTTTATTTACCACCAATGATTATTATATTTTAGAAATTATAGTATGATGTTAATTACGTGTGATCTTTATGAATTTATGCAAGGTGATGGATACAAGCCCTGCCCTTTTCTTTACCAACTTTATTACCCTTGCTACTCTTCTCTTTATTAAGTTGGTTGTTGCTACTTTCCTCTTTATTGAGTTAGTCATTGTCACTCTCCTCTTTGTTAAGTTAGTCATTGCTACTCTCCTCCTTGTTAAGTTGGCCATTGCCACTTTTCTAATTGCTAAGTTGGTCATTGCCACTCTTCTCTTTATTTTGTTAGTCTTGTGTTATTTATCTTTAAGGCTCGGGCATGTCTTGATATTATAGAACTACATGATTCAGTTTACATTTCTTTTAATGCAAGTGATGTGTTGAAGGTATCACAACTAGTGGTTCAATTATTATATCATGGACATAATGCGCTATGGGTAAAGACTCCCTTGGTCGTCGAGTAATTCCATGAGTTTTTGAGTAATGGTGCACAAATCGATATAATAATTCGCAATGCGTGTTACATCACTTCCGGGATTGGATGTTGTAAATAGTCATTCCATGAACAAATCATGTCATGTAATTCATCTAACTCATGTGTTGTGCCGCCTTGAGGTGTTCACGTAAATCCACGGTAGCATCGGACATGCCGGTGAATCTCCGTAGTGTGAGAACGCGGGGCGATCTGGGTTTTATATGAATCGCATTTTACATTGTAATGATCAGTATGTATGATGAGTCGCACACACTTTGCTAGGCATGCATCTCATGTAGGTTGATTGCATATGCTGATACCCCTCATAATAGTAGAGTATGAGACGTATTAGAACCCTTACTATGCTTTCACGAATCTCTTGAATTATTGATAATCTTAACGGATAACCATAACTATGAGTAGGCCATTGGCCCTCTCCAATCATACAAATGATGCAAGCAATGTCAGATTGAAGACCTAGAGGACCATCTCCCTATGGAAGAGGATTTAGTTTTATATTTTCGTTGCAAACTCGATAATGTAATAAGTTCCCATTGAGAAGGCATTTGATTATTTTTTAAATTCTTTTACTCTGATGAAATAATCAATATATCAATTTTATTCTCGTGAATGTTACCTTTATGAATATATTTGGATGTGATCTAAATGAGAAAAAATAGGTGTGATTTTTAAAGCATCCAATTTATACATTATTAACACCCAGTTTTCTCGGGCACGAGTATTAACTCTGGCTATAAAAATTCAGAATTTTACACCTAGCTAGTGGCTTACAATCTTTTCACGAATTTGTGAGGTGCAATGTTGTATATGTGTTTTATCCAAGACATGTATCAATTTTAAAAGATCTTTTAGGGCATGATGCCACAAAGGAGACAGATCTATAAGGCCAGAGTGAACCATGTCACCGAAAGTTCCGGTGATAACAACCCATTATTGAAACCTTCTTAGAGCCCACTGTTATGTATATTTGACATTCGATGATGTAGAACATGGCATAAATACATTCTTAGCATGGTTGGATCAAAAGAAGGTGGACTATAAATTGATCATAACTTTTAATCTAGGTTTCATTACAGGGTGCATAACCTATCAATCTTTACTGAAATGGGCCATCTGAGGTGAACATATCTATAAAGTGAGTTGTGTCTATCCATTTCATCAGGAAGCACACACTTTAGCTCAAAAATGAAATTTTAAGGAAATTTCATTATTTTTAGTAATTTTGAAATTTTTAATATTTTATTACTTTTAGAGTTTTAGATTTTCTTCTTTTATAGAAACAACTTGTAATCATACTATGACTCTTCTAGCAAAAGTTTATTTGGAATTTTTATTTTTAGAAATTAGGTTTTATAAGAGTTTTATTAAAATTAGTATTTTATTAAAGTTATATTTTTTCTATTTTTTATAATTATGAATTTTGGTTTTTTCTATATTAATGGTGTAACAATGACACATTAGACAATTCATCGATCAATTTATGAATTTTCTAAAATATTATTTATATATATATTTTTTTTCCTCGTGGATTCGAGAAGTCTCTGTGAGGAGTCCAAAGAAGTTTCATGGATTCGAAGTAGTTATCATTGACAAAGATTGTGATCGACCTCACCATGTTCATCCCTGCGTCAATTGGTATTAGAGCGAAGACTCTAGTCAGGCCGATGACAAATTACAAAGGTATGAACCAAAACCCTGTGGATAGTAATCCAGAGATGTGTTATCTTTTGGAAAAAATGAAAACTTTTCACCGAGAGAGTCAGTTGACTATACAAGGGTTGCAAACAATCCTCAACCATATTGCGGATTCGCTAATTCCGCCCCGAGCCCATGGCGATGCTCAACCGCTCATGGTCATTGTATGGCACAATACTAATTTTTGTAGAGCACCACCAAATGTTAGTGAATCACAGGCCATCACTTTTGATTGTGAAGAAGTCACTGTTCATGTAGAGATAGATTTACAACGGTACAACATATTTCGAATAAGGTGCACTGCAAACTAAAAAGTTTGTAATGCGATCATGATGTCATGAGCAATGAGAATCTCGTGTTGCAAACAATGGTGGAAAAGATGCAATTGAAAACAGAAAGACATCCATCTCCATACACGATTGGATGGATCAAGAAGGTTAAAAAAAAAAGGTAACAGAACAACACACAATCGTGTTTTCAGTTGGTAAAAATTATAAGGATCAAGTACTCTGTAACGTAGTCGACATAGAAGCTTGTCATATGTTACTCGATCGACCATGACAAAATAATATTAATGTTATGCATAGGGGTTGGGATAATATATTTATATTTATTAAAGA
Source organism: Magnolia kwangsiensis (assembly GCA_037074715.1). Classification (NCBI taxonomy): domain Eukaryota; kingdom Viridiplantae; phylum Streptophyta; class Magnoliopsida; order Magnoliales; family Magnoliaceae; genus Magnolia; species Magnolia kwangsiensis. The sequence goes on along the minus strand of CM073584.1, from coordinate 89,759,003 downwards.
TGGTAGAAAGATTATCATCATCCCTATGAGAATGGAGAACCAACCCAAGACTTCTAAAGTTGAGTAACAGTCTCTTATACCCAAACATGATTTCGTTAAACAATTTGAGGAGACGGGAGATGTAGATGCATTAGTTGAAAATGAAAATTATATGGAGCTTGTGAGCATCCCAATGGATTTGAAACCATTATTGCAGGAGTTCAATGTGATTGTACTTAATGAACTTCCTAATAAATTGTCTCTCATACGAGATATACGAAACCACACTGAACTTGTCTCAGGGGCAAGTATGTCTAATTGCCCATATTATCAAGAAGAATGTGAGATCTTGCAAGCACAAGTGAAGGGACTAATCCATACTAGTCAAGTCAAGGAGTGCATGAATCAAGTCAAGGAGAGTGTGAGTACATGAATTCTTTTAGCTTAAGAGCCTAATACAAACTATAAGGAAGAAGCCGATAAAAGTCAGCGCAATAAATTATTTGCGTACCATGAGCGAAGTCCATTGAGTAACTCAAGGATGAGTTTTTTACAAGTGGATGGGTCTGATGTAGAAAATGGCACATATACATTCCTAGCATGGTTGGACCAAAAAAAGGAGGACTATAAATTGATCATAACTTTTGATCTGGGTATTGTTATGGGGCACTTAACCTATTAATCTTTACTTAAATGGGACATCCAGGGTGAATTGACCCACAAAGTGGGTGGCATCTATCCGTTTCTTCAAAAAACAAGCACATCCAACTCAAAAATGAAATTCTAAGGAAATATTACTATTTTTAGTAATTCTGAATTTTTAATATTTTCTTACTTTTAGAGTTTTAAATTTTCTTCTTTTTTATAAACAACTTGTAATCATGCTAAGACTCTTATAGCAAAAGTTTATTTGGAATTTTGATTTTTAGAAATTAGGTTTTAAAAGAGTTTTATTAAAATTAGGATTTTATCAAAGTTAGAAATTTGCTATTTTTGGTAATTACAAATTTTGGTTTTTTCTATATTAATGGTGTAATGTGGACACATTAGACAGTTCATCAATTAATTTACGAATTTTCTATAATATTATTTTTTTCCTCATGGATTCGAGAAGTCTCTGTTAGGAGTCCAAAGAAGCTTTGTGGATTCGAAGTAGTTATCCTTGAGGAAGACAGTGATCAACCTCGCCGCGTTCATCCCTGCATCACCATCCAACCTGTTCATAAGATTACATGGACTTGAATGAAGGGAAAACATAAATATCAGCTTAATCCAAAACTTGTGTGGCCTAAAAGAGGTTTTCGGTAGTAGATATTTAATACCCATTGTTTCCTATAGTGTGGTCCACTTAAGATTTTGATCTACTTCCTTTTTGTGGCCATGCTCTAAAATTATCTTACAAAATGGATGGATGGCCCGAATAAAACACACATACCATACTTGACCCCATAGATCCCCTTAGGGGACCGTTTGTCTCTAGCGGAAGTGGATTGGCTAGTGTATCACACACAACCAACGTGGTTGGTGTGTTGACCTCAACAAGTTTTGTGGGTCTTACATGAGGTATTTTTTATATCAAAACCCTACGTCCTTAATTCACCATTGGGTTAAACTGATTTAATCCAAGTCGAGTCGCTGGACATTTTAGGAGCCTAAAATCAGAAGAAAAAGGAGGAGAGAGATAGAAAGGAAAGAGAAGAAGAGAATGAGAAAGTTGTACACTCAACCAAAACCGATAACATACCCTGATCGGTTAATCTTAAGGTTGGGCAAGGTTTTCTTTAGGCCATTTCCAAGTTAGTACATTAGTCAATCATTTCCCTTAAAGAATCTGTAGCAGAATGCTCATGTCACATCTTTATCATGTGGCTCACTGAGTTAACTCGGTGAATCAATTATATTATCATTCATAAGGATGGAGAACCATGTTATATCATACAAAGTTTTTACTGATACGCACCAAGAGAACCCAACTCATGAGAAATACAATTGAATCAAGACATGTTAAAATTAAACCAAATTAACTATAGAGTCTGTTGGTGTATTTTTATGGGACGACTCCCCGGGTCGAATCGTCTCCCACCTGCACAATCAGCAATATAAAGGGGACCCTGGCTAAAGCCGGGGAACCTATGATGCTTAAGTCAGTCTTCTGATCAATGGCAAAGGGTTTTTAGAATTTTTGTATTACGTACCTGCTATTACGTACCTGCTTCTGTAAAGAACCTGGATATTTATAGATCTTAAGAATTCTCATCGTACGAGGATTCTTCTCCTGATTATCCAGAGATTTAATCCTTTCAACTGATTTCGCCCGATTCCGAGAATCTCGGGATCGGACACCTGTATTTTTATATTTTTGGGGCGACATTTATATTCACATCGCTTCTCCCTGTCTCGGCTCGACCGTTACCGACTCTGAAAGAGTCTCGGTCGGCTTAAGCGAGTAAGTTTTCTACCTCCTTATGGATGGAATAGTCTCGGTGTTTACTTGTCATCATTCCTTATTCCGTGGCCGACGAAACCAACATACCATGTCAGTTTTCCTCTCTCGGTCGGACGGCTTTTAACTTACTCGGCCTTCTGTAAGCTTACGCAGACGCAGTTATCTCTTCGACAAAGTAACTTTAGTCGTCTTATGCTTATGCCTCTTGGCCTATCCATTATTTCCTCGGCTCCGACCGTTGTCTCGGACTCTTCAGGCAGTGCCAGCGGAGCCAACCTAATCGAAATTCTAGTCTCCGGACTTAACATATTTTTCCCCAACAGTGAGCCCCCCTTACTCCCTGTGTCATTTACGGCACCAAGGAGTAATGAGTTTTTAGGTCGGTTCGTATCAGAGTCCGAGGTCATGATGAGACATTTAATGCCCTTTGCGTCGTCCCTAACGTATGATGGTGCATCTCCCGAGGTCGCACGTGTGGCCAGCCGTCAGGTTGTTTCGTCCACTTATGGGAGTTGGACGCGTGACGATGGCGTTACCGCTGTCAGTCGGCGTGCGCCACGTGTCGAGCGGGGGAGTCGAGACGAACGTCGTTTCGCTTTTTCATTAAATGCTTCTGCCACATGGCATGGCTATAAAAAGGCTAGGTGGGAGGAACGTGTGAATTTTATTTTCGCCTCTTGCCCTCCCGCCTCCCTGTTCTTTTACGATTTTTCCCCTCCCTCTTCTTTCACTGTTGTATTCTCCCTGGTTATCTTTTTTCGCGTCCGTCACAGCTTTCTCCGGTGAGTTCTTCCCTCCCTCTTTATAGACGTTAATGGCTGCGCGTGGCTCTTAGAGCCCCCGGGAGGGGATTTCTGGAGACGAGGGTGTGTCCCAACGCTTCTGGAATGTTGCGGAACCACCCTCTCTTTTGACAAAAATTGCGGTCGATGCCAATGACGCCTTCTGCCATGATAGGAGGGCCGCTGAAACAACGGTTGAGAGTCCCGCTTCCACGGGCCCTTCTCGCGATGGAATTTCTTTAATAAGCCGTCCAGGGAGACGCAATCCAGTATCGGATTTGTTGGAAGAAGAAGAATGGGAAGTAGATGTAATCATTGCTGGGGAGGCCGCTATCCCGGATCCTTTGAACCAGCCGGTAGAAGCTTCCAAATCCTCTTTCAGAGGAGAAGGAGCCAAAGATGACCCCAGCGGTCTCGTTGCCTCGGTCTTAACTGATTCCGAGCTAGGTTTCATGTCCTAGACACTGTCATACTTCGTCTTCCTCACTCGGATGACTTGCCCGACCATCCCCCTGCGGGGATGGTCGTAATTTTTCAGGTCGCGATGCAATGTGGCTTGCGCTTGCCACTCCAGCCCATTGCTCGAAATTTTTTATCCCGCGTCAAACTCGCTCCGGGTAAGATTGTTCCAAACGGGTGAAGGAATTTATTTAGGTGTGCTGTGCTATGGGCCGAGCTAGAGCAGCCCCCACTAACGGTCAACGAATTCCTCTACCTGTACCAAGTAAGACCAAACTCAAATTTTTCTAGCCTATACTTCCTGAGTGCATGGAGAGGCAGAGGTGGGTCCCTCATAACTGACCCGCCCACTTCTAACAAATACTAGAAGGAGAGGTGGTTTTGGGCGTGTAGACGATGGGAGTCGGCCGATCCGTGGCCTTATGAATCTCGAGTCTCTCGCTCATTTCAGAAAGCAGGTGACTCGGTGACTCGGCTTGATACCCTTTGTTCCTCTTCATTGTCTTATACTAATCCCGACCTCATTTCGCTTTGCAGATATCCTGAAGGAAAGGGGGAAGCTCGAGTCCGGCGCTCTAGCTCGGATCAAAGAGCTGAAGAAACTGAGTGCTAAAGACCGATCTTGGAAGCTATTGCTACAACCCGAGCATCTTCATCTTGCGGGATTAGATTCATTCGTCTCGGGTAATTCATCCGGCACTGCTTCATTCTCCCGACTCCTTGTCTGACTCTCCTTCATTTTTCTTTTCAGATCTTTCCAAAGCTCGGCCGTGCCTTAAGTCAGCTTCCGCTAGCATGGCCGAATCTCATCCGTCCCTAAAGCCGATCTCGAAGGTAAAAGCTCCGCCGAGGTCAGCCCTCTTGTCGGGGTCTTGGCCTTCGAAGCAACAGAAGACCGCTGCAAAGGCAAAGGAGCCAGCTGCCCCATCTGCTCCTACTCCAGCCGCCCCACAAGTAGTCGTGCTTTCCGAACCTGATGAGAGGGTGGAAGAAGCGGATCCGAGTCTTCCTATCTCTCAGTCGGCTCCCGAGCCAGGACCCGTGGTAGAAGAGGTCCCGAGGTCGAGAGAGGTACCAAGCAGGGAATCCTCGAGAGGGGAGATGACTCAGCAGGAGTTGTCTCCCTTCTCTAAGGTAATCTCAGGGATGATCCCTTGGGCCATCGCTCACTGGAGCGAGAAAGATTTTGTCAGCTTCTATAATGCCCCAACTCTGCAGACTCTCGGGCATACTGCGAGGCTACTTTTTGAGGTAAAATCTCTTTGTCTCATTTCTCTATTACTGGTGAAAAAAGTTCTTGCTTCGACTTACTATCTCTCGTCTGCAGTTGGCTCCCTGCATTGTCAAGGCCTGCTCGGAGTTGTTCGCTGCTCAAAAACTCGCGGCCGAGACAGAGACAGCGAAGAGGGTTGCGGCCGAGGCAGAGGGTCGCCGAGAGATCGCCGAAGGTCGCATTGACATTATAACTGACGACTTATCAATCGCCAGGAAGACGGCCGAGGATGCCAGGAAAGTGGCTAAGGATGCAAGGATGGTTCTTGAAGGAGCCAAGGCTGACAATGCCCATTTGACCTCGCTCCTAAAGGATGCTGAGGAAAAGCATCAGCATCTTCTTCAGGTTCACAGTGCTTGCGAGAGCACTCTCGCTCGGGCTAGGGCCGACGCTGCAGCTCTCGTCCAGGATGCACAAGAGGAAGCCCGCCGAGCCAAGGGGGCACAGGACCGAGCCGTAAATGCCTTCCTTGAGTCCTCGGAGTTTAAAGAAGAAAGGGACCGCCTTTATCAAGGTAGTTACAGGGCCTGCGTCTTGGAGATGAGGGCCGCCTTCCTCGACATGACCTCTACGCATTTGAAGTCGATAGTCCGGAGGTCGAGGCTACTGGTGTTGATGCTGCCGACGAAGAAGCCCCTGCTGCGAACGTTGCTGCTGACGAGGCCGGTCCTTCCGGGACCGCTTGAAGAATGGTCCTCGACCGAGGGAGATCACTATCTCTGTCGAAAACTGTGTCGTCCCTCTTTCTTGTAGTTTTACCATAGGCTGATGTAATCCAATTCTAAATACTTAGAAAAAATGAAAACTTTTAATTTTATTGAATTGACTTCAATTACATTTCTTTCTATTCTGCCTTACGGTTAATAGATCTTGAGATGCTCGGCATTTCAAGGGTGAGGCAACAGTTGCTCATTTAGGTCTTCCAGCCGATACATTCCAGGGCGGATGGTGCTCGAGATGACATAGGGACCTTTCCAATTGGGTCCCAATGTGCCCGCCTCAACTTCCTTTGTGTTTGGGAACGTCTTTCGAAGGACCATATCCCCGGTTCGGAATCGTCTGACTTTGACTTGGTTGTTGTAAAACCGAGACACTTGCCTCTGTCAAGCCATCATTCATAACAGAGCTTTTTCTCTTTTCTCTTCTAACAAATCGAGCCCGAGCGACAGGAGTTTGTCATTTTCCTGCTTGCTGAATGTATTAACTCGGGCTGAATTTATACCTATCTCAACCGGGGCAATTGCTTCCGAGCCAAAATAAAGGGAGAATAGAGTCTCTCCCATGGCTATTCGTGCTGTAGTTCGATAAGCCCACAGTATATTTGGTAGTTCCTTGACCCATGCTCCCTTTGCTCCATTGAGCTTCGTTCGGAGATGCTGCTTTATAATTTTGTTAACAGCCTCGACCTGTCCATTCGTCTGAGGATGATGAGGCAAGGTGTATACGTTTCGGATCCCGAGATTACTGCACATCTCGCGAAATTGTTTGTTATCGAACTGCCTTCCGTTATCGGTGATAATAGTCTGAGGTATCCCGAACCGACCGATGATATTTTTTCAAACAAAGCCTGTGATTTTTTGCTTGGTGATCTTTGCTAATGGCTCAGCTTCGGCCCACTTCATGAAATAATCTACTGCAACCACAACAAATTTGGTCTAATCCTTCCCCAGAGGGAAGGGTCCGATGATGTCGATCCCCCACTGTGCAAAGGGCCATGGTCTAGACATCGGAGTCAATTCTTCGGGGGGTTACCTCGGGATAGCCGCAAATCGCTGATACTTGTCGCACCTCTGGACGAACTTCTTAGCATCGTGTTGTATAGTCGGCCAGTAGTATCCCTGCCGTATCACTTTATTGGCAAGCGAACGTCCTCCTGAGTAATTCCCACATATCCCTTCGTGTACTTCACGTAAGATATAGTTGGCTTCATGGGAATCCACACATCTTAGTAAGGGAGCGTAGAACCTTTTCTTGTACAGCACCCCATTCAAGATGGTATAACGCGACGCTCGAATCTTTAGGCACCGAGCCTCAGTATGATCTTCCGGTAGTTCTCCATCGTTGAGATAACGGACGATAGGATCAAACCAAGTAGGTTCCGAGTCAATGGTATGTATCACCGAGTCTGTTGGTTCATTTATGCTTGGCTTAGCTACAAATTCAATTGGGACTGATTAAGGTATGTCGTCTTCGTCAGCCGAGGCAAGCTTTGCTAACAAGTCAGCTTTGACATTCTCGGCCCTGGGTATCCGAATCACCTCGCATTTCTGGAATCCACTGATTAACTCTTTGGCCTTCTCCATGTATGCCTTCAGTTGTTCTTTTCGTGTCTGGTAGAGACCAATAACCTGGTTAACGACCAGCTGCGAGTCACTGAAAACATTGAAATGAGTTGCACCTAAACTTGCGGTAAGTCGAAGGCCGAGTAACAAGGCTTCGTATTCTGCTGTATTGTTCGATATTTGGAATTCAAATCGTAAGGCATATTGCATACATGTTTTATCAGGAGTTTCCAATACTACCACGGCCCCGCTTGCCTTAGAGTTGGATGAGCCGTCGATGAATAAATGCCATGGTGCTGGGTCGGATGATGGGCTGAGTGAAGAGGAGGCCGCTGCGTCAATAATCCCTTCAGAGTCTGGCATTATGTTATCTTGGAAAGTTACTTCGACAAGAAAGTCGGCTACGACCTGTCCCTTTATTGCTGTTCTCAGCCTGTACTGTATGTCGAACTCGCTCAACTCGATAGCCCACTTTGTAAGTCGGCTGGAAGTTTCTGGTTTTTGAAGGATCTGACGCAAAGGTAAGTCGGTCATAACGATGATGGTGTGAGCTTGAAAGTATGGCTAGAGTCATCGCGAGGATACTACCAGGATTAAGGCTACCTTCTCAAGCGGAGGATACCTCGTCTCTGCTGGTAGTAAAGCTTTGCTGATGTAATACACCGGTAATTGTCTTCCTTCGCTCTCTCGTACGAGGGCCAAGCTAATCGCTACTTCAGACACAGCCAAATATAGCAATAAAGCTTCTTCTGACTCGGGTTTGGACAACAGCGGTGGGGAACCAAGATAAGACTTCAGTTCTTGAAATATTTTTTCACACTCTTCCATCCATTCCATCGTCTGTAGTCCCTTCAATTGCTTGAAGAAAGGGAGACATTTATCTGTAGCTCGGGACAGGAAGCGGTTAAGCGCGGCCACTCTCCCTGTCAGCCTTTGAATGTCTTTAATTTTTTTCGGAGACTCCATGTCAAGCAAAGCTTTGATTTTCTCGGGATTCGCTTCGATTCCTCGCTGACTAACGAGAAAACCGAGAAATTTTCCCGAGCTTACACCAAAAGCACATTTGCTAGGATTCAACTTCATTTTGTACTTACGTAAAGTCAGGAACATTTCTTCTAGGTCCGTCACATGGTCAGCTGCGTGTACACTTTTGACGAGCATATCATCTATATATACTTCCATAGTTCGACCGATCTGCCGAGCGAACATTTTGTTTACTAACCTTTGATACGTCGCTCCGGCGTTCTTCAAACCAAATGGCATCACTCGATAACAGTAAAGGCCTTTGTCGGTGACAAAGGTGATTTTTGATTTATCAGTTTCATGCATTACAATTTAATTGTATCCTGAATAGGCATCCATAAAACTAAGAAATTCATGTCTTGTAGTACTGTCTGCCAACTGATCAATGCGGAGAAGAGGGAAGCTGTCCTTGGAGCAGGCTTTGTTCAAATTTGTATAATCAATATAGAGACGTCACTTTCCATTATCTTTTCTCACGAGCACAACATTAGTTATCCACTTTGGATAGTATATCTCTTAAATGAATTTGGCCTTAAGGAGCTTGCCGACTTCCTCTTCAATGATAGCGTACCTTTCTGGGCCAAGATGACGTCTCTTTTGTCGGATTGGCCTGTAAGTCGGGTCGATGTTGAGTCAGTGCGTTATAACCAAGGGATCGATCCCGGGCATATCTTCGTGGCTCCAAGCGAATACATCGGCATACCGCCAAAGCAAGGTGATCAGTTTTTCTTTAAGAGGTAAAATCAGAGACGAGTCAATTTGCACTACTTTCGACTCGTCTATCTCAGTTAAGGGTTCTGAGACGAGTTCTTCCATCGGTTGCCCCCGTTCGTGAGATCCGATTCGAGGGTCCAGCGATTCGATCATCGATATTTCCATCGGCGCTTTGACTGCGGTCACATAGCATCGTTGGGCGTCTTGTTGATCTCCTTTCACAATTTCTACTCCCGACTCAGTCAAAAATTTTATGGAAAGGTGGTACGTAGATACCACGGCTTGAAGGAGGCTTAGGGATGATCGACCGAGTATAGCATTGTACACCGATGGTTGGTCGACGATCGGGAAGTCGATCATCGTAGTTGTCTGGTGAGATGTAGTTCCGGCAGTGAGTGGTAGTGAAGCGATTCCCTCGAGAAGTACCTGTCCACCCGAGAATTCTATGAGTGGGGTTCGAATCGGACGTAAGGCCGATCGTCCTATGCCCATTTTGTCAAATGCTTAGGTGAATAATACATCCGTCGATGACCCCGTGTCCACTAGTATTTGGAACACTTTCCTATTGGCGATAGTGAGGGCGACTACGAGTGCATCATCATGAGGATGATGGATGCCTCAAGCGTCTTCCTCAGTGAATGAGATGTAATATTTCTCTCTTTTCTTTTCTTTGGAAGGCCGAGACAGTAGAAGAATCTCAGATTCTGGACGATTTATGCTTCTGGCGTGATTCTTTTGTGCATTGTTGGAATCTCCACCACCTTGATGCCCTCCGATAATCGTCCAGATTTCTTCTGTGGGTCGATCTTCTCTCGGTCATGCTGGAGCATCAGATCCTTCCACATATTCTCTAAGTCGGCCTTCTTTAATTAGTCGCTCAATTTCATCTTTCAAGTGATAACAATCACTCATGTTGTAACCATGGTCACGAAGATAGTGACAATACTTGTTCTTATTCCGTCGATTCAGGTTCCCTCGAAGTTTTTCAGGCCAGTTGACGAAGCCCTCGTTCTTGATTTCCATCAACACTTGCTCCTGAGACTTGTTCAGAGGGGTGTATGTAGAAAATCTTCTGTCGGGTCGTTTGCCCGACCTGTCATCGTCTCGTGCCCGATCATCTTTTCGCTTCTTCCCTCTGGCTGAATCGGCTTCTTTCTTGGCTGACTCTTTAGCCGAGGGTTTTGCATTCTGGACATTCTCGTGCAGGAGTCGGGTCTCTTCAGCGTCGGCATATTTGTCCGAGCGATCCATAAATTCTCCCAAAGTCTCGGGCGAATTCTTGTCCAGGGACTCCAAAAAAGGTTTATCTCTCACCCCTTGCATGAGAGCGTTAAGCGTTGTCTCCTCCGAGTGTCTCCAAACCTATAGAGATTCGAAGTTGAAACGCTTGATATAATCTTTCAACAGCTCTCCTTCCTTCTGACCTATGTTGTTTAGATGTGCGGGCAGCTTTAGCTTTTTCTTTCCGCCGATGAAGTTGTTGAGGAAGGCATCACTGAGTTCAGCAAATGACTTGATTGACTTCAGTTTTAATTGTTTGAACCAAAGCCGGGCTACGTCAGTTAGTGTGAGAGAGAAGGCTCGACACATAACAGCATCCGAGATATCATGCAACTCCATATAGGTTCTGAAGCATTCAATATGCTCTATCGGATCAGTTTTTCCAGAAAAGGGAGTTATCTGAGGTAAGCAGAACCTCTCCGGTAACCGTGCCTACATTACTTCGTCCACAAATGGAGAAGCTTTTACCTCGGATTTGGTTGGGTATGTGTTCCGACCGTGCTTCATGTTTGCCATCTCTCTTTTCATCTTTTTCCAAACCTCATTTTTGAAGTCTTGTATATCGACTTTTCAAGGTTCCACACTTTCCGCTGTTTCTTCTACAGGAAGTCGACTTCGCCTCCTCTGATCTATTTTATGCCGCAAATCAGAGGGAGGTAAAACGGCTGTTGCAGAAGGAGCCGGTGCTGGCTGACTCGGTCCTTGATGCTGACTCGGCTCTCGAGGTGACTGCGGAGCAGCAGGCTGTGCTACAAACGCTAGCGGGAGAACCTGCGCTGACTCATGATGCTGCTGCATCTGCTGATTACACAGTTGCTCTAACATGTGTTTCATAACAGTCATCTCGAAACGCATCTCTTGGACTTCTCGATCCAACTGTGCGTTCCCTCGGTTCGGCTGGCTGGTAGTCACAGCAGATGCGGCAGGTGGTGCTACCGGTGGTACCGTTGGGGGAGCTCCCTGAGCTGTGCGGGCAGCAGCCTCCCCCGCTTCATCTTGATCCGCCCTCCTAGTTCTTGCCATTCAACAGAGAGTAGAAAATGGCTTTTTGCCCGTTTTCCACATATGGCGCCAAACTGTTGGTGTATTTTTATGGGACAGTTCCCCGGGTCGGATCGTCTCCCACCTGCACAATCAGCAATACAAAGGAGACCTTGGCTAAAGCCGAGGAACCCCCGATGCTTAAGTAAGTCTTCTGATCAATGGCAAAGGGTTTTTAGAATTTTTGTATTACGTACCTGCTTCTGTAAAGAACCTGGATATTTATAGATCTTAAGAATTCTCATCGTACGAGGATTCTTCTCCTGATTATCCGAAGATTTAATCCTTTCAACTGATTTTGCCCGATCCCGAGAATCTCGGGATCGGACACCTGTATTTTCAGATTTTCGGGGCGGCATTTATATTCACACTGCTTTTTCCTGTCTCGGCTCGACCGTTACCGACTCTGAAAGAGTCTCGGTCTGCTTAAGCAAGTAAGCTTTCTACCTCCTTACGGATGGAATAGTCTCTGTGTTTACTCGTCACCCTTCCTTATTCCGTGGCCGACGGAACCAACATACCATGTCGATTTTTCTCTCTTGGTCGAACAGCTTTTAACTTACTCAGCCTTCTGTAGGCTTACACAGACGCAGTTATCTCTCCGACAGAGTAACTTTAGTCATCTTATGCTTATGCCTCTTCGCCTATCCATTATTCCCTCGGCTCCGACCGTTGTCTCGGACTCTTCGGGCAGTGCCAGCGGAGCCAACCTACTCGAAATCCGAGTCTCTAGACTTAACATATTTTTCCCCAACAGAGTCCAACATCTACCTTTGTTTTTCTCACACTCAAATCAGGTAATTAATCATCATGGATTAGAAATTTTACATGTACATTGTATACCAAGTTAGACGTTAAGCTATCTTCAGTCAGTTTCAACTCAAGTGTTGCTCTCTGCTTAACGTTGCGCATTGCTCCTGATTGTTGACGTGAATATTTTGATTTGTATGTTTGTTTGCATGTTAACTATTAGAAATTGTACATGTTTCCATACAGACTATATGAATGTAGGTGAGAGTATTTAAAATGTCTAAGTGTAGATTTTTTATTTTTTTACTTATAAATATGGATACCATTGTACTTCATTTTTAGATGAGGAAGATTTGATCTTAAATATGTTTGTTCATTGCTAAATGCTAGTACTTAGACGTATTGTTATATGGTTTGCATGAATGTGGGCTAAGTCATTTAAATCTCAAATTGGTGGATCAATTATCCAATGAATATTGATGAAATGCGTTGCATGTATATTGCAGTTTTATGGGAAAGATTTAGGGATTTAACATGAATACTCTACTCGGGGTCATTCCCAAAAGGATTGGCAGGGGTTCTCTGCCCTGGGTGATTCCCTAAAAGATATGCACATATATGGGTGCTTTGCCCTGGGTTTTGTCGCTAAAAGTTATTCATCGATACTTTATCATGGGTCATTCACTAAAAGGATAAGCACACATGGGCAATCTACCCAGTTTTACTGTTGTATATTCTTTAAAGAGTTATTTTAGATCGAATTGTTCGTACATGCTCATGAATAACAAGATGATTATGTTAGTTGATGATTTTGATAAGTGCATTATTCTTCTACGAGATATGTAGAGCTTGTACTTGCTATTATTGTGAAACTCTCAACTCGAGGTTAATGTAATCCTATTGAGTTGTCAAACTCATGGTGTTTTAATCATTTCATAACTTGAGTATTATGAGGATGCAGGCTGCTGCTATTAGTGCTTTGAATATTACATGTAGCTAACTCCTTGCTGATGTTTCTTTCTATGTTTTAGGACTCGTAGGAATTTAGTTACATTTGTAATAAGGATCAATGGATCTCGAATTATATTTGCTTTACATTTAAGATTGCTTTACTATTGAAGATTAATAATATAGAAGTTCATTTCTCATCTGTTATTAATGTATGATTGGAATTTAGATGATTGGTGTGTAATGGAATGTGAATGAATGTAGAATGCAACGATATACTCTTATAGTGAAATGGAACCATTTTAGTTCACGGGTGTGGAATTCGAGCCTCGAATTGAATTATGCAAGCACCCAAAATTTGGGGCGTGACAACTTGGTCTCAGAGCCAAGTTAATCTTAAATGAATGGTCTATATTAGAACAACAAACTAGAGACTTAACTCTAGAATTTTCCCTTTCATTAGCCCAAATTAACATTAGGTGGGAGAAATGAAATTAAGAATCCACATTTAGGACCCATGGATCCATTACAATATGAAATCTAATCTTATTTAATCCATACATCATATTGGCGACTCAATTTAGGACTTTAAAAGGATTTTAAGAATTTTAGTTCATTGTGGTATGCTGGATAACAGAAAACTACTAGCTTCATAAAATCATATCTTTTAAATTACAACTTCGATCGAGATAATTCAAAAGCCCGATTGAAGTTTTAGGAAAAAAAAAACAGGTGAAAGTAGGAATATAGACATTTATAGTACCAACTTTAGGATACAGTAGAACTGACCATAAATTAGTAGTTCCTGGATAGTTCTCTCTGTCAGAATTTTAGGATTTTTTTTTTCAAATCTCAAAATGCAACAAATTTTTATAGAGTAATAATAGACTCATGTTTACTTCACTAAATAAATTTAGGTCAATCAAATCTTTGAAAATACTAGAAACGCTAGCGAGATTAATGGTTTCAAAACTAGAAATTTCTAAACCTAAATTTTGATTTATATCTTAGTTCAATTCCACTTAAATCTTCTTGTGTGGCCACTTTAAATCATCTATTTTTTTTGAATAACCCCAATAATTATTTATCATGTCAGACCAGAGCATGAACCACGGGGCCACATTGGAGACTTAGGTACCCGATGCAACCAAACAATGAGCAATTATTAATAAGCTCCTCCAAGTGATGGATGGATTTACCTCTTTTTTGTGCACTTAAATATTTAGGCCTCAACTCCAAGAGCAAGCCTAGCTGGTGCTCCCAGCCCCTAAAAGGATATGATTTTTGTGGAAATTTTTAAAAGACGGACCACCTACCTTTAAAGGTGGGCCTAACCAGAGTGAAGTCGAGGGGTGGAAAAGACATGTGGAGAAAATATTCACGACAAAGAGATGCAACGAGCACTAGAAGGCTAAACTAATTGTGTACATGTTATAAAGAGAAGCTGACCACTAGTGGGAATCAACCATCAATGAGAACCTGTAAATTGGAATATGGACATGGGCCCGATTTTGCAAGAACTTTAAGGACAAGTATTTTTCGACTTATGTACATGATCAGAAGGTGCGTGAATTCACAGGGTTGGAGCAGGGCAAAATGACAATGCGCCGATACTACGCAAAATTCACAGAGTTATTACGATTCATTGTATTTTTTTATACTCAATGAACTCTGCAAAGCGAAAATTCTCTAAAGAACTAAGGGCCTCTACCCATAACTGAATAGCATCGTTTCTCATAAAAATGTATGTCAAAGAATTGGAACATGGTCATCGAGATAAAGAGTGAATTTAACGAGCATTGTACGAACCGTGAGCCGAGGAAGGACACAAGAATCCCAACGATGACATAATTTATTTAATTTATAAGGAATTATAGCAAATAAACCAAAAACTAACAACAATTGTTAATAATCCTTTATAAAATAAGGGTGACAATGGGTTGTATAGCCCACCCGACTTCAACATGGCTTTGGACTAGGCTTGGAACTACTACATTATGACGCCCGAAAAATCGGCACCCAAATACATTGACTCTGATCCCAAGTTCCCCGGTGTTAACTTAATAAAATGTACAAGTGTCCTCATTTAGATTCACATTTATTCCACATACAAATAATCACAGTAGCGCAATTCAACTTAGTAAATCTAAAGTGAGGTACATGCATAAAATTAAATAAGTGCAAGATCTTCTAGTTTTGCTCGACATTCCCAACATCACAATAAAGGTGGAGGCATCGATAGAACCTGCATCAACAACAATGCCTCAAATCACCACAAAAGAAAGAACTCATCACCCAATCCGTTTATGCCCGGGTTGTTCGAACGGTATTCTGACATGAAACCATCAGCCGCATAATTTGACAGGGTTCATTCGAACAATGATTTATCACCTCTATTAGTGCTCACTAGTCACTACGGGGAGGCTCATCACCCCAGTATAGGCTGATAACTCAGACATGGTGTCTTATATCACCATGCTCAGTTCATGAGTCTTAGTGGGATTGTATCGCACTAATAGTTATGAATGGATCATTCATTGAAAATGAGGTATCTTAGACTCTATTTGGTTATGTCATACATTGTGAACATACATGATCAATCTATTGGTGAACTGATTTGATTAACGTGGGAGACTTCTGGGCAATTGGCATCGGGTGCAAGTATCCCGTGTAGTTCAACTACTATTGGTTGTCCGTGTTTGACCCGGTTGATCTAACAAGCCTAGGGTGACCGACCTAACTGGAGCCACTCCTTGGTTTGGGTGATTTACCGACTGACCCAACATCGTAAGCAAATATAAACGTCACTGAGGGCTAACAATTCGTTAGGCAATCATGATAAGATTTCATATAAAGGCTAACTTTAATAACAAAATCACTTAGGCATTTTATTAAACATGTGAGCATCAATGACACAACAAAATCACATATGCATTTCATTGAACATATGAGCATTAATAACACAATATAATCACACAGGCATTTCATCGAACATATAAGCATCAATGGAACAACATATTCAACCATTTAGGCATTTTATCAAACATGTGAGCATCCATAAACAAACAATAACACATGTTAAGATCAAGTCAAAATGTGAACATATTAGCTTACACCAATCTATTTTCAAAAAAAAAAAAAAATCATTAACAGGGACTCTCACGTGTCGATAAATGGCAACTTAGGAATAATGGTCTGCACCCTGGGTCGCTTTGTCTAATCCGGATTTGCTCCTAGGGTTGGGGCTTCGCGGGACGGTTTACCAATGCCTTACACTAGTAGAGTTAGCTTGTAAGGACTCATGCATCTAACTTTCAATACTCAAATCTTCAAGAGATACTCGCTAATTACCTTTGATTGTCGTCAGAGCAACTCCAACGATGAAATGCGGTCACAATCACGTTGCCGGCTAATAAGGGCGGGCGTGTGTCCTCCCAATCAATCCCTCTCACACACTCTCCCCCTCTTCTCTCTCTCTCTCTCTCTCTCTCTCTCTCTCTCGCTCAAATTGTAATTGAAAATTCTTATGGGAGTGAGAGGGTAGAAATGGGGAGCTATTTATAGTACCATAAGTGATGAAAATGGCCCCAATAACCCTTTATTCATTATATTAGCCCTTAAGGGGGTTGTTTCCTACTAATGGGACCCAACGGAAGACATATGGGTCAATATAAGCCATATGGTAAGTGTCCCATAAGGCGATTTATGTCTAGAAACAAACATACGATGATCAGGCGTGCCGATTTACCAGGAAGGCTTTAACTTAGATCGACGGTCACCGATGATCAATCAAGGCCAGGGCTATACGAATATGTATGAAAAAATGTCTTCATTTGGTACGCCAACTTTGGCCATGAATCGATGGTTTGTAAGTCACAACTTCTTGAAATAACAAAGGGGATAGTTTCACTTAAGTTACAGATTTTTATCTAAGATATTTGCACAACCTAAGTACTCACAAGTCCAAGTTGAGTGATTCAAGACGTAATATCGGTTCAATGTCCCAGGATGGACGTCAAACCTACTAAGACGAACATCTTTCTATAGCCTTAGGTTTAATGGCCCACTAATAAATAGTCCTGAGCTTATTCGGATAATCGGGAGTATTTTTAGAATGAATTGGATAGCGAGATTTCTTATGCACAATGATTAGGGCGTGGATTAGCTAATTTATAGTGTAGTCTATTCAAAACTAGTGAAAATGATAATTCGATCATAATCACCATAAATTAGTAGTTCTTAAGTTAAAAGAATAACCGTGTCAGTTTGGTTTGTTAATTAAGATCCGACCCCTAGTTGTCTTGGCTTTCAGTAGGTATTTATTTAGTTGCGGTTATCTTGATTAGTTTGTGATATGTTGGATAGATTTGAGCTCTATGTGAACAAATCACGTGGCAAAACTCGATGTTTAAGTGATCGAGTAGATTCGTTGGCTTCCTACGGTTGATTAATTGAATTTGTGCAGTTCGTTACCGGTACTACCCACGTATAGGCTCACCTTGAGTATTAAGGGTTAGTCAATGACAACGTGAGCTAATTATAGTGAAAATTTTTAAGGGTTCTTTTGAAATCCAAAATAGCAAAAATTCAGGACGTCACATACATTGACCTGTGAGTCGGGCTTGGACCTAGCATGCATGACCCTCATCAATTTTTAGGTCAAACTCCATTTTAACTCGACCAAGACTAGCCTGACCCAAATTTATACGTAGATGTTGTGTCTTACAAATTTTCCATTTCAATCCTCGATTAGGCAACCAGTCTATCTTGAATACATAACATTGGTTTCGCCCATTTGAAATGTCTTTTTCATACATGTTTGGCCCATTTAATTAGTGAATATATTATAAATATTTAACTAACAAATAAGGATTTTATCATTTTTTTGTCAGGCCAGGGCCCAACCAGTTTTATGGGCTCAAGCTTGGGCATGTTGTTGGTGGACTTGGGGCTCATGTCTTAAACATCAAGCGAGCTCAGGCATAGCTTGGCTAGGCCTAAACTCACCCTATTGCCACTAAGGCCCCGTTTGGCGCGTGGGAATAGGTGGGATTTAGTGAGAGTGGGATTTTTGAATCCTGGGTTTGAAACGACATCATGTTTAGGAAGACGTCGTTTGTAGGTTTGTAGGACCACATCGAATCTTGGGTCTGGGCGATGGATTTACAATATCCCACATTGTAAATCAAGCTGGCCATATCAATTTCATCTAATACCACACCTAGAATCGTAACAGTCCCTTGGAATTACGATTTTCTTACGGTGTATTGAAATGTGAGACTACCTACGGAAGTGAAGTCTCTAATTTCTGTGGGGCCCACCATTATGTATGTTATGTATCCACGCCGTTCATCCCTTTTTAGAAATCATTTTAAGACATGATCCAAAAAATGAGTTAGATCCAATGTTTGATGTGGACCCCACGACAGAGAATAGTGGACTGAGTGATGAGGACAACCATTGATCCCTTGTAAGGGCCACAACCATTTTCGAGTGTATGAATGATGCATTTTCCCTTTTTTCATGTCAGCATTAACACATGAACGGGTTAGATCATAAAGGTACTTGATGATGATCCTCATGTGGGTTTCAACGGTGGGCGTCCCTCTCCGCACTATTTTTTGTCATCGGGTCCACTTCACCGTTGGATCTGCCTGATTCTTTGGATCACTCTAGACCAAACCACCAACATGTTCTCATTTTGGATTCTCGATATTTAGATGTGCATTGCCTGCGCTCGCGTGAGTTTTGGGTCGGTCTGATTTTTGTATCTTCCTTTCATCTTTGGTGATTCGCACCTAACGAACCAATCTGCTGAAAGATATCACGGTGGTAGCACACATGAATATATGGTTGGCATCCTGTCCTTACTGTTTGCTCTTGTGTGGCCCACCTGAGTTGTGGATTTGGCTGATTTTGGCCCCAGGGCTGCATCAAGGAGTGCTCATGATGGATGGTGTGAATTTCGCATGTACAACATGGTGGATTCCCCATAGCTTGGGTGTTTTACTGATTCCTTGCATCAGGGACTAAATTTGGAAAGAAAACATGATGGACAGAGTGGATTTGTGATGTATGGATTTTATCCACACCATGTATAAATTTTTTCAGATAATTTTAGACCATGAGATGTATGTGGCAAATCCAAAGAGATGTATGTGCCCAATGCTTTGTTGGACCAACAGAGACATATGTGGCAAATCCATTCTGTTCATATGTTGAAATTCTTCCATCTAAACATCCGTGGGTTAGCCATATGATGGGATTTGTTACAACCCTTCCATCCAAACATCTTGTAGGATGAGATTGGTTATAACCCTTCCATCCAAACATTCCTCTGGATTTAGATAACATCCAATCATGTGATCCCATGTCATCCAAACACAATGGCACAAGATCCCATGGGTCCACAAAACTCATAGCATTCCAGACAATTCTATGACAAATATCATCATTACTTTTTTCTAAACCCACTTCCACCTAATCCCACCTACCGAATGCCCCCTAAGGGTGTCAATGGGTCGGGTAAGGGTCGAACCAAGCTTTGTCCAAGTGTAGCCCAAATATTTTAATCTTAAGCCTAAACTCGGGCCAGGCCCATAATGGGCCAAAAATGTCCAACTCGGGCCCGTCCTTGTTTTTTTTAAAAAAATATATATACAAGGCCCGACCTAAGCTCGCCCCACCAAAGTGCCAAAGAAATTTTGAAAATTTTAAAACAAAGGAGGCATAGCCTTGACATTTTAAGGGGCTCACCATGATGCGTATGAAAGATCTCTCACCATGATGTGTATGGAAGATCTACTCCAACCATTAGTTGTGTAAACCCATATTAGTCCAAGGGAAAAAAAGAGAGGCTTAGATGTGATTTAGGTGGTCCACACCAAAGGAAACAATTGTGAGAGAGACGTCCACCCTTGATTACTAAAGGGCCCACTATATGATTATATAAAGTCAACTCTTACTATTGCATGCCACACTGATATTGAAGCATGAGACCTAAAAATAGGTTCATACGTGTTCAGGTGGGCCTCAACAAGGGAAACAGTTCGGAGGGTGGTCCTTGCTTCTGTATTATTTCTAATCATGTGGTCCACTTAAATTACAAATTAGGCTAATATTTGGACCATGAACCTAACAAGGTGTGACACACCTAATGGATGGAGTGGATTTTACATCAAGTGGAGTGCATCTCTAAGCCGCCACCCCTTTTCCAAAAAGAAGTCTGAAATAACCCCTCTCCCCCTTGTGATGCATATAAAACTCAAGAGAAAATAACTCTCCTTAAGATGCTCTCACATTATCTTTTAGGAGTCCTATCTTAATGTTCATGTGTCACGCCCAAAATTTGGGTACCCGAATGGGGTTATTGAGGACCCAAATCTTAAACCCGTGAGATGTAAATTTTGTATATTGACTATTAACACAATCATTTCCATTCTAATCGCAAAACATTCCACATACATTCTCATTCCACCAATTAATTAAGTACAATAACCTAATGCAAAAAAGAAAATGTAATTTTAGCAATTTCATATATCCTTATATCCACTTTAAATATAAAAAACCATTGGCCTAAAATTAAAAGAACTAAACAAATACAAAAATCATTATCATTAATAATTTTCCACATTTTTGAAATACTAAAATCTAGTACTTGAAATGTTTAAGTAGGGTAAGTATAACAGATCGATAAGATCACTTCAATCCCAAGTTGAAAATTCCACGTTGGAACTAAACACAAACTCATTATACTAAATATAATTAAAATAAATAAATAAAATAAGAATTTATAAATGACAAATTAATTTATAGCAGTTCTTCATGATCTTTTTAGAGTAATGCATGATAGAGCACTTGTGTATGCTGATCCTTTTAGGAGATGACTTAAAGTAGAGCACCTGTGTTGATCCTTTTAAGAAATGACAATTGACAGAGCACTAGTGCTAATCCTTTTAGGGAATGACCTATGGTAAAACACTGGTGATAGTCTTTTAAAGAAGAACCCAAGGTAGAGCACCCGAGTGTGCTAATCTTTTAGGAAATCACCCAAAGTAAAGCATTCGTGTTAATACTTTTGGGAATGACCTTAGGCAAATCACTTGTTCTAATGTGATTATCATTTTGAAAATGATCCTAGGCAAAACACCCGTGATAATAAGTTGATCCTTTCAGGAATGACCTAGACATAGCATCCATACTTTAATAAATATTATGTAACACATGCTAGCAATCGAATATTCAATAAATATTATCTTCACAAGTATAACACAAAATAAACTACTCTCACATCCATTTCACATAATGATATATTCAAGGACAAGAATTAAATCAACATGTTAAACATGACTGAATTTAAAGTATATAAATACATTAAGTGAAAAGACGATACACGTGCTAAACAAAATCAAACCTAATATATCCACAAAATCAAGTGAGATAACAACACATTTTAATCATGATTTAAATTAATGTATATCCGCACATCAAGGAAAAATAATAATATTTTACCTGCAAACATTATTCTCCGCTCTTTGCATCTTTAACCCTTTAGGTTGCTTCATTTAAATCTGTTCTTCTAGTTCCTCATGTAAAAACGTAGTTTTTATATCCAATTGTTCTAATTTCATGTTGTATTGGGCAACCGACATCAATGCGGATACGATGAATATTTGCTTAACCGCAGACACGAATATCTCACCGAAGTTGACGCTTTCTTTCTGAGTATAGCCCTTCGTAACCAATCTCGCCTTGTACCTATTCAATTTCTTGTGAAAAATCTACCTGCACCCAATTACTTTCTGCCCACTGGGTAGCTTTATCAGCTCCCACATTTCGTTATTGTACATGTAGTCAATCTCATCATGCATCGTCATCATCCACTATTCAGCATCCGTGTCATTTAAAGATTCCTGGAAGGTAAATGTATCTTCTTCATATATAATGAGGACAAACACAATATTTGAGTTATCCTTGTATCTCAACAGTACCTTACGATCTTTTGGTAGATTTTTCATGACAAGTGGTGGCTCCACCTCTTCCTGTACCCATTCCTCCCGCTTAACTTCTTCGAGTGTTTAAACTTTATTTATTTCAACATCAAAAACCAAATTTCATGTTTCCTCGCGTGCTCATTCTTCTGAAAAAGGAACCCTCATAGGATTTGACGTCCCGACTAAATATGATTTCGCTTGAAATCTTGTCATACAGTCTGTATCCGTTTACCCCGTCTCCATAGTGAACAAAAGTACACTTTTTAGCAATTTGGTCTAGTTTATCTCTTTCAATTGACGGTACATGAGAGCAAGCATCACAACCAAACATGTGTACCTCCAAGTAATCAACTTCATGACCACTCCATACCTCTTATGAAAATTTACAATCAATCGGCATAGACAGTGATCAATTTACTAAATAACAAACCATGTTAATGATCTCAGCCTATAGCTTATTGCCCAACCCAACATTATTCAACATACTTCGGACTCTTTTCAAAATAATCGATTCATACATTTCGCCACACAATTATGCTCTAGTGTATGGTTCACTATGTTGTGTCTCAATATTGCCTCATTTTTACAACACTGATTAAAGTCTTTATAAGTAAACTTTCTGTCATTATATTTCCTTATAATTTTCACCTTTTAGTCCTGTTTTCTTTTTGACAATTGCTTTCCATGCCTTGCAAGTTGCGAAAACATCGAATTTATGTTTTATGAAATAAACTCAAACCTTTATATAGAAATCGTTAATGAATGTAACAAAGAATGATGACTATCCTCTAAAAACAATGGGCGACGACTCCCACATATCCGAGTACACATAGTCAAGCTATCTTTTACTTATATGTTTCCCGATTTTAAAACTCAACCACGATTATTTTCTGTATATGTAATGCTCACATATATCTAAATTAAAATTTTTAAAACTATGAATTAAACCATGATCAAGAAATACTTTCATACCATGCTCACTCATATGACCTAGGTGCGCATGCAACAAACGTGCCAACGTAAAACTCCGCTACAAACGTTGTAGCTCTATCTAATATGATATTTTCGATCAACATGTAAAGGTTTCTACTCCACTGCACCTTTATAACAGTGAGTGTCATTTTAAAAACCTTTATGATAGCTTCATAACTGGCAAATTTGCATATGAGTACCTTAAGAGCTCTTAGAGATATCGAATTTTTCTTAAAATCGGAAATGTGCCTCACTTTGGTCAGAGTACGCTTCACCCCATCAATAGTAGACTTCAATACCTCACTGGTTTTTGTAGTGTGGTCCACTTGATCTTTAGAACTGTCTTATTTTCTGGCTTAAGCCTTACGACGAGCTCGCTAGAATAGATGAAGGATTTAGATACAACACATACCTCATGATTGGACCCACGAACTTAGTAACGTCAAGACACCAACTAGGCCAGTGGTGTGTGGTACACCAGCCATTCCAGTTCCTTCATCAAGGCAGGCTCACACGATAAGCACAACACCCACTGCATATTAGGTAGGACCCTGATTGCAAGGCCCACTATGATATTGAAAGCTCATTTTAGGGCATGATCCAAAAAAAAATGCAGCAGTTCCAATTCCAAATCCTAGATGGACCGAGGTACAGGAAACAGCGGCGATTGACCATTAAAACCTTTTCATGTGCTACAAAAGCTTTAAATCAAGATGATATTTATATGGTATCTTCATTTATGTGTTTGTGGCCTTATCAAAAAGTTGGATGACAAATAAATATTCCGGAGGAATCCGCAAAGTTTTTAATGGTGGGATTCAATCACGACCGTTTCATGTGATATGGTCCACTTAAGATTTGAGTCAGTTTCATTTTCAAAATCATACCCTAAGTGGGATTAGATGGGTTTAAGTGGGATGGAATTATCAAAATGAAATAATTACATGGTGCCAGGGATTGTCATGTAATCTCAGAGCTCGGAGGCCATCCCACTTATTGTTTAGAATTGGAAGGGAAGACATGAAATTAGCAAGTCTGGAATGGAAATGGATTGGGTACTCACCCTGCAACTACCAATAGGTGCTTTGTGGGCCCCACCATGATGTATATGTTTCATCCATCCTGTTCACCCATTTTTTCATGTCATTTTATGATATGAGCTCAAAAATGAGTTTGATCCAAATCGCAAGTAGACTGTAGTGTGCTGATTGAACGGCCACCATTAAAAACTTCTTAGGGCTGCAAAAGTTTTGGATCAAGCTGATATATATTTTTTCCCTTCATCCGGGTCTTTATAACCTAGTTAACTGGTTAGATGTCAAATAACCATTACACTTAACCCTAGGAGGTTCTTAACAGTGGAATTCAATCGCTATTGTTTTCCTATAGTGTGATCCACTTAAGATTTATATCTACCAAATGGGATCAAGCTCTAAAATTATATTTCAAAATGGATGAATAGCGTGGATAAAACCCACGTCATGCTGGAGTCCACGTAGCATCGATCACTAGCTGACACAAGCCGAACCGCGTACATTTGGAATTGCCACAGACCACCACCTCCCAGCTGTGCGTTGACGTCACCCAGTTAACGCACAGCCTATTATAATGCATGTGTTATATCCGCACCTTCCATTCATTTTGCGATATCATTTGATGGGATGGGCCTAAAAATGGAGTTTACATGGACCACACAATATAAATCAACTGTACAGTAACACCCACACAAAACTGAAGTACCATTCCAAAAACCCTTGCCAGGCGCCGATTACAAGAAAAGGCTTCACATTTTATAGCTGATGTGAGTCGTGAGCAAGACGTACGTGGCGATGATCCATGAAATCTTAAAATCCACTCGCACTAAAATCCCTTTTAACCCATGCGCCAAACACCCCAGAGAATGAGCTTTCAATACGGATGCACGGCGACAATGTAATTTCATATATCACAGTGACAGTGAGCCCGCTTTCGTATCCGGCGGCTCACCTATTCGGCTTCCCCAAACATCCTGCTATAGTGCTATTGCGTCTGCCTTGTCTACGTTTGTCGGCAGCGTTCTTTCCAGTTACAAATCTTCTCAAGAGATTTTCAGATTTTGACGTGAGAAAACGATGATTGAAGCGAAATGAAATATTTAAAATGTAATAAAAAATAATGAATAAATTTAAATTTTAATTAAAATTCTAGATATTTGTTTTGTAAAAATCATGACAAAATACTAAGAAATCAAAAGCTTGCAGGATTTTTGAAGATCTCGCTACGTTATCGCTATTATCGTTTAAAGAAATTTCCACGATAATATCGTGATATTTTCAAAATCTCGGAGATATTTGTCACAGGGATATAACCGGATGGTGACCAAACACTTATATGCTCCCGCGGACTAACGTTCTACGTATTTCCCTTTCAGAAAAAGAAAAGAGTACGGTGCGCCAGCATCTAAAACGAAGCGTTTCTCAGTCATTCGCTTCTGTTCGACTCCCTCCATTTCTGTCATCTTCTCCGTCACATCTGACGGAATTTCCGAAATGCTCAAGCCCCGTCGCCGCCCCCGTATAGGTGGGGCCCACCTCTGCGCTGCAATCGCTGCCCTCCTTCTCCTTTTCTCTCTCGCCGTCCTCCACACCCGCCTCGGCTCCTTCCGCCTCAGCCTCGGAGTCTTACAGTCGGAAGACTCCTTCCAAAGCCCCAACCGTCAGACGGAGTCCCAATCCTCAGACGCTTCCGAAGACACCGATGCCGCCGCATCCACCGTTCATCTCCTCGCCGACGACGAAGATCTTGATAAAGATGATCTCAACGGCGGGGAAGATCCCATCGACGAACTCGACGCCCCTGATGTGGAAACGGAAGTCGTTGATGAAGAGGAGGATCGGATTCTCCATGCTGTTGGCTTCGAAGACGGCTATAGGGGCGGTGTAGAAGATTCTAGGAAAGAAAAGAATTCTGGGGTTTTCTGGGACCATGTAATGGGTGTCACGAGACGGCGTGGATCGTTTGATAAGCTATCAATGGGTGCGGTTGATCCGTTAGACGGTGATCAATTCGGTTTTTATTCGAGGAGTTCTGAGGATCGGAGTAAGTCTGTGTTCGCGTCCGATGATCAGCCTTTGGATGAAGGCGTGCGGATGAAATTGGATGCAATCAGGTCAGTCGAGGATGTGCTGCTGCTGAAGGCGGGCCGAGCGTCGGTGTTGAGGGATGGGTGGGCCTCGTGGTTTGAGAAGAAGGGAGATTTCCTTAGACGGGATCGGATGTTGCGATCCAATTTGGAGGTTTTGAATCCTTTGAACAATCCAATTCTGCAGGACCCTGACACGCCCGGCGTGACTGGATTGACGAGGGGAGATAAGCTCATGCAGAAAGCTATCTGGAAGGAAATCCAGAAGACCCCATTTGGTGGGTCCCAGCAAGTTCAGAACACTGCAATGAAAATCTCCGAAAAAGGCAGTGTGGGTGCGGATAAGAGTGAGGCATTTGCCAAGAAGAGGATTGAGAGAAGAACTTTAGATGAGACAGTTGCTGCCAATCAGATGAATGTTGTAATGCAGGGCCCACCGATTAGCTTTGGGGAGAAACAAAGGGAATTGTCGAAGAAGTTGAATTTTGATGATCGGAGTAAGATCAAGTTGAGACGCAACAAGGATGTCACATTTGGTGGTGGACTGCCATCAGTACAGACTGCTGAGATGAAAATGCCTGGAAATGGCAATGTGGGTGGCGAGAATAGTGAAACTATTGTTAAGGAGATGGTGGGGCAAAGAGCTTCAGATGGAACTACTGTCAACAGTGCTGATCAGAAGGACAGGGTACGTCGGGACCTGCCAACTCATCTTAGGCAGAAGGAAAGGGATTTATCAAAGAAAAAGTTGAGTTTGGATGTTCGGAGTGGAATTGGGTTGAGACATCCGGCATATGCGGATGGGAAGCGATGGGGATATTTTCCGGGCTTGGATTCAGATTTATCTTTTTCGAAATTCATGGATCAGTTTTTCGCACGTGGGAAGTGTTCGATGCGGGTATTCATGGTGTGGAATTCTCCACCGTGGATGTATGGTGTCCGGCATCAGCGAGGGATGGAGAGCCTTTTGTACCATGATCCTGACGCGTGTGTTGTGGTGTTTTCAGAGATGATCGAGCTTGATTTCTTCAGTGGCTTTGTAAAGGAAGGGTATGCTTTGAAATCCATCTTTTTGTTCTGCAATTTGAAGAATTTAGAACTAGGTGTTTACTTGATTTGGGGCTTGTGGTTTAAACTGAACTGCGCAGTGCAAATCCACTTTGGCTGAATAGTGTAACAATCTGATCTTTGATCAGAGGGTGTTGGGAAGTGGACTCCACTTGATTGAGAGAGATAGAGAGAGAGGGAGGGAGGCCAAGCCGTCACTAGAAACAGCCACTTCAACCTATAGAATACCTTCTCAAGATCCAACTTGGGACTTAACACTCTCATAGAGCCTCTCATATTCATGGTTTAAAGTTGAGATTTCGAAATCTAACACAACATACATTCCCCAGGTGACACAAACAAAGTATCTTCGATTCTCCCAATTTTATCACAAATTCACAATTTTATTACCTTTGATGCCGTATTAAATTTATATTTAACTGAGGAAAGCAATTTTAATATAAATTTTAAATTAGGTTTCTATGCCACATCTTCTCCCAACCATGAGAAGGCAATCTAAATTCCCCTAACTTCCAAGTATGATAAGGCATCACAAATTCTCCCAACGTCCAAGTATTTCTGCCTTTGAACATCCCCAGATATCTTGCCTTGCAAGCACCCAATTTATGATCATATGGAGAGTTGTCCTTTCTAGAGCCTCAACTGCCAAAGCCACATCCTCGAATATCCTTGAATTTCTCACCTTCCACATAACCCATAGGATCCCAAGTATAGCAATCTTCCACACTCTCCTCGTAATTCTTGAAAGGACCACCCTGACAATACCTCCTTTACTATCCAGCAATGAAAGAAAGGTGATCAACCGATTCTTCCTTCTCTTTGCACATGATCAATGAAAGCTAGATGAATATATCGAGCAAACTATCAAATATAGTAAAGTATTAGTTAGGAGCAGTGTGATCGTATATAAATGTATCATGATAAATTCATATGGTGATATGATTCATACTATCATTATGTTGAACCTTGGTTGTAGTGCTCATTTTGGACCATTTTGCGCCATGGAATTGAGCCAGTCCATTACTTTTCTCAATATCCAAGACGATACTTACAATTAAAGCTAGCAAACCACCCCAACCAGACTGGTGGGCCTATCATTTCAAGTATCAATCCCAAGTCTTACTATTGGGATCCAATGAGATAACTGCAATAACTGCTCTTTTGTGTCTGCTGTTTGGGGCTGGTATTTTGTGCAGTTTAAGTGGTCGGGTCGATGCTGAGCTCTTTGAGGGTTGGAGAAAAAGCCCTTCTCTCTAGAAAGGAAAAGTCTTATGGGATCTCTGCTTTGTGGCTATTGTCTGAGCTATATCTGGAAGGAAAGAAATAACTGCACTTTCAATAGTATCAGTGAATCAGTGTCAGCTGTCTTTGCTCCTGTGCAGAGGTTTCTGGTCTCTTTTCTTTTCTGAGTTACGGGGTTGAGCCCATTCATTGGTTGGTTCTTTTTTGTAAGAGGTGTGCTCCAGTGGTACTTGTACCACTGTAAGCTTGTCGGTGGTACTGGGCAGAAGTGGGGTTCACATGGTGTATGTATCACATCCAACTCGTCCAACTGATGAGTCCCCTCAGGTAACCTTTAGGGTATAAAACTCAGCTTGATTAAAAACTCAGGTGAACCACATAATAGGGAACAAGATGGAGGGGATGCCCACGCTTGATTTTCACTGGGGCCCATTGGAATTGCATAACAGCCTGATTTTTTCCTGACCCTTCGTCCATGGAAGATGAAGGGTCTGGTGGCCTCAATTCCATATACACAACATGGTGGGCCCTCCAAGCAAAATTAAGGGTGGGCATCCCCTCTCAACTTGTCTTTCTTGTGCCCACCTAAGTTTCCACGTGGGCTGATTTTTGGGCCTTTAGAGTAGTGTGAGGTGAAGCATCTGATGAATGGGTCACGTGCTGTTAATATGACAGACCTTCCACTGAATAATGCCTGCAAAGATATGTTGAATTTGCAATTAGTAATCATTTATAAAATCGAATTCTAATTTCTTTAAAGTTTTAAATTTTTTTAATTTTTAAATGGATTTTCCATCTGTACATTATGCACTTAATGGAATCCAAATGTCAAAGCACCTGTGTTTTCTTTTGTTTTACAATATCTGAGATTTGTTTCATTTCTTTTGTTGACACATGGGCTTTGAGTTTCATTTTGATGTGTATCTTTTGTTAGAAGATCTCCACTATCTAATTAAGAATTTCATGAAAGTTTGAAGTGCAATAAGTTGATTCTCTGTTCATCGAAGAAGAATAATTGACAGAACATTTAGAAAGTAAAAGAAAATTGCCTGATTTTGCTACTGACATAAGCTGCATGATCCATGAGCAAGAGCTTCTGCAATGTTATCTTCTGATTCAATTATAGAAAACTAATGAAATGATTGATTAACAGCCATCTTTGTTTCTGTTTTTCCAGCTTCAAAATTGCTGTTGTCATGCCGAATCTTGACGAGCTGCTGAAGGATACTCCGGTGCACATATTTGCATCAGCATGGCACGAATGGAGAAAGATACCCCTTTACTATATCCACTATAGTGAGCTTGTACGCCTTGCTGCTCTCTACAAGTAAGGTTTCCCTTTTATATTCATGTTTTCTTTTAAAGTGTGTTCGAGCATGATGTTTCTTTACATATGGCATAGACATATGCGTGCATTTTTTTTAATCAGTTACTTTTTTTATTGAGGTAATATAATGCTTTACCAAATCAAATGGCTTTGTTTCTGTTCGGCCCAGCAGCATTACTGATTAGGCCCCCTTTCGGTTATCCAGACTGTTCATCTGCTATGCCCAAAGCTAACTACTTTATTTAAAAGGTAAAAACAAAAAACTGCAAACAACCCATTGCAATCGACCAACGCAAAGCATGAAAGACCACCTTGGTGTTCGATCCCCTGGTTGCTAGCAGTGGATGGTTTTTGCTTACAGTTCACGTTAAATGGGAAAAGACCAATGTTTTAAATATTGACCATATTGGCCGATATAATATCCCACGATATATCTTGTATCCTACTTGTGCGATATGAAACGCAAAGGTAGTGCCGATATATCCCACATGTTCGATCTGGTGAGCATTTTCAATTCCCGATCCCCTTTTTTTTTGAAATTATGTTAAATCAGTGTCAAAGGGTTATAAATCCATTGGTTTTTTGTGTTTTGCATGAAAAATCATGGAGTTAGAGCTTTGATTTCGATATCCATTGGTTCTTCATGTTCTCCAAGTTTTTTTTTTTTCTCGAAATTTTCCTTCAACTAGTTGTCAATTGAGACTAATTTCAAAGTATTTAGGAGTATTTGATGAAATGATCATCACATACACTCTAATTTCGAAATTTGAGTATAGGTGGTCCGATTTGTGAAATTTTGGAGAAAATTCAAAAATTTTTCCTTTTTTTTTTTTCCAAATTGCTTGCAATGTTGATCTCCAAACATGAAATCAAGCATGTATGAGGGTTGATCCACTAATTTGTTAAGTCCTTGTCAATTTTCAGAATTTTTTTAAATTAAAAATTAATATATATATTTTTAATTAAAATATTATTTTTTTTCGAAGTATCCCTTCAACCAACTGTCAATTGAGACTAATTTCGAAGTTCTTAGAAGTGTTTGGTGAAATGATCATCACGCACACTCTAAATGTTATGCATTCAATTTAAATATAGTTGTGGTAGTTTAGTTAGACAACGCATAGGACCCTATACAAAGGAAACCTTTTATGTGCACTTATTTTTTGAGATGGTGCACTTATTTTTTGAGATGTTATGATTTAAAAGTGTGTATTGAAAGTCTTTTTTAACAATCCTTGAAGTTTCATTGAATAATTCAACCATGTTTCCCAAAAAGTGCGATATATTAATTATTACCCGATAGAAATGATATATCCTGTGCGATAACTGATACGTCTTTGTATCCCAAGGATGCGACACGTAACACGATAATGATATTTCGAATACATGGAAAAGACCACCTCTAGTAGTGTTGCTAAGATTTTAAAATGGGGAAGATCTTTTGGCATGACCCCTTCATTTTGAGGACCAAAATATAAAAGGTTTGGATCACTGAAAGGTTGGGCCCACTTGTACATTTTCTCAAAGCAAAGAAACTTTCATTTGGTTGGTCATTGTATATTTGCTGTTTGGTGTTACATTTGTAATTAGAAAGTGAAAGCTCAGAGTCCTGTGATTCCTACAAAAACCAGCCCGAAACCATCTCACAGGCCTAAATCCTCGCCCATTAGAAATGTCTTTGCTGTCTAGGCGCTTAATGACGAGAAGACGTGCTTTTTTCTCAGCTTGTTTTCAGGCTGGTTTTGTAATAAAATCTTTTAGTACTCGTCAAAAAAAAATAAATGAAGAGAAGATGTGTTTAGCGGCCACAAAGGATCTCTACTATCTCTGACAGAACAGGCACAATAACAGATTCAATACCTCCATTTCTTTCCCCATAGAACTGTCTGATTATGCCTAGGTTATCAGCTGGTTTCTTGGTCCAAAAATCGGTGACAAGGATCCTGAGTGGCGTGGACTAGAACTTTCTGCTGCCTAACTCATCCAAGGTATTTTCGTAAAGGGATTGATCTCTGAAATTCAACCCATCCACTTAGACAGCTTTTCTGTGTGAACTTTACTCAGGCAACTTGCAAAGTAGGATGCAGATTCCTACTCTCAACCACACGTGTGCAAGGTCAATCCTCTTTTTCTTTACCATCTGTTTCCCAAATTTTCTTTTCTCCCTAGATCCGGATTGTCCCAAATTCCACGGTGTGATATTCATTTGGGTTGATCATTTTACCTTCCTTATGCCTTGTTTCCACTCACCTTAATTATCATACCCCCTCTTCTGCTTTTTTCATCACCCATGCGAACACTTTTTCTTTTTCGTTGTTTCTTTGTCTGCGCACTTAGAATCTTCATCCAACTTCAGTGCACGTCAGTGTGAAAATTCACTGCAATCTTGATCATGTTTTCCACTACTCTCACTTCTCCAGGAATGGACCTAACTGTTACTTCCAAAGGCATGCTAAAGCTACTACCTGTTTCTGTGTATTATTCTCCAATTTTTTTTCTCCAAAGCATCCTTAGCTGTTCATATCAGGACCGTACCTACAATTTTGTCTCATCTCTATTGTTGGGATAGCATTTCCATGTCAAACCAGTAAGAATTCATCCGATACAGCATACATGTCAAACTAGCATTTCCATGATCTACTCCTATCGTAAATTAAAATGTGAGAGCTTTTAAGAGCTAAAGTCTTCTTGTTATATTGTTCCATGTGTGAAAATATATTATTTTTTTCATTAGACCATTTTAAGAGCTAAAGTATTTGAAAATTTAGTTGCTCATGCATGTTTCCTTCAGTCATGTTCATGGTTAACTCCATGCCATTACTGCATGTATATCATTCTAGTAGTATTAGTTACTTAAATTTTATTAGTTTATTTCGTTCCTTGAACTTTATATTATCTAATAAGTTTTGGTGATTATAATTTCTTTTTTATTTCACTAGTTTACACTTACAACCAGCTTATGCATGGATTTATTTTGACACAATCCAGGTACGGAGGAGTCTATCTAGATTCTGATGTTATCGTATTGAAGCCATTGCGTTCACTTAAGAATTTGATTGCAGCAGAAGAACAGCTGGCTGCAAGTTCTACTCTCAATGGTGCTGTGATGGCATTTGAAAAGCGCAGGTACTTCAAGTTTCCTAGCCTCCGAAGAAATGTTTTAGAGTGGGTTTCAAAGTTACTAAATTTGCACTGAGTGGGATCGCTATTGCCCCAAATGGCTGCTGTGCTTGTTTCTCCAATTTGAAGAAATGAGCTCACTCACCACTTGGTGCTGGTACGACTGTCTTTATCAGTTCTGCTTAATGCGGAATGGGATTTCCACACTTTTCCAAACAAAACGATGTTTTCAATTTAAAATGGACATCATTTAAATAGGTTGCAATTGCCATTTATGTGTTTCTTCAAACATTGCCTTACTGAAATTTGTTATTTTTCCAAAATTAGGTGGAACTGTCTTTGTTACCAAATTGGTAAAAGTTTAACATTTTGATCAATGTATATGAGTATCACGCTTTCACATCAAGATTAGATTATTCTTTGTTTCCTTTTTTGAAAATGATCGAGGTAAGATTCTCTATGCTATAAATGTAATAATATGGACATGGCTATTGTTCTAAAATGGAGTAAATGCAGAATTCCTAAGGTCCTGTTTAGATGTACACCCCAACCCTCAAATTGAAGAGTTCCTGCTTCATCTTGTCCTCAGTTTATGGACCAGAACTTGGTTCAGTCCGTGAAAATCTGAGTAGAATGGTCTGCCAAGTTGTTCCACCAGCATCTCCACTCCAGCTCGGTGTTTTGAGCTATAAGTCATTCCATTGGCATTTAGTAATTGACTTTCCAGTACCCAACAACATTCCTCACTATTTCGAGATTTACATTGTCGAAAATATTGGCAATACATTGGCAATATCAATATATTGGTGATACTTAGTGATATATCGCTAATACCTAGAATTTTTGATACTACCATTGTTATTGGTATCTCTGAGCTGGAGATATGGATAATATCGAGTATACTCCGAACAATGGGTATAACACATGTACATATAAATTCGGGTCGGGCAGGTTGAAGCTGGGCTAGGTCGGGCTAAAATGAATTGAGCCCATTCCCAAACAGAAAATTGATCAGGCCATGCATGCAAGGCCCAAGACCGACCCAAGGCCAAGCTAGTAGGTCCAAGCTCAAGGCCGGAAACCGGGTCGACCTCATCAGATCGGGTGGGCTACCTCGCCCATTGCCACCCCTATTCAGGACCTTCCCATACATTTTTCACTAGCGAATTTGGGAGGAAAAGTAGGAAAACATAAAATCTGCAGAGTGATGTTCTGTTTTCTGTGCCACCTAAAAAACCAAGTGTGATTTGGCAATACATCTGCATGCATCCTAAACGATAATTCTTTCTCTGTAGGAACTGTTTTCAAGTGTCATGAGATGGAAATGGTAGTGTGTTATTATCTCCTTTTCAATTGGGCGAACATCCTTCTTCCCTGAAGAAACTTTTTAAGAAATAAAATGGCTAGTTTTAGTGCTGAATGCAATTCATTAGGAATGTCGCCTGGTATGCTTGATTTGTTAACTACTTATTGGCTTGCCCTTTTTGTGAACCCATTTTGTGATCTCCCTTTGTCTGGTAAACACCATGTTCGTTTGTTCCAAGGAGAGAAAGGAAAGAAAGAAACAACTTGGAGGAGTTATTGGGTCCTTGTGCATTAGGACATGATGCCATCCTTGTGCAGATCCATATCAGCGAGGCCTATGATTTCTTCTAAAAAATAAAAATAAAAAGAAGAGGCCCATAGTTTGGCGATCCAGATTGTTGACCTGATTAGTTTGGTGATCCACATTGTTGACCTGATGGGATCCTTTGTGGACTGAGGTTCCCATTCTTCATAATCTGAAGATGTTAGCCATCAATCTTTAGCCCTTTTCTTTTTGAACCATTGCTTCTTCTTTTTCTTTCTTTTCTTTGCTGTCTATTCGAGAGTCTGCCAATTGAAGCCTTAGGATATTCCCAATTTTAAAGCTTTTGTGCAATCCTTATACATGGTGGTTCCATCGGATCAACCATTGGGATCAGCAAATGATGGGACTCACCAGTATGCACTGGGCAAATCAGTACTATGGCTGTCAAAGGCTTGGGTTTGGGCTCAATACTGGTGTACACCAATCCGAACCCACCTAGGGGAATCAGATGCAGGCCCTGACAGCTTCAAATGTTTTGTATGTGGAAGATATTCCAAAACAGTTACGTAACAGTGGTAACCATTATGCATTACAGAAAAATTGACCCGTAATGGCCCGTAACGGCCATAGCATAGGTTTTTTTTTTTAAATTTTTATATATTTAAAATAATCTGTAACGGCCATTATGCCCTGTATTGTAATGGTAATGGTGGTGGCCATTACGACCACCATTGCCATTATGGAATATCCTCTGTGTATGAGGTACTGGATCTGAATCTAATTGGATTCAGATGTCCCATCAGGTTATGTTGGGTCTGGCATTGATTGTGAATTTGGAGTAGGAATGGGGTTTGGATCTAAAAATCAGGTCTAGAATCAGGTTTGGATCCAATCCATTCTCGAAACATTCATTTTTAAGGTTCTTAAATCATCGACATCGAAGCCTTGTCCCAACTAATTGAGATCAGCTACATGAATCCTGTTCTGCCACTCCACTCTATCACAGACAATATCCTCAGTTAAACAACAAGTCATCAAATCTTTTCTTAATATATATTAGATAAGGGATAAAACTGAAAACAAAGCATATATTCAGGTACCTGTATGGTACTTGGGTTGGGTACCTGACCCAACCTGGTTTCTAATCAGACCGAATACTTGGATCTTGAATCCAACGTGATTACTAATCTGTCCCGAAAGCTGGAACTGGATCTGATTAAAATTCTATCTGAAACTTCGAGTATCTGCCTGTCCAGGTACCCACTGACACTCCTAATCAGTACACCTTTTTTTTTTTTTTTGAAAGATAACGATATATTAATAAAGAAAAGATTACAAAAGGGAGAGAATCTGCTGAGAGGGCAGATTCTCCTTAAAGACCAATCAAACAGAGACTATAGCCCTTAAACATATCAACTTGGGACGCCCATTCTATCAAGAGACGTTTAGCTCTAGAAATAACAATGTGAACAGAATTTGAGTCGTCCAAGAAGCATCTCCCATTTCTTTCCTCCCAGACTGACCACCAGACCGCTAAAATCCCCATCCCCCATAATTTGGTTTTGAGCTTGCCTATATTGACCCCGTGCCAAGCTTGAAGAAAATGATCTGCCGCTCTAGGGGCATACCAACAGATATTGAACCTCGAGCAAAACCCAGCCCAGATGGAGAAGTGAAAGGGCAGTGAAGAAGGAGATGATCGACTGACTCTTCATTGCACATGCAGCAGAGGCATATATTCATGAAAAAATTAAGTTCAAATGGAACTAATCAATACACTATACAGTTGCATGAAGCATGAAGCGTAGCGGCAGTAGATTCGGGTGAGGGAGAGGAGAAGCATCTATTTCAGAATGTAACAAGTATAAAGAGGCAGGATAAATCTTAATTCCATGTGTTTCGAGTTGGCTTGAAATTATCATCATTGTTGTTTTGGGGCTAGTCTCATTTGGAGTGGGTATAATCCCACATTGTTACTTCCCATCACTGAATTGGGTTATTGCAATTCATTTCAACTGAGGATCCAAATACACACTTGGTCTGTAATTCAAGAAACAGCAGGGATCCAAAATAGTCAAGAAGAAGAGATCAAATCAAATTTATTTACTTGTATGCATTGTTTAAAATATTGTTATTGTGTAATGTATTGCACCCTTGGGATATGGATACATATCGGTTATTGCATGGGATATATCGGTTGTATTGTGTAATGTATCGTTGTTGTTGGGAAACATGGGAACATTGGGAAATTGGTTGAATTTTTCAATGAAACTTTAGGGATTGTTGAAAAAGACATCAATACACAGTTAGAAATCAAAACATTACAAAAAAAAAAAGAAAAAAGAAAAAAGAAGCACATAAGCACATAATAGGGGTTTCCTTTGTATGGGGTCCTAACATATGCACTTTCCAATTGAACTTATGCAAGTATATTCAAAGTCTATTCATATAATTTATAAATGTAAGAAGACATGTATTGAAACACAAGCAATACGTTCAAAAGCAAAAGAAGAATCACTAGATCTGGTTACATACATGTTTAATTTTGTGTTTGGATACAAAGATTGAAACTGATTTGCAAGTAATTGAGAAGTTTTGATTTTTCCCAATTTTTCGCAAGTTGACCCATCTCCCCCAAATCTCGAAATCGAAGTTCCGAATCTATGATTTTTCATGGAAAACATGAAGAATCATAGATTTGTAACGATTTGACACTGATTTAACGTGATTTACAAAAAAAAAATGGATCAGAAATAAAAAATGCTCACTAGATCAAATAGGTGGGATATATCGGCACTACCTGTGCGTTTCGTATCGCGCAGGTGGGAATCAAGATATATCGTGGGATATATCGGCTGATATCAGCTGATTTCGTCGATATTTAAAGCACTGCTTGTATGTATTCTTTAACTAAGATATTTTTATTGTAGAAACTAAGATGGTTTCATGCAAAATGCTTGCAGTCCTTTCATAATGGAGTGCCTGAAGGAATTTTACTCAACATATGATGACACCCGTCTAAGGTGGAATGGTGCTGATCTTTTGACAAGAGTCAGCAACAGGCTTGCTAGCGGAAGGGATGGTTCCGATACACAGCTGGGTCTAAAGATAGAATCTCCAATTGCATTCTTTCCAATAAATTCTCACAATATCACAAGGTATTCTCTCTCTCTCTCTCTCTCTCTCTCTCTCTATGGGTATCTTTACATACATTTTCTCTATTACATAAAAAGGGGGCATTTCCGTACATACACTTCGTCAGCTTTCTTCAAAACTTTATTTTGGAATACAAAGACATTACAAGAATGGCACTATATAGTGAAAGTAATAAAAGGTGTGTTTCTGATCAAGCTAATTCAGTTGCAATCTTGTGATATGAAATACATGTAATGGTCAGGTTTTTTAAAAAAACATTTATTACCAAATACCACCACCCAAGGGCATTCTATTTCCGGCTAAACACAGCAGTCGAGTTTGCTTACATTAAATGCGAAGTTGGTATATGTCCAGTCATAGTTCTAAAACTTGGCAACTCGACTTGAAACTCAGTCTAGTGAACTTGACTCAGCGAGCTTTCAGTCCAAGTCACTATGAACCTCTCTCATAAGCCTGGCATTTGTTCTGATTTGGCGAGACTTGTTGAGCCGACTTGCATTGGGCTCAAGCCTACTCGAGGCGACTCTGTGTGACTTGAACCGAGTCAGTCGCTGATTGATGGACTTTTTTAATAAATGAGTAAAAAAAAAGAAGAAGTAGAAAAAGATATGCTTGGAACAAGACTGCAACCCACAACCTCAAGCACACGTGCCAACAATGTCACCAGCCAGCCACACATTGGGCTTGTGGCTAATTTCAACATTGTTGTACCTAATATTAGTTCCAATTATCTGACAGCAGTTTAAACACTTTAGTTAATTATTGAATATCAAGTCCATTCGAGTTGAGTTTTTGAGTCAGCCCATCCGGCCTGCATATCAAGTCGAGTCTTAGCTTTCAGGTTTTTGAACTTTGTTTCCTATATAGAGATATTTGGTAACTTTAGCCAAGTGAGTGAACAGTTTACTCTTCAATTTGTCATTTTTATCATTCTTATGCCACATCCGGTCTCTCTTCCTGATTTCCACATGGTTGGGCTTTTTACATGCTGGGTCCATAGTTCTAAAACTCAGAGAGTCAACTCAATTGAGTTTCGAACCGAGTCACCATCTTGAGTTTAGTTCCTCTAAATACTCCTTGTAATCTATTTAAATGAGGAAAAGACATTTATTCTAGAATTGGTTTTTAAATATTTCTCCTAGTTTTGCTATGTTCATCGGTTAATCAATCAATTATATAAATAATGGGCAGATACAACCCCTATCATGCTACCCCACGGCCAATGGGTTACATGCATAGGACATCTGACCTGTGCAAAAGGTTGTCCCCCATCATGGCCTGGGGTAGAAATCAAGCTGATCCCATCTCTGATCAGTGGATCAGCTCGATATCAGCACCAGGTAATATTCAGTGGGGCCTGCCTTTTTGCACCGCTTGGATGTCCTGTATATGTGGCATGGCAGGAAAGAGGGTATAAAATGCTATCAAGCAGCAAGCATTTGAATATGCCCAAGATGGAGACTTCCTTGTCTGTTGGGCAAACCATGGATGGGCCACACATTAAAAGTCACACCAGTTGCATAATCTTAGCTTTGGTACTGGATGACTTTTAAAGGATCACAATTGGGCGGTTGGGAAAAAGTACAGCCAACAAAGGGCGCAACTCGGGTGGGTTGGATCAGGTTGAGGGTCAACCTGAGCCCAACCAACCTTCAGAGGCGAGAGGACTCAACCCGCAACCCAACCCAACCTGAATTCCAACTTGAGGATCCCCACCTGAACCCTACCCGGCCCAAATACATGTGATTATTCCCAACCCAACCTAACCTGACCCGAATTTGCTTTGCTCAACTTGAACCCAACCCAATTTCAAGTCGAGTTGGAAGTTTCCAACCCTAACCCAACATGAGGACCCTGGCAATGCAACACATCCTGATCCAAACACGGGTTGGGTCAACCCGAACCCAATTGTAGCCCTTACGCCCAACAATCAACATTCATGGGAAAAAAAACTCCTCCGGATCATCTGACCGGTTAGATTTCTGTCAAATGGCCAATTCACAGTAGTCAGAAAGATGAATGGTCTAGATCTTATACATATGTTCCCACATTTATATGCCTAGTCAAGTCTTTTGAGTCTACCTAACCTGGATTGAGACTGTTGAGTTGTATTTTCAATCACTCAGATTAAAACTATTGGGTTGTATGCAGGTATTTCGCCGCACCAGCAACCCAGGCTGAAA
Source organism: Magnolia kwangsiensis (assembly GCA_037074715.1). Classification (NCBI taxonomy): domain Eukaryota; kingdom Viridiplantae; phylum Streptophyta; class Magnoliopsida; order Magnoliales; family Magnoliaceae; genus Magnolia; species Magnolia kwangsiensis. The sequence goes on along the minus strand of CM073584.1, from coordinate 89,719,273 downwards.
GAGCCCGACAAGATATTCTCTTCAAGAAGATTCTAGATGAGTCACATGCCTTCCATTTCTGGAATTCCTTGACGTCTTCGATTGTTCCAGAACCCGAGAGCCTGGTCGAGAGGCTTCTAAACCATCACTGCCTCCGTTGCCTCGATGTGTTATAATCCTTCGTCCTACATGAATGTCTCCTTTTCTGCAAAAGGCAATTCCCCATTTACCGACCCATGCGGGAATCAAGGTTCAAAAGACTGGAAGCAGAGATCATGTGGTCACTGAAAGAGCAATGGTGATGGTTGGAGATGGCATGATTTTCTCTTCATATTTCGTGACGTGGACGATCCGATCTGACGGGAGATGGGTCTTGTTTGGTTAGAAAAGGTCAGGACTGTTGAAGTTAGAAAAGATGAGGTTCAAAGGGGAATATAGGGGGGGATCAAAAGAGACGTGAAAAGGGCCATTTGAGAATGTATCTTGTTGGGTTTGAAAAGGTTAAGAAAATCAATGGCTTTTGTAGGAAGACTGGGCCACCATTCTTTTGTCAAGAGGCTGGCTAAGGGGTTGAGATCTCAGCGTTCCATGAGGTGGGCCATACTAATTATATTTTCTGGCTTAAAAAAGAAAAAGAAAAAGAAAAAAAAGAAGGGCTGTTTCACTCGTCCAGTCTGCCACATGTAATATAACGGATGGCTGATCTGTTTGTTGGACGAGGTTTGGTTAGTGGTTGGTGCTTTTTGGTCCCCACCATGATATATGTGTTCTATCCACACCGTCCATCCATTTTTACAGATCATTTTAATATTTTATCCCATAAATGAAGCAGATCAAAATCTCAGGTGGACCACACCGTCAGAAAACAGTAGTGATGTGATGTCTACCATTAAAAACCTCCTAGGGCCCACTGTAATGTTTATTTGACATCCAACCTATAGATTAGGTCATACAGACTTGGATGAAGGTAAAAAAACAAATATCAGGTTGATTCAAAACTTTTGTAGCCCCAAGAAGTGTTTAACGGTGAGAGTTCTATCAACACTGTGTGGACCACTTAGAGATTTTGATGTACCACGTTTTTGTATACATATCATGAAATTATTTGGAAAAATGGATGGACGGCATGGATGAGACACATATATCATGTTGGGACCCACAGAGCACCGACCACTAGCCATTGGCTAGTGGCAGGGTGAGTAGCCAATCCGTTTCCCTGTTTGTTTTGATAGGAATCCTCCCAAAGCAATTCCTGCGGGGAGCACGCGATGAAGCTTTGGTCCACTCCGCGCAGCCTAAAAATAAAGCCAAACAATAAGTCAGATACAAAGCTCGAGTGGACCCCACCACAGAAAACAGTTGGGACAGTGATGCCCACCGTTGAATTGAAAACTTCTGTAGCCTTTAAAAGCTTTTATCGGTAGGTATTCAATCCCACTGTTTTCGGTGGTTGAGTCTACTCGAGCTTTGTATCTAACTTATTCTTTGGCTAACACGCAAAAAATGATATTTGCAAATGGATGTACGGTGTGGATATAATAAATACATTATGGTGGGGCCCACATAACTTGGTGACGTCACTTGAGTCTACTCAACCTGTCAGAACTAATCTGCCAGTGGTTAACCAAACAGGCCCACGGTAACTAGCGAGACTAACAACTGAAGTGACGTAACCATATTCTGTTGGGCCCACCATGATGTATGTGTTGTATCCACACCGCCCATCCATTTTGAGAGATCATTTTAGTGGACCAGATACAAAGCTCTAGTGGACCACACCACAGAAAACAGTGGGTAGAGTGACACCCACCGTTGAAACCTTCCGAGGGTTCACCATGATATTTATTTGAGATCCAACATTTTCAAGTTAACACAGAAGTGAAGTAAGGGAAAACACAAATATCAGCTTGATCGAAAACTTCTCTGGCTCCTGGAAGTTTTTAATGGTAGGCCTTCAATATCCACTGTTTTCTGTGGCAACTCGAGATTTGGATCTTACTCATTCTTTCGGTCATGCCCTAAAATGACCTATCCAAATGAATGGAGGATATCGATATAACACATACATCATGGTGGGGCCCACAGAATATGGTGAGGTCACTTTAGTAGGAGTCTCGCTACTCAACCTGTCAAGCCCAAACTATCAAAGTAACAAGGAATGTGATTCTTAAGTTGTGATTTCCACGCAAGAACATCACATCACATCAAGGGTGGTGATGTGCCGGAGCCACAGAATGATACGACAATCTCCATGTACCATCTACACCGTCCATCTACTTTACCGTCGATAGAAAATGATCCAAAATAATGGAAGGGCTGGCCCATCGTTGCCATCTTAGTTAGCAATCCTTACAAAAAAAGATAATAAACCACTAAAGTCAGTGATTGACATCCAACTGCACAAAGTGCAGCAAGTTTGGATGGCTAGGATTGTTCGGTTTGTGCAACTTTTGGAATCAGGGCCATCCACTATGGGTCCCATTTGATGGACCTCACACATGAGCTGGCCCGAATCCGTGCTTGACCAGCCCGATTTATCAGGCGGGCCTACCGTGTTTTGAATGATGCATGTGGAAATGGCACACGTGTGAAGGATTAATCAGGCTAGTTCTCTCACCGGCCGGGTTGCAAACATTGTTCCTGCATGGACGTGAACTTGCAATGGTAATCCCCAGTAACTATTAGCTCCACAGCCCCACCGTGATTTTTGGCTGTAAATATTCATTTTGTTCATTTATTACACCATTTTATTATATGATATGAGTCCAAAAATTAGGAAAATCGATAACTCAAGCAAGCCACACCATAGAAAACAATGGGAATGAAGTAATTCCTACCGTGATGAAGGATACTTGCAAAACTTTTGTGACCATCAGAAAGGTTTTAACGGTGGGCATTCAATCTCATTGTTTCCTGTTGTGTGGTTCACTGAGCTTGGGGTTGTTTGGCAACGTGGATGAATTAGAATCCAAATCATAATTAATATGAAATTCATGTGAATTAGAATCTCCAGTCGTGTTTGATACTGAGTAGATAGAAACAAGTGGAATCAAAAGTTTGTGTTTAATGGATGGAGTGAAGCCATGTCACTTTGGAAGCATGAATAGATGCATTTTATGAATTGTCACACATGGCTCACCTTAATGTTTTATATGAATTAACCCCACTAACTGGGGTCCGTACTCTTGCTCAGGTGGTAGACTCTTAGGAGTTTCAATTCCCGATCAAGGGTTTGAGTACCCATAGGTGGTGAAATTCCACTAGCGTGAGTGTGTGGGGTGTGTGTGCGCATGTAAAATTAAAAACAATTAAAAAAAAAACAATAAAAAAACCATTTACTAGTTGCGTCACCCCATTCTAGCGATAGAGACTAAAAATTAGCCCAACCAGCCTCATCCATGATTTAGGTGGTTGGAAACAATATATGAGACAACACTTGCCCTCTTAAACTGTTTCTCTTTATGTGGCCCACCTAAATCATAGATGGGCTTAATTTTTATTTTATCCCGATGCCTAAATTTTAACTTAGTATCTAACAATTTGAGTGGTTTTGATATAATAATTGAAGTAAGCCTTGAAAAAATCAAAGGTGGGCATCCCTCTCCTAACTAATTCCCTTCATGTGGCCCACATGAATCATGAAATAGACTATTTTTGTGCCCTATGGCCAAAATAGGATGACGCACTTGGTGATTCGGATAGATTTCACTTAAGGGCCGTTTGATATGACCGAAACCCCCATAAATGATGGGACAGGATTGTCTTATCGAAGAGATATTTCATTCACGATACTTCCATGATGAATTCGAATAGACTAGGCATAGTTGTAAAATTTGAAAATGAAAGCATACCGTGTGAACGCTCTATGCAAGCAATCGCACTACTTCCTTAGCATGTTTCCGTAAATGTGTTTTGCCCTTTGAGGTGTGCTATTGACTTGGATAAAATAATGCACTTGAAGTCGCCACTAACCAAAGGATACTTAGAATTTATGGCTAGCTAAAACTTGTGAAATCCCCCAACTCTTGTGATCTATAACCAAAAACTCTAAAAAGTTTGTTGATGAAAAAGAAAATGGTTAGAGGCCATTTTCCATATACACAATATGCAATGTTTACTTTATAGGATTTTGAATTTTTTAAGGATTTAAGCAAGCTTCGGATAAAACTATGTTTGAAATTAACTTGTAGGGTTGTTTTGCTCGTACCAAGGTAAAAGAAAAGAAATAAAGAAAAAATGAAGCAAAATGCTCGAATGATATGCATGGGATGCTAATGTGAAACTTGAGGAAGTATGGTGCAAAAGGATGATCATGCCTTTCTAAACCTACTCTGTAGATCAACGAACTTTTAAAACGGGCAACCTTTCGGCGTAGTGGAGTTCCTCTTGCCAAGCCCCCCTCGAGCACACATCTCACCAAGAAGGCCTTTACTCTCAAACTCAATCATTCACCTCTCACACTCTCCGGCCTTGGCACGAGGAGACGTTTTCAAGTGGGAGAAATGAACCACATATTTATAGACTATACCAGTAGAAATTGAATATCCACCAATAATGATGTGGCCAAATATTATATTTTTGAGTTTTCTCAACTGGTAGGTAGACTTTGGGTGCAAGTTGGACCCGGATTCCAACTAGTACTTTTTCATGATTTTCAAAGCATTTTTTGTCACCTTAACTGTCATGAGGCCAACCTGACCAATCCAGGTGGTGCCGCGTCACCAGTGAGAAATCAGATTCCCGTTGGTCCCTTAACTTTGGCTAACTCCGAGAGGTCTCAGGGATCATCTCCATTTGATCCGTTCATGTTTGCAATACTTCTCTTAGTTGATCAGGGTGCCATTTCTGAAGTTCAACTGAAATCTTCGTAAGTCTGTTGATCTGCCCAGAGGACCATATAATTACCTATGGTAACGGTCATCAAGTTGAAAAAAATCATAATTATTATGATTTTACATCCCTTTATCTCTTGTCACTCTAACAAACAAGCCTATATATCACGGTAGGCCCATTAATTCTCAATGTAGATTTAAAGTAATTTTCGTGCAGAGCTTAAGCTAAAACATCCCACACCTCCTAGGGTGATGTTCTATGTGAAATTCACCCTGATCACTAAGTGTTTCAGTAAAAATTCAACTTGGTTTGTGATTCAGGTAGACCACATGCATGATTGGAAATACTGTACGTGTTAACGCTCACCCTCCAAACTATTTTCCTTAGTGTGGTCCACCTAAATCATGGACGAACTTTATATTTTGTCCCAAGGCCTAACTTGTATCTTAGCATATATAATGGCTGGAGTGGATTTCATAGTATTATCATGGTGGGCTTTGAGGAAAAAAAATAAAATCAAATATGGGCATGTCTCTCTTAACTATTTCTTTTTGTATGGCCCACTTGAATCATATATCAGGCTGGTTTTTGATACTTGTGATTAAATTGAGGTGATACACCTAGTGATCAAAGTAAATTTTACTTAAACATTATGGTGAGTGTTGGTGGAAAAAAAAGATTTTTGGGTGGATTGTTTTCTATTTATGTTTGATTTGATTCTTTGTAGTTATTTTTTGCTAAAATAGGTTGCTCCATTGTCATTATAAATTGTCGTTGTAATCTTCATTGTTACTATGAATAAGAATATCTCTCATCGTCTTCTCCCATGCACGTAGGATCGCTACACTGGCGGCCGAAGCACGTAAATCTATGTGTATTTTTTTCTTGCTATATTATTTCTTCTTTTTTATATGGTATCAGAGAGGAAGATCTTGTGCAGTTGTGATCTAATTCATCATTAAGAAAGAAGGAAACATGCTGCCTCCTTTTTTCATTTTCTGCAGATTTTTTTTTTTTGCATACTTTATCTCTCTGTTTTTTGTTCGTATCATTTCTCTTTTATCAATGGGTGAATCGGATGCAAATCCTGGTTGGAAGCTTTCATCAGTCCTCTTGAATGGTATTAACTATGTACCTTGGTCAAGGGCTGTCACCTTATCTCTTGGTGGCAGGAAAAAGTTGGGTTTCATCAATGGAACAAAAGTTTGCCCTGCATCTACTGATACAGGATATGAAGATTGGATCTCCACTGATCAACTTGTCAGATCTTGGATTCTTAATTCGATGGAACCCCATAGTGCTGGAATTTTTACATTCTCTGAATCTGCAAAAGAGTTATGGGATTCAATAGCAGATTTATATAGCAGTCAAAATAATGTTGCTCTCATTTTTGAACTTAAACGTGAGATTGCTGCAGCACAATAAGGCAAAAAAATGTTCAGCGAACATCTTGAAAATCTGAAAAGGATGTGGGACGAATTGAACATGTATCGCCCACATACTACTGATATGAAAAATCTTCTGAAAAGAGATGAAGAAGATAAAATTTTCTCATTGCTAAGTAGCCTGAAGCCTGAATATGAAAATATCAAGAGTAATATTCTTATGGATGTTACACTTCCTTCTTTTTCCAGTGTTTGTGCTATTATTCAGTGTGAAGAAACTCGAAAGAAAATTATGAATTCTGAGCAAAAATCTCCATCTAAGAAAGTTGAATCGAATGTTCTTTTGGCTGAGAAAGAAGATAGAAGAAAACTTTCTAGTAGTGAAAAAGGAAAAAATATTTATCAAAATAAGGGCAAAAAAGAGTCTTACCATTGTGATCATTGTGGTAAAAATGGACACACCAAGGATCGATGCTGGGAATTATATCCTCACCTCAAATTAAACCTTGACAAAAATAAGAAGGATAATGTTGTAAAAGCCGATACATCGATCTCAATGAATCAGTTAAGTCATCTTCTTCAACAAATCAATAAGTCCATGTCTTCTGAACAAGGTCATTCTGCCTCTACTCATGCTTCAGGTAATTTGCAAGCTTACCTCACTTCATCTTCCAATTTTAATTCTTGGATTATTGATTCTAGAGCCACTGATCATATGGCCAATAGTCCTTCATCTGTGCACAATTTTATTCCTAAGTCTGATAAGAATGATGTTTCCGTTGCTAATGGGATTACAGTTCCTGTATTAGGGAGTGAAAAAATTGACTTCTTTTCAAACAGTCTCACTTATGATGCCCTTGTTGTTCCGTCTTTTCCAATCCAGCTCCTTTCTATTGGAAAAATTACTAATTCTTTGAACTGTGATGTTATTTTCTCTCCTACTTCTGTCATCTTTCAGGATCAAGTGTCGAAGAAGATGATTGGTGAAGGAACTTATCCCATGGATTGTACTTGCTAAATCTCACTGATAAGGCATGTTATACCAGCGGCCTGGTGAAAAGTCACATCTTACATAAACGACTTGGACATCCTTCCAATCATGTCCTGGCGAAACTTTTCCCTTCTATGTCGATTGAATATAGTATGTGTGATGTCTGTCAATTTTCTAAACAAACTCGTTTACCATTTGTTAGTTCTCTGTCTACGTCTGTTGAGTCTTTTGAACTGATTCATTCTAATTTATGGGGTCCTGCTCCAATTGATTCATATGATGGATATAAATATTTTGTGTTATTTATTGATGATCGATCTCGTGCTACATGGTTATACTTGCTAAAATAAAAAACTGAGGTGTTATCTGTTTTCGAAGATTTTCATAATATGGTGATTACTCAATTCAATGCCAAAGTTAAGGTTTTTAGGTCTGACAATGATACAAAATATACCAAAGGACCTTTCTCTGAATATATTCGCAGCCAAGGTACTATTCACCAAACTAGTTGTGTGGGAACACTACACAAAATGGGGTGGCGGAGAGAAAAAAATCGGCACATTTTAGAGACCACAAGAGCTCTCATGTTTTAAATGAATGTTCTAAAAAAATATTGGTCCCATGGAGTTTTGACTGCAACATATTTGATTAATTGACTTCCTAGTCAAGTAATCAATTTTCAGTCACCATTGGAAGTCTTGAAGAATCAGAAGCCTGATATATCTCATTTACGGGTATTTGGTTGTGTCTGTTATGTGCACCAACAAGCTATTCATCGTGATAAGTTGGATGCTCGATCAAATCAATGTGTATTTTTTGGGTATTCTTCCACAAAGAAAGGGTACATATGTTACGACTTGGCATCTATAAAGATTTTTATTTCTCGTGATGTACGTTTTGTTGAATCTGAATCTTATTTTCAAGTACAAAGTGATTACAGGAATTGGTCCCAGGGGGAATACTTGTATAATTTGGTACCGCTTCCAACAGTAACTAATGATGTCATTGCCCAAGCTATATATCCAGAAAATGAAGCAACTCCTACCGTTGAAACAATAGTACCTCAAATAGCAGCACCTCCAACTCAATGGAGATCAAGTAGAGAGACTCATCCTCCAGAAAGAATGAAAGATTTTTTTACTTATCATGCCGTCTCTTATCCTATGCAGGCTTATTTGACATATGATAATGTTACTCAGTCTCATTCTTCTTTCTTGAGTGCAATATCTAGTGATCAAGAACCAAAGACTTTTTGATAAGCTAATTCCAATCCAGTTTGGAAAAATGCTATGAAAGAAGAATTGCATGCTCTTGATAAGAATAAAACATGGGACATTGTTAAATTGCCTCCAGGAAAGAAAACAGTTGGGTGTCGTTAGATATATAAAATAAAATATAAGAGCGATGGAACCGTGGAACGACATAAGGCGAGACTGGTTGCTAAAGAATTTACTCAAACTTATTTAGAAGATTATAAAGAGACATTTGCACTCGTTGCGAAGATGAACACATTTCGAGTTCATATATCCCTGACAGTTAATCAAGATTGAAAATTATTCCAAATGGATTTAAAAAATGCGTTCCTGCATGGTGACATAGAAGAAGAAATTTATATGAGTGTACCACCTGGTCATCCACAAGAATCTAAACTTGGTTTAGTGTGTAAACTAAAAAAGGCTATATATGGGCTTAAACAGTCACCACGAGCTTGGTATGCTAAGCTCAGTTTTGTCCTCATGATTAATGGCCTACAAAGGAGTGTTGCAGATCCTTCTCTATTTGTTAAAAAGGGTATTTCAGGTACCATTATTGTTCTGGTGTATGTTGATGATATAATGATTACAGGCGATAATCAAGATGAAATATCAAAGCTCAAGACTCTTTTACACAAGCAATTTGCTATCAAAGACTTCGAAGTTTTAAAATATTTTCTTAGATTACAAATTGCCTACTCAAAAAAGGGCATATTTCTTAATCAACGAAAATGTGTTGGACCTGTTACAAGAAATTGGAAAATTGGGAGTAAGACCTTCAGACACTCCTACTGACAGTGGCAGTAAACTTAGTGACGATGGTGAATTATTTTCTGATATTGGTCAATTTCAAAGATTAGTTGGTAGACTAATTTATTTAACTATTACTCGGCCAGATATTGTTGGGGATTTTGACCTGTGGAATCACACAGATCTAGATCTAGGATAGCAATCCAATGGCACCAAGCACACAAGAGAACACCCAGATTTAACGTGAAATTTTGGAAAAAAATCATGGCACAAAGCGACAGATCTCCACTATGAAAACAGAAATTACAAAGAGAGAGGACTTATCCGATTCGAGCAACCTCGAATCTCACCCTTGCTACACCCTTTAATTTCCCTGGAACCCCTTTAGAAAGTTTTCTCATACCCTAGAAAAATCGTAGGAATACCTATTTATAGTTTAGGCAACTTTCCTTTCGCATCCTGGTTGCGAAAAGACTCAGATTTTTACAATCCGCAAAATCACGGAACGAATCTGCGTAACTTACGACTGGTCATAGGAAAGCTAGGACTGGTCGAGCTACGACTAGTCGAATGACCCCTACGATCGGTCGAGTAATCCCTATGAACGGTCGAAGGCGGTGAAGACTTTCTCAACAATCTCCACCAAGTCTTCACCCTTCAACCGTGTAGCTTTTTGACCTCTTCTCTTATTTCTGTATCATATCATAGCTTCTTGTGCACACTCTGTCTTCCTTTTACGCCATCGCCAAGCCTAGAGAAGTTTCACAGAACTTGAACTTCTCTACAGGAACGATTTAGGAGAGCATGTTCGTCGGATCAGAATCCACGTGCCTAACCATCTTTGCTCATGTCTTCTCAAAAGGAAAAACGTAGTCTTCTTAGCATCTCACCGCTATCCAATATTGCTTGCCGGGGTACTTGTTCACAACATTGATAACCTGTGAAATAACCGGTCTAATCCAGACCCTGGCATACACTGCCAACCGTATTCGAATAAGGCTCATGAGATATCCTGCTTTTCCTCATCTGTTTTGGGATAAATCCTGAGGAAAACTTGAGGAGAGATACGTAGGGAATGCTCTCCGGCTTTACCTGGCCCATCACATCCTTGATCAATACCTACACACAAGGAATTCTCCTTATGATTATCAAAGTCTACTCCTTCATTCTCAATGCTAAGAACCATTTTTGCAGCTCCTCAATCCTTCATCCTGAATGTCCTACTTAACCGAGTCTTAAGTACATTGATTTCAGACATGTCATAATTGGCGATATACATGTCATCAATTCCTGACTCACCATGAAGGAATCAAAACCACTGCCTAGACGACAGGTCGAACTACGACCTCCTGCAAAGTCTTTTCTCAGCCCCTTTAACTTCGAACCGCTCTGGGTGCTTCATGTAGATCTGCTCTTCACTTTCCCTTACAGAAGTATAGACTCCACATCCATCCTTTCAGCTCAAGATCACATTAGCCAACCAGCGCCAATCATAGATCTAATAGACACCTGTTATACCGTCGGCGCGAATATCTCTGAGAAGTTGATCCCTTCTCTTTGAGCATAACCCTTCATTACCAACCTCGCCCTGTATCTATGTTATATCCTCCTGAAGATCCACCTGCATCCAACCGCTTTTTGGCCCACTTGAAGCTCCACCCAATCCCATATGTCGGTCTGGTATAACGAATCCATCACATCGCTCATAGTCACCTTTCACTTCTCAGCACCAAGCTCACCTAGAGTCATCTGAATAGAAGATGAATCCTCCTGCGATATTGGAGTCGTCCATGTAACTCGCCAATATTTTACGATCATGCCGTGTGATTCTTCTCACAGGTGGCTGCTCCACCTGCTCTGTATCCCTATCCACGCGTCTCAGCCTTCCTGCCCTGCTCGCTTATGTGGCCATGCTCAACATGTCACACACGTGCAGAGGTGAAATTCGCTACATCCACTGCAGCTACACCTTTTGAAGTGCTCCCAATCAACCTGTACAAGTTACCGAGTCGTTGCGCTTTTATGATTACCCGTGCCCTCTTAGAGAAATCAGATTCTGCTTCAAATCAGGAACGTGCCTCACATTTGTCAAGGTACGCTCCACCCCATCAAACATCCTGATGCGTACTGAACCAACAACCACAACATTACAGACAATGTCATTGCCCATAAATATCTGTCCATCATCGCACTCCTTATAGTTGGTGAACCAGCTCCGATGAGGAGTCATGTGAAAAGATGACCCTGTGTCTAGCATCCACTCGTCCTTACGATCATCGTATGACCATCTGAGCAAAGACACAGACAAAACATTACCATCACATCCACTCGATCTATCTTACGTGGCAACATTGGCCTCCCTGTATGAAGCTTCAGAATCTTCCATCTTCGATTTAGAATTTTCACAATCCTTCTTCACATGTCCTTCCTTCCCACAATTTCAGCACTTCACTTTTCTTTTGCCCTTGCCCTTGGATTTGGATATAGAACCTGAAGAACCTGTACCTTGTCCAGAACTCCTACCCACTATAAACAGTGCATCAGAAGATATTCCCATGTCGTTGTTAAGTTGTCTCGTAGCCTTTCCTTGAAGGGCTGAGATAATGGTGTTGACACTCAGGGTTTCATTCATGCTGCATATAGTGTCCTCGAATGACTCATAAGACGCTGGGAGAGAATTCAGCAACATACATGCTTGTTTTTCATCTTTCATTACTTCCTCCATATCCAATAATTTATAAATTAATTTATTAAAGTTACTGATGTGAGCCTCCAAATCTCCACCCTCTGCCATCTTAAAGTTATACCACTGCCACTTCAAGTGCAGATGATTTTCAGAGGATTTTTTCGCATAAACATCCTCCAACTTCGCTCACAACTTAGCCGCAGTTTTCTCCCTCATAACGTTGTAGAGAACCTCATCTGTGAGACATAAACAGATCGATGATAAAGCTTTCTTATCAAGAGTATTCTACTTAGCATCAGTCATAGTAGACTTCTGCTCCTCAAGAGCACCATCTTCGCCTTGCTTGGTTAACAGGCTAATCATCTTAACCTTCCATAACTCAAAATTATTTTTTCCTGAGTACTTCTCAATCTCATACTTAGTGCTCGCCATTATTACTAATCCCTCAAATTCAGATCTGTGCCCCAACGATATCTTTGATATCACTTGTTGGAAATTTTGACCTGCGGAATCACACAGATCTAGATCTAGGATAGCAATCCAACGACACCAAGCACACAAGAGAACACAGAGAACTGATGTTTTTATTTAAACCAATCTGATTTAAATGATTTTAATTCGCAAGTATACGAATCAGATGTAGATATGGTACGTATTACGAGATCGTTCCCATGAGGACTGATTATCATAATTTAAAATTTAAGACTCTTCTTAACTAATCCAACAAATATTTTAGCAAACTATTAAGTAAACTAATCTAAAAGGATAATCGAGAGCAATGAGTAAAATTTAATCAAGGAGAAGACTAGGACTTTCGAATCCACCCCTAATTATCCTAACCCTTGTTTTACCTGTTAATTCACCCTATTCAGATTGATATAAATTAAATAAATCACAAACTATGTCCTTAGTCGGGCACACATAATGTATAATCCCTTAAAGCATAAGGATCACATCTTTCCATCCATGGTCAGGCATGGAGAGACGTAGATTCATGTTTCTTCCTCTATAGGAAACCTGTTCATGGTCAGACACAAGCACCTAGTTAAGATTTCAAACAACATCCATATCTAAACTTTGGTCGAGCTCATAAAATGGAGAAGCATGAAAATTAAAGTTAAGCACACTAGCGAAAGAAACAAATTAATCGGATTAAAATAAATTCAACATAGATAAGAGTTATTCAAATTAGGGGCTTCATCTCAGCCCTAGCTATAAGATTAGCAATCCATAATTTCAAATAAAAAGAAGAAAAAGTAAGATTTAAATGCTAAGAACGTCTCCTTTCTTCCTTCCTCTCTCTCTCTCTCTCTTCTCTTTCTTCTCTTTCTCCTCTCCCTGGCTCTCCCCAAGCTCTCATCTTTCTTCTCTTTCTCCTCTCCTTGGCTCTCCCCAGGCTCTGGCTCCCCTCTCTCTTTTCTCTCTCTGGTGCCCCTTTATAGCTTGCTCTAGGCGGTGGGAGAGTTGCTGAAATCGGTGGAAGATTTGTTAAATTAGCATAAGCCGTTTCACAGCCACCTTCGAAACTTCATAAGTCCTTTGTTCTTTACACTTTATCTGTAAATTCAACGTCCCTTAGGACTTTTTCCGATGGCGTACAAGATGGATGGCTTGGATCAACCATCCGATCAATGTTCTGATCGCGCAACCACCCCAGAGTCGATCGATTTCCAGACACTATAACAGGGGATGCAGAAACCTTCCGCTGTAACGCTGGTGGGACCCATTCCCTCATTTTTTTGAGAACTCCACTCCGTCCATTAGATGTAGGACGAGATTTCGGTCAGGAATACACATTTTTTACCTTCTTTTGATGAGGCCCACATGTTATCTTTCTATGCCGTTCAACCTGCTTTTGAACGGATAGATTTGCATAAGTGCTTTCTTTTAAAATTCGGTCACCTACAAGTTGGCAATAGCAATACTGGGATTCTGGTGGACGGTTTCGATTATCAATTGGGACAATATATGGGGCCCACAAGTGCGAACCGACGCTCCGTGCAAAAATTGCTGTAACGGCAGTTGCGTTTTTGAAAATACACGGTCAAAGGTTAGTTTGACCATGGTGATCATGCAGTGCACGACTAGTGCACTCGAGCATTGTGCACACCTAGCTCATGCGGGGTCCTCTGTGATGTTGATGAGTAATCCAATCCAACCATCTCTTTTGTCATCTCATTTAAACAGTCGGGACCAAACTTGAAGTATATCCAGATCTTAGGCGGGCTGCAGATTGACGATTCAAGGGCTGATTTGTCTGTTGGACTACTTCCCGAGATCTTTAATGACTGAAATTTAATATGTACAGTTAATTCATGGCCCCCATCACATGTATGAAGTTTCGAGTCAATCGGATGGCGGGAACCATGTGATCTTGCAATGTAAACCAATTTCGGACCTCTTTAACGGGAACGGCTTGATTTCCTCGGATCTCTGGCGTGTAATCTCTTCAATCTTGGTCATCTGGAGTCTGTTCCTTGCTCTGGTATCCTCGGAGCATTAATTCTATGCTTGTAGTATCCTTTTTCCATTCCCAACTCCTAATTACATCTTGCAACAAAAACACGATTAAAGTATGATGTTAAGCATTATTATGTACGCAAAATCTGGCAATAATCGGGGTTTGATATGCAATATTCGACCCTCATTACAACCCCCAACCAGCATTTTGCTAGTTCCGAGCAAAACATGCGAAAATAATTTTAGAAATAAAAGACAATTCATGTAAACTCGAGCGACTTATGAACAAATAGTTGAGATGCAAAAATTATAGGATTATAAATGGTGAGTAGAATTTTCTCATTGAGTCAAATTGATGGTAAACTTCATAATCAAGTTCACAATATTGATCCATCAATTAGAACATTCTAAACATCGAGTTCCATGAGTGTATAGGGTAATCTCGGCTCACAATCATTAAGAGATCCAATTGTCAATTTCATGATAGCATTAACAACAGATTTCATGACAGTTGAAGCTAACACTTGCCTTACAGATTAACTTTTCATTCTATTAGCTTTTGATTCTTTTATAAACAGTAATGCCAAGGTGGGGAATCAAATCCTCACCTATAGGGAGCAAACCTATGGTGAAAACTTGTCACCTAACTTTTTTTTTTCTAACTATCAACCATGGGAGATCGAATCTATACTTATAGAGAGCAAACCTGTGGTGAAGATTATGCGACTTACCCTTTTAATTTTTCTTTACTGCACATGAAATTTTATTTTGGCTGGTTCCTTTCATGCTTTGTGATTACTAAGTTAATCATTCAATATCGAACCGAAACCTTAATGTGTAAGCGAGATGTGATATACGAAAGCATAACTCAATCAATATTTACATCTTCTAATCATGGATTAATAACTTAAACTTAACTGTGAAATCTAACATATGGCGGAATTCTAGAGGCATAAATTCTCAATATTCTGTATCTTATAATATTAAATCACAACTAATCTTCAACAAGAAATCTAAAATTTTAAAAATTGCACAATTTTTGCTCAAGACCAAGAAAATATTGATTAGGTAACCTAATCTCTCATTCCCAACCTAAAATCTACATTGTCTTCAATGTAAAAAATGTAAGCATGCAATGCACATAGGACAACGAAAATAAATGAAAAGTGATGGAAAGATAGTACCTGAATGAAGGGATCAAGAGAGATTTTCCAAATATATCAATGTAAAAGCGAGTCAGCACAAGAGAGAAATCAACAAAAACAAAATAACAAAAATAAAATCATAAAAGAAAATCCTACCTATACCGCTTTCGCAGGTGCTCTCGAATGCATTTAGCGTATGCAATAAGCCTTTAAACCCCTAGGTTGCCCCTAGTGGATGAGTTGAAGTCTCGTGAGGGTTTGCAGCAATGTTACTCACAAACATTGAACTAACTAATTAGAAAAAAAAATAATTTTATTTAAACCAATCTGATTTAAATGATTTTAACTCGCAAGTATACGAATCAGATGTAGATATGGTACGTATTACGAGATCGTTCCCACGAGGACTGGTTGTCACAATTTGAAATTTAAGACTCTTCTTAACTAATCCAACAAATATTTTAGCAAACTATTAAGTAAACTAATTTAAAAGGATAACCGAGAGCAATGAGTAAAATCCAATCAAGGAGAAGACTAGGACTTTCGAATCCACCCCTAATTATCCTAACCCTTATTTTACCTGTTGATTCACCCTATTCAGATTGATATAAATTAAATTAATCACAAATATGTCCTTGGTCGGGCACACAGAATGTATAATCCCTTAAAGCATATGGATCATATCTTTCCATCCATGGTCGGGCATGGAGAGACTTAGATTCCTGTTTCTTCCTCTATAGGAAACCTGTTCATGGTCAGACACAAGCACCTAGTTAAGATTTCAAACAACATCCATATATAGACTTTGGAAGCTCATAGAATGGAGAAGCATGAAAATTACAGTTAAGAACACTAGCGAAACAAACAAATTAATCAGATTAAAATAAATTCAACATAGACAAGAGTTATTTAAATTAGGGGCTTCATCTCAGCCCTAGCTATAAGATTAGCAATCCATAATTTCAAATAAAAAGAAGAAAAAATAAGATTTAAACGCTAAGAACATCTCCCTTCTTCCTTCCTCTCTCTCTCTCTCTTCTCTTTCTTCTCTTTCTCCTCTCCCTGGCTCTCCCTAAGCTCTCGTCTTTCTTCTCTTTCTCCTCTCCTTGGCTCTCCTCAGGCTCTGGCTCCCCTCTCTCTTTGCTCTCTCTGGTGCCCCTTTATAGCTTGCTCCAAGTGGTGGGAGAGTTTCTGAAGTCGGTGGAAGATTTGCTAAATTCGCATAAGCCGTTTCGCAGCCACCTTCGGAACTTCATAAGTCCTTTGTTCTTTACACTTTATCTGTAAATTCAACGTCCCTCAGGACTTTTTCCGGTGGCCTATAAGATGGACGGCTTGGATCAACCATCCGATCAATGTTCTGATCGCGCAACCGCCCCAGAGTTGATCGGTTTCCAGATGCTGTAACAGGGGATGCGGAAACCTTCCGCTGTAACGCTGGTGGGACCCATTCCCTCATTTTTCTGAGAAATCCACTCCGTCCATTAGATGGAGGATGAGATTTCGGTCAGGAATACACAGTTTTTACCTTCTTTTGATGAGGCCCACATGTTATCTTTCTCTGTCGTTCAACCTGCTTTTGAACGGATAAATTTCCATAAGTGCTTTCTTTTGAAATTCGATCACCTACACGTTGGCAATAGCGATACTAGGATTCTGGTGGACGGTTTCGATTATCAATTGGGACAATATATGAGGCCCACAAGTGCGAACCGACGCTCCGTGCGAAAAACTGTAATGGCAGTTGCCGTTTTTGAAAATACACGATCAAAGGTTAGTTTGACCATGGTGATCATGCAGTGCACGGCTAGTGCACTCGAGCATTGTGCACACATAGCTCATGTGGGGTCCTTTGTGATGTTGATGAGCAATCCAATCCAACCATCTCTTTTGTCATCTCATTTAAACGGTCGGGACCAAACTTGAAGTATATCCAGATCTCAGGCAGGCCGTAGATTGACGAATCAAGGGCTAATTTATCTGCTGGACCACTTCCTGAGATCTTTAATGGCTGAAATTTAATATGTACGGTTAATTCATGGCCCCCATCACATGTATGAAGTTTCGAGTCGATCGGATGGTGGAAACTATGTGATCTTGCATTCTGGACCAATTTCGGACCTCTTTAACGTGAACGACTTGATTTTCTCGAATCCCTGGCGTGTAATTTCTTCAATCTTGGTCCTCTGGATTTCGTTCCTTGCTCTGGTATCCTCGGAGCGTTAATTCCATGCTTGTAGTATCATTTTTCCAGTCCCAACTCCTAATTACATCTTGCAACAAAAACACGATTAAAGTATGACGTTAAGCATTATTGTGTACGCGAAATCTGGCAATGATCGGGGTCTGATATGCAATATTCAACCCTCATCAGAACACCCAGATTTAACGTGGAAAACCCTTTCAGAAAAAAACCACGGGACAAAGTGACAGATCTCTACTATGAAAATAAAAATTATAAAAAGAGAGGACTTATCTGATTCGAACAATCTCTAATCTCACCCTTGCTATACCCTTTAATTTCCTTAGAACCCCTTTAGAAAGTTTTCTCATACCTTAGAAAACCCTAGTAATACCTATTTATAGTTTAGGCAACTTCCCTTCCGCATCCTGGTTGCGAAAGGACTCAGATTTCCACAATCCGCCAACCTACGACTGGTCGTAAGAGAGCTAGGACTGGTCGAGGTACGACTGGTCGTAGGAGAGCTACGACCAGTCGTAGGGGACCCTTACGACCAGTCGAGCAATCCCTACGACCGGTCGAAGGCGGTGAAGACTTTCTTAACAGATATCTCATATGCAGTTAGTTTGGTCAATAAATTTATGCATGCACCAAGAGTTAATCACATGAACGCTGTTAACAAAATTTTGCAGTATTTGAAGGGTTCTCCAGGAAGAGGTATATGGTGAAAGTGCACGTACTAGTGCCCTGGTTTGTCAGTTACGGTGTAAGTTGAGTCAGTCAGACAACAACCGCTAACAGGAAGATCAACTCAAGTGTCTGCCTCAACTGGATGTGTGGAAGCTCGTCATAGGTAAATCATAGCCTCACATCCCATGTCCCAAAACACCAGGTGATTAAAACCCTTAAAAATAAGTAGAACATTTTAAGATTTTTATATAAGAAAACTTTTTACCAAATAGAAAAATCTTCAAGTTTTTCTTACACTGTCGATTATATCGACTCACCTTTCGATATAATCGACCTACTCTGTCAATGTCCTCGGCATACCAATCGATACAATCAAGTGAGGACAAAAAACATCCAGCAATCAAACATTCATCTAGACGATTTATCTATATATCAACGGATCAGTCGATATCATCGATATTCAAATATCGATCCTATTGAAATTGGATCGATATACTCTACAGGCAGTTTTTCGGCGCCCCTGTTTTTCTAAAGAAAACTACTATGAGCTTCGATATATCGATGACTGTCCGATTCAATCTGAACTCAAATATCGATCATATCGAAAGTCAGTCGATCATATCGATAGTGAGCGCATGTTTCCTCCAGCATAAATTTCAGGATGTTTTTAACATTGATTGGGGTGCCAATCGAGAAATCGATATTCTTATGTCGATCATATCGAGACCTGGTCGATTGGATAGATGCCGGATACAAACCGTCCAGCAAACTTATAGGTAAATCTATACGATTTATCGATCCCATCGACAATGTC
Organism: Magnolia kwangsiensis; assembly: GCA_037074715.1. NCBI lineage: Eukaryota > Viridiplantae > Streptophyta > Magnoliopsida > Magnoliales > Magnoliaceae > Magnolia > Magnolia kwangsiensis. The sequence continues at coordinate 89,700,105 of CM073584.1, read as the reverse complement.
TCCGATATCATTGATATACAAATTCCGATGACATCGACTGTTCCCCGATCATATCGTTAGAACCTGAAATTCTTCAAGGCCTGTCTCTCTTGTTTTTACCTGTCGATAGATCGATTCATCTATCGATGGAATCAGAGTTCGAAATCCGATAACATCGATGTGTGTCTCGATCCCATCGACTAATTGGCAAAAGGTTTCCAAAAGTGAAAATGACATTTGAGTTTGTATCATCGAGGGGATCATCGATACAATCGAGAGTATACGCTCGATTATATCGACTCTTGCTTGATCATATCGAACTCTGTCATAAATGTGACCGTTTTATATCTGTTAGAACCTTTTGCCTATATATAGAGATGCTTGCCTTTATTGCTGGTAGAGAAAGAAGAAAGTAATTTTGTGTGTTTTAACCTTCCTATCATTTACCTTAAGCCCTTTCTCTCAAAAAGTTCATCCTCCAATTTACCCTCATCATTGATATTCAGTAGAGTGGATTGAGGAATGAACTTCCACATTCAAGGATCCTCCAGCTACTACCTTAATGCAAATCATTAAGCTGGGATGCCTTGAATGCATAGATGACGGGAATCACTCTATCTTCCTTATAGAAAAATTTCAAGAGAGTGGATTTCCGTCCTAACCTTGACCCGACCCAAAGCCTAGTACTGGTACATATTCTGTGTTGCGGATCAAGGGAGCCGAAGACTCTTCAACAACAAGGAGGAGATCTTTGACATTGCACTGAAAGGGACTCATCAACTTATTTGTAAGTATTTAGTGTCCAGAGGACACTTGTGATCATTCCTTTATAGGATTGGGTCTTAAGTGTTGCTCACCCTTTGTAGTCCTCAAAGGAGGCCTCCGACGGGAGTGTACGTGCGGGGTGCGTTGTGTGGATCCTTGCTCTGTGGAGAGCATAAACATCTGGTTAGGAGTGAACCAGTAAAACTTCAGGGTTAGAGGTGAACTGAGTAAAAACCTCTGGGTGCGTTGTATGGACCATTGCTCTGTGTGGGTATAAACATCTGGTTAGGAGTACACCAGTAAAACTCCAAGGTTTGAGGTGAACCGAGTAGAAACCTCTGTAAAGGTTGAAGGTGAACTTGATTTAAAACCTTAGATTTGAGGTGAACTTGATTTAAAATCTTAGGTTTGAGGTGAACTATGGGAAACCTCCTTAGTGAAATCCGGTCGCTCAAGGGTTGAGTGTGGAAGCTGATAGTAGAGTAAACAAGTAGTCGAACCACTATAAAATGACTGTGTTTGAGATTGGGATTGTCTTTCATTTATGTGAGTTCCTTATATGCCTTTATATCTGATCATCTGAAATCACATACTATACACACACACAGTCATATCCTTCACATTTTTATCTATACATTGTTTATCTTTTAAATAGTTTGTGATTGGATCCTCTACCAGGCTTGGAAGCCAGTAGAGTTAATTTTGAGTAATCATAATCTGTACTCTATGATAGGATTAGTGTGATAAAGATTTTTAATAATTCATAAAAACTTTAAAAAATCTTATTCACCTCCCTCTAGGACATATTGGCATATTCCTGCTTCAACTCAAGTGGTCTTCACTGCTATTTCATATGGATGCATAAAAATGGACACAATTCCATTACTGCTTATACTGATGCTGATTGGGCTGAGTGTCCAGTTGATCGAAGATCTACAACAGGGTATTGTACATTTGTTGGAGGTAACTTGGTAATATGGAAGAGTAAGAAACAAAATGTTGTTGCGTGATCAAGTGCAGAAGCAGAATATCGAGCAATGGCTTCAACCACTAGCGAAGTTATTTGGCTCCGGGCCTTATTGCAGGATTTGGGTTTTGATTCATCCCAACCAACAAAAATGTTCTGTGACAATCAGGCTGCAATGCACATTGCTTCAAATCCAGTTTATCACGAGTGAACTAAACATATTGAGGTGGATTGTCACTTCGTTCGAGAAAATGTACAAGCTAATGTTATTTGCCCTCTTTTTGTTCGTGGCGACCAATAGTTAGCGGATATTTTCACTAAGGGACTACCTGCTGCCAAGTTTCAAGAGATATTGTCCAAGTTGGGCTTTATCAATATTTTTGCACCAACTTAAGGGGGAGTGTTAGTGGAGAAGAGAGATTTTTGGGTGGATTGTTTTCTATTTATGGTTGATTTGATTCTCTGCAGTTATTTTTTGATAAAATAGGTTGCTCCATTGTCATTATAAATTGTGGTTGTAATCTCCATTGTCACCATGAATAAAAATATCTCTCATCTTCTTCTCCTGTGCACGTAAGATCACCACACTGACAGCCGAAGCACGTAAATTTGTGTATATTTTCTTCTTACTATATTATTTCTTCTTTTCTATAGTGAAGGTCAGTAATTCTTAAAGTGAATCACCTTGAAAAGTCATTGACATGAAATAGTCATCACATGAATCCATGGTAATAGTTGTTGGATACAAGCTTTCACGTCATCACATGAATCTATTGTAATGGTTGTGGATACATGCTTTCACCCCGTGATTTCAAGACAAGTGAATGGAGACAGGCTATTATATACTAAAAACTTTCTGTGATTCATATCCATCATGGCCAATTACCATTGATTCCATGCAACCAAACAACTTCATCTTGTTTATATATATATATATATATATATATATATATATATATATATATATATATATATATATATATTAATAATTATTACAAATTACTCTATATTTCTAATGGCCTTAGTTGTATTTAATTATAATTGTGATATTGCTTACATTATTTATTTTATCATGTAAAATTCTAATAATTCCTCTAAGACTCTATTATTACATCTATTACACATGCATTCAAGATACTAAACAACTCTGTTGGAATTATTTATTTCAGTAATTATATCAGTAAAGCAATTGTTTGAAAATAATTATTATAAATTACTTTACATTTCTAATAACCTCAGTTGCATTTGACTAAGATTACACGGTGTTGCTTGGATTATTTGCTTTGTCATTGAAAAATTGCAGTGATTATAATTTTTTTCTAAGAGTTTTATGTTAAATTTATTTCATTGGCATTTGATTTTAAAAGTATGTATCAACAAGTACAATTATACGTGAAATATAGTAATAATGGCTGATTTATGTTACGTTATTATGAAAATCGAAGAAAATCGTGTAGATGCTGGTTTTTGCACGGTCCGCCTAGCCATCGATATGGACATGCCTGATTCTCTGGGCTGGACGGATAACAGGTGGGCCTAACTCGATGAACGGTTCTGATCCATGTTGGCACGTGTGCAGTTAGTACCCAATCGCCACCACACGTTTGACATTTATTGAAGGGCGGGAATCCTAGCGATGGAAAATGCAAATAAGAAAACAGTCCTCAACGAAAGAATCGCCACTCCATCTCTCATTTCAACCTCTCCTCAACGATAAGAAAGATCATCTCTCATCTGCAATCCCATCCACAGAAAATCCCCTCTCTCTCTCTCTCTCTCTCTCTCTCTCCGTTCCCAATCACATTCCACGAATCCCAAAGCAAGAACAGAAACCACACCCTATCGGATCTCTCTCTCTCCACGAATCCCAAAGCAAGAACAGAACCACACCCTATCGGATCTCTCTCTCTCTCTAACCCTAGATATCCTCTCTCTTATGGCGACTGCAGCATCACCCACCTCTCTCTCTCTCCCCACCCCCTCCTCCCGCCAGCGCTCCACCCGACACGTGGCACCCTCCGCCCGTATCCACGCTGGCGGCCTACGCGTTGCCCCCCTCCGCCGCCTCGGATTCGCCGGCGTCTCCGCCGACCCCCTCCTCGCGATCCACGTCGCCAAGAGGGTCGCTGCGGGCGCGTCCGGCCATGGGCGGGGCCCGCGCGGGGTCGTATCGATGGTGAAGAAGAGTGTCGGCGACCTGACGGAGGCCGATCTGAAGGGGAAGAAGGTCTTCGTGAGGGCCGACTTGAACGTGCCGTTGGATGATAACCAGAACATCACTGATGATACCAGGATCCGGGCTGCGATCCCCACAATCAAGCATTTGATCGGGAAAGGCGCCAAAGTCATCCTTTCCAGCCATTTGGTGAGAACTCTCTCTCTCTCTCTCTCTCTCTCTCTCTCTCTCTATTTATGTTTATATTTTAGGGTAATTTTAGGTTTTTATGTTCTGTATTTATTCTGCTGCATTGTGTTGTTGTTATATAATTGGATTCTGTTTCTATATTCATTTATCTGAATTTGGTGAAAATTCACTCTTTTTTGCACAATCCAAGCCGCTCATTATGCTGGACCTTCCATGGAGATGCTCTGGGTGAGAAATCAGGACCATCGATAAACTGGGTACGGAACACATGGACTGGGTTACATTGAATTGGACTATTGGTCCAATTACTCTTAACTGTCTGTTTCTTTTGCCTAAGTGCAGCTCATCTGATGAGTAGAAAACCAGAATTTTCATCCAAGTCTCTACACAGTGAGGCCCTTGTGGTGCAGGGCTTGGATCATGCACACACGTGCCACTTTGAAATGTGTGAGCAGTGTATACAAGAAAAATACTGACTTGATTAAACTTTGCAAAGCTCAAAAATCTTGTTTGAATTTTTGTTACAATAATCTTGATGATTTTAGCATTCTTTTGCTAAAATTTCTGTTTTTTTGTTTTGGTTTTTGTTTTTTCCTTTTTTCAATTTCAATTGCATTTGTTTCTGTGTTTATTCTTCTTCTTCTTCTTCTTCTTCTTCATTTTTCCTATCACTAGCTGCATTCTTAGCAGGTTTGTAGTTGATGCAAAGATGCAAGTTTTGAAGAACATCTTCAGTGTGATGCATTTTATTGCTAAATTATTCTTAGTTTTGTTGTGATTTTATGTTGTTACTAGTTGCTTGCTGAGACCGTAGAATCCAAAAACAGAAGAAAAAGAATCGGGTAGCAGTACAAGCAAGAATGTTGAGAATAAGAGAAGTGATAGTGCAATTTATGAGAGGTGATTGAAGGGGTGAATTATGGCACATATTCCAACATTATGCACGTGCAGGATCTGGACCACTCAGGTGAGGGCCATCATGAGCATGTCCTAGTCAGAAGATCAGGCAGGTCGACTTCTCGGGCAGGTCACATGCCTATCGAGAAATAAACAATAGAAAGAAGATGAACAATGGTCTATGTTTGATATATGAATGTAACGACAATGGTCTATGTTTGATATATGAATGTGACTCCTGAATGGAGGACTTTCTTGATTTTTGAAGCCACAGCATGTTCATGGTCGTACCCACATGAGTGAACTGGTTACTGCACATGTATGCTACATTTGCACATGCAGGACACCTCCACAATCTTCAAGCACTTCTCAATAAGTTAAATTATAACTTATGAATGAGTTATATGTCATCTCAGCCTAGCAACAGTTTTTCTTCTTTCCATTATGATTTTTGGGGAAATTAATTTTGGCTAATATGGATGAGCTGTGCATAATGTCAATTTCTCAATTTCTGGATAAAATATTATATTAATGCCTATTCTAATTAAAATTTCCTTCTTTTTTGTTTGGATTGTCTAGGAATCTGGGGAATAAGATAGCAGCATTTCCCCCCCTCTTATGGTGATGTTCTTATTTGTTAAGTTAGGGTCGCATTCTTTTCAAGATTGTGGAAATCGACAAAGAAAGTGCACTTCCACCATTTTAGCATTGTTGCTTTGGAAATTTAACGGATGGTTGATATTTTAATAGCAGGAGTAAGTTTGTTCCTTTAATGAATTAGATGTCTGTCATTGTTGAGGAATTATTATCAGAACATGAATTAAAGCTATTAAAAACATGAGTCAAATTTTTTCTTAGAAGTTTTTTATTTTTTATGAGCATTAATTGGGAACTAGCTGTGTTTCCATTTTAGCATATATTGCTAATATTTCAGTCCATATCACTGGGAACTAGCTTCAGTTTAGTCTTTCGACATCCTTTCTGAGTCCGTATCTTCAGGCACCTGCTGTCGCATGGGTCACGTCTGGTCATATGGTGCCCCCACAAAACAAAAAATAGCGGCTTTTGCTTGGTTGGTTGGGAGGAGTCGTGTCCTAAAGGTCGACAACCTTTGCAAAAGGAATATGATCTTTTCTAATATCTGTCTGATGTGCCTTCAAGATGTGGGCTCGATCAACCAGTTATTTCTCCACTGCTTCTCCTTGGACATATGGTCAAGTCTTCCTTGGCCCTGGTGATGTTTCGTGGGTGATGCCTTCTAAAATTGTTGGCCCCTTCGATTCTTGGCATGCTGAAGGTAGGGGGAGTCTAGGAAGAAAGAAATGGAGGATTGCTGTTCTCTGGGCTGTCTCGGGGGAAAGAAACAACCGATGTTTCTACAACAAGAGCCTTTCTTGTGCTGGGGTGTTCAATTGTGTGCTGTTGTTATTCAGAGATTGGGCGCCTTGATTGCCTTAAGGGTTGGGGTGTTTTTCCAGCCTTAGGGCTGTTGTGTGTTGTATTTTTAGTTTTGTTTTCTCTGTCTTTTTGCTTCTTTTTTATTCTCCTTTTCTTTTCTTTTTTGTTTTTGGTTTTGTACTTTGTTATTTTCTGGGTTTTTTTTTTCCAACTTTGGCCTAATAAAGTTTATCATCATTCCAATTTTTATTTTTTTTTGCTGATATGGCTCTAAAATCAGTTGGAATTTTCAGCAATACAGATCACATTGAGCACTTATTCTCCAATATGTACTGATGCAACTCAGTTTTGCCATGTAACCCATCACCATCTTCACTTAGAATGTGACCTTGTTAAGTTCTTGTGAAAATTATTCTTGATATTGTGGATTTCATTTCACGTAGGATTTGTTTATACAAATTCTCATTCTTCTCTTATTTTCAGGGACGCCCAAAGGGCGTGACACCAAAATTCAGCTTGAAGCCACTCGTCCCTAGGCTATCTGAACTTCTTGGAATTAAGGTACATTTCTTCTTTCTTTCAAAGTACAACCATCTTTTGTGGTCTTTGATATGGTTGTTGAGATGATGATTTTCTTTGATTATTCCTGTATGAGTACCAAACAGGTTGAGAAAGCTGAGGATTGTATTGGTCCAGAAGTTGAGAAGTTGGTGGCCGCACTTCCAGAAGGTGGCGTTCTTCTTCTAGAGAATGTGAGGTTCTATAAGGAGGAAGAAAAGAATGAGCCAGAGTTCGCAAAGAAGCTTGCTTCGCTCGCTGACCTCTATGTGAATGACGCATTTGGTACTGCACACAGAGCACATGCGTCGACGGAGGGAGTTACCAAATACCTGAAGCCTTCTGTTGCTGGCTTCCTTTTGCAGAAGGTAGGATCCTAGACACTTGTTGCTCTGTCCATTAAAATTTTGTCATTTCAATAAATTGCACTCATTGTTGGTTATATTGATTACAATGTTACATGAATTAAAGCTTCCATCATCTCAATAAGGCAGTTTAATTTCATGTTGGTGCTTCTCAAATATGCATTTGAGGTACTGCATTCTTGAAATTTGCAGGGTATCGACATTATTGTGACAGAATGTGAAGGATATTTGTGCCTAAGAAACCCATTTGCCGCATCCATTCATGCGTGTGTGCAAGATCCATGCTGTTCACCATGCAGGGACATTCCCTGGCTCAAAAATAAGCTGCTACCTTCGCATGCGTGTGCAATCTATGCTGTTCACCATCTGAGGTTTGGTGGACAGTCACTGGCTAAAAGTCGAGGCAGGTCACTTATCAGATGGGCCACATGCATGTGTGAATATGGATCACTGGCAAGGTTAAAGTACTGTCCGAAACCAGGGATGTATCACCTGATACTAACCTGTTTATCCATAAATACTGACTATATCGGTGCATAACCGCCCAAAACAGCTCGATGCTATGTATTACAACCTGGTTTCGGTGGTGATCAATACGATGTACAAAAATCAATTTTCAATCCTTTACAGCTGGTCAATCTATTTTTACTTTCCATTTTCATCATGCATCCGTGGTCCGCCTGATGAGCAGATTGGCCTGGATTTTTCGCCTGCACATGTTTGAAGTATGTCATAGTGGTGACAGATGATTGGCAACAATTCTGCATACATCTGCCGATTTTGCACTTATGCATGAAGAGGATTCTGGATCCCCATCTCTTTAATACATTTGCCGGATGTTTGCAATCATTCTTACAGGAAGAAGTTGATGCTTGCTGTAAAAAGAAGTTGATGCAATCATCCTTAGATGATGGTGATGATGTTTTTTATGACCTGTCAGTAATGGATGCTTGAATTTTCACACTTGAACTTGCTTTGTTGTTTCAGGAGCTGGACTATCTTGTTGGGGCTGTTTCAAGCCCCAAGAGGCCTTTTGCTGCCATTGTTGGTGGCTCGAAGGTGTCATCCAAGATTGGTGTGATAGAGTCACTGTTGGAGAAGGTTGACATCCTTCTTCTAGGCGGAGGAATGATCTTCACATTTTACAAGGCACAGGGCTTGCCAGTAGGTTCTTCTCTCGTGGAAGAAGACAAACTTGATCTTGCGACTTCCCTTCTTGAGAAAGCCAAGTTGAAAGGGGTGTCTCTTTTGCTGCCTAGCGATGTTATTATTGCTGACAAGTTCGCTCCCGATGCAAACAGCAAGGTTCATTACTTGGACTCCTGGAAATCTTGAATCACAAACTAGAAATGGTAGAAGAAGAATCATTGTGAAATTTGGAAGTTACTGCTCCTAGCAGTGGATGATTGGGAAAATGGAATCCTGCTTGACTTGTTTTCCACCCCAAACTCAAAGTGGGCAGGGTTTCACTCAAGTTGCAGGACCAATCCCTGTTCAGGGGTGCTTCTAAATGGCCCTCAGACATGAGGAAGAGTAAAGAATTACTGATTTTGATTGAATTGAGTTTAGTCAATTTAGTTCCTGATTGAGATGCTCAAGTAAAACAGATCCAGCACTGGAAAAGGTGCACATCCATTTGTTTCTTATCCTGATTTTTGAAAACTGTTCGGCTTGTGTAAACTTCACTGGTTCAATTCTATTAGGATGCTGGGTTTGGCTTTAAGACCTGACTTCTAGGAATGAAAAGTCATCTTGTGTCTTGCAGGTTGTACCGTCATCTGCTATCCCAGATGGTTGGATGGGATTGGATATCGGCCCCGACTCAGTGAAATCATTCAGTGAGGCATTGGAGACTACCAAGACAGTTATTTGGAATGGGCCTATGGGGGTGTTTGAGTTCGAAAAGTTTGCAGTTGGAACAGAGGTATGCATATATACAGTGCTCACATGCAGACTTACATATAGGGAGATGGATAGAAAAATAGATTGATAGACAGTGGTATTGAACTTCTCGAGAGTCCTTTCGAACCATGGTTTAAAGTATCATCAGAAACTGGATACATACTGTTATTGTCTGTGGACAATACAGTTTTATTGGCCTGAAACAGCCGAGCACAGGGATACGGGGCGATGTGGGGCCATATCTGTGGAGAATAATCCGATACTTGGTGTACTGACCTTGAATCTTGCTCTACACCAAGTAATGATGTACTAATTGAGCAGTTTTCTAGACTCAACAAACTATGCATGTAGGGCCCACCTTTCAGTTTCCCAACCTGTCAGGTATTGGCCCCAATTGAACGATCCTAATCATCTGATTGGACCCATAGTTCCTCATTAAATGTGGAGCATTGGCTGTACTTGTCCACTTGTATACTATCGATTAGATGGCTGGGATCATCTGATAGGGGATAATGGTGTGCCATGCCATCCCAATGAACAGCTGTTCTCCATATCGTGCTTGCTGCTGCTTATTATTTGTTACAGTGAGGCTAACATCCTCCGATTGCAGGCGATTGCAAAGAAGCTAGCAGAGCTCAGCGGAAAGGGTGTGACGACAATCATTGGAGGTGGAGATTCTGTTGCGGCCGTAGAGAAGGTAGGAGTAGCTGAGGTGATGAGCCACATCTCAACAGGAGGTGGTGCCAGCTTGGAGTTGTTGGAAGGCAAGGAGCTTCCAGGCGTTCTTGCTCTCGACGAAGCCGTGCCTGTTGCCGTCTAAGGCAAGTCTCTCTTTTTTTAAATATTTTTCCCATCTTTGTAATGTTCTTTGAATGGGTTGTACAAGAGAAGCAAAACATCATGTAGAGAATGGGGATCGGTTTTTAATAAGAGGAATCTTTTCTTCAGTTTGTATTCTCTTGTCCTCATCGACCTTCGCTTTCACGCCGAAAGAGGAAAATCTCTTTCAAGGAGATTGCTTTGAGTTATTATGCAAACAGTTCTTTTACTTTTTTCTTTACCCTCTATTTTGGGGGGTGCTTTCTTGGACATGGTCTATCCAAAGTGGGGCCCATCAGATCAACACAGACGAAAGGCCCGATGAGGCTTTGCTTACAAAGGTTCAATCATATCACCATATGAATTTATTGCCACAACATCGCTGCCCCATTATTATTGATTTTGCTTTTGATATTGGAATTCATTAAAATGATTTGGGGAAGAATGCATCCAGAAATCATTCTGCTACCAGCCTACCATGCATTTGTATCGGACCATATCAATGATACAAACAATACTCTCCAAGACATTGACATGCTATGATACGATCATTTTTTTTACTTTTGCCAGATGAATTACCGGGTACATTCGTAATACACTATCATACATTCCAATCTTTCTTGGTAACTGGCCATTGCATTAAAAAGAGGTTTGTTACAATACATCCAAAGGTATTGGTATAGGACATGTCAGACTCTAGCCTTTGTTATCTGGGTCACCTTCCAATGATTGAAATTATTCAAATGGGACTTGCCTTGGATGGGGGAAATGTGAAAAATAAAACTATCATATTGGAATATTGTTAACCTTTTGATCATTTGATTCTTTTTTCTTGAGTATGGAATGTCTCCGTGACCCTCCAAACTCATGTTTAAATATCTCAATCTGAGTTCTCCATCTTATAAATCTGTCTAGCAAGCTGCCACTTAATCTTTTGCAGCTGGCTACTTAGTACCCGCTTGTTGAAGATGAAGACATTCCGAACCATCAAAATCCAATGTTATAGAATCCCTGTTTAGAGTCATTACCTCGAATTCCTGGAGGTTGATTTTATTGTTATCACCTCAAATTCCCTGAACTAACTGGGGAATTGGGATTGCAGAAAACATGGTAATTGGTTCCTTCCAGAATTCCCTGAATTAACTGGGAAATGGGATTGCAGAAAACATAGTTATTGGTTCCTTCCAGAATTCCCTGAATTAACTGGGGAATGGGATTAGGTGGGATGAAATTGCATTTGGTCCCATGCAAATTCCATCTGGTGTATGGGGAGGACGGGTAGGGTTGGGATTACATGGGATGGAATTGCATTTGGTCCCATGCTGGATTTCCTGTGGATTTTAAAATCTACTAAGTATGTGGGGCCCACATTGATGCATGTGTTTTATCCATGTCGTCCATCCATGTACACCTTTTGCATGTGACATTCTAGTTATAAATGTGTACAAGTGACCGACATATGTTGGTTCGTTGATTACAATTCCATGGTCCACCAAACAGGGTTTTGCTTAATCAAGTGTTTTTCCCATATATGGCAAGAATTTTATGCCAAACATAGGGATTGGATGGCCAAAATACCATGGTATTTCCAGACATGCAATCATTGAGCAATAATGGTGTTAGTCCCATCTAATGCAATTCCATATCATATAATTCTATGGACCAAACAGGCCCTAACTGTAGATCCACAGATCAAATTGTGCATTGTGCCGTGGCAAGTCAAATAAGAGAAAAGGTGCCATGAGGTTCTGCATCACCCCATCCATTTTCTTGTTGTATTTTTTCTTGTCCATGACTTCTATACGCAGCCATTCCTTTTACTGTATGTTTTTTGGGTTTTTTCCCACCTTTCGTGAGAAATCATCCCTTGATCAAATGCTTGCTCTCACACAACGATTCAACTTTCTTAAGTTGCGGGAGAAAATGGGATATTTACAATGAAACGTGGAGGCCAATTCAACTTAAGTTATGGGAGGAATTATATTTACAATGAAACGTGGAGGCCAATTCAACTTCCTCAAGTTACGATGAATTCAACTTCCTTGAGTTATGATGGGAGAAAATGGGATATGTACATGTTCCTGTCATGAGGTTTGTTGTCCTCCAGCATATATGCCACTCGTGACTTCTCTTTTCAAGTGCTTTTATGTATTCACTGACTTAGGTTCACTAATAATCGCATTCTATTGTATGATATAAATAGTATTTATTTTGCTATCTATTTTTTATATCCCTTTTTACTGTTGGATTTCAATATTAATGGTGATTAACGTTACCATTGGATGAGGGACCGTTTCTCTTAGGGGTAACTGAAGATCCGCGGAGGCTATATAAAGGGGTATCCACCCCATTTGTAAAGACATACAAGAAATATAAGAAAAAGATAAATTGCTGAGAAAATCCCGAAAAACGGTTTGGATGAGCAGCCTATAAGTGATCACCAGTCCCATGACATTCCCCTCCTCCTAGATGGCATTAATCAATGGTCCAAATTGTCTAAAAGTGCAACATATTTTCGATGGTATCACGGCCAGGTTGATATCTCAGCCATCCGTACTTGGAATTATAATATGCCAGAAGTGTAATTATTGCATGACCAAGGAGAACAAGATAAACATAGTGGATCGAGTAAACGAGCTACATCATCAAGTTATGTGGGGCTTGCTTTCAGTAAAAAACTATTTTTTGTTCTCTGCAAATACGATCAATTGCTTTGATTATTTTTATTTTTAATATTTAAAGGTTAGGAAGATTTTCACTAAGACAAAAAAAATAAGCTAATCCTATTGTTGCCATCGAACTAGCCAATATGGACAAGCTAGATGATACGAACTTCTCGACATGGAAACTCAAAATGGAATACCTATTGATACAAGATAGGCATGCATATCTTTTAAAGATATAGATCCGCCTAAGCTGAGTGTCGATCCCACAGATGAGGGGAAAAAGGACATTTGAAAATTTTGTGGAAGATCTTATTGCAAGAACGACAATGTTGACATTCATGCAAGAGGATCTAATCAAGGTATTCAAAGGTTGTAAAACCGCCAAGGAGATAATGGAGACTATTACTAAGAAATATGGTACCGCACTTGAAACACGTCTCCAATTACTCATAGAAAGGTACAACACTTTCAAGATGAAAGAAGCTGGCAATTTGACAAAACACATTAACAAGATGTTTGTTGTAGACAAGGATTTGACAGTTGCTAGGAATGAAATTCCTGAGAGGACGCAAGTATCAACCATCTTGAATAGTCTTCTACCTTCTTGTAAGATGGTTGTGATAGTCATGAGGTTAAATGCAAAAATTCCGAACCTTGCTAACTTTCCATTGCAGGAACAAGAAACACGCTGATCCATAGCTCAAGTGATAGACTGGGTGAAGATACTTCGTTTTAACACTGAGGTCTTGATATCGATTCCCTAGTGGGGGTGGCTAACACTGAAGTGTGTACTGACAGTGGATTTTGTACTAACAAGCCGCCCCCCCCCCCCCCCCCCCCCCCCCCCCCCCCTCTCCAAAAAAAAAAAAAAAAAAAAAACACATGAAGAAAACCTGACATAAGTAACCTTTAGAAGATGGGCATCAGTGGCACACGTATTAGTACCTCAACAACTTAGAAACAAATTGGAACCCAAGACTAATAGATATAATTTTATAGGTTACCTTGGTGAATTAAAATGATAAAGGTTTTTTATAATAAAGAAATGGGTTAAGTAGAAAGTAGGGACATTGAATTTTTAGAAAAATCTCAATGAAACTGATAAAGTAGATGATATTGAGCCTCTTACTTTGATAGGTGAGAATGATCAACCACCTATGGATAATAAGCCGGTCAGTAAGAGGGTTGTAGATGACCAAACAAATATCCATCCTATGTTATATGGTCAAAAGAGATCAAGAGATCCCCCATTATATTTAGATGACTTCTATGTTCACGTAAGTGAAGAACTACCATATAACTCCATTGATACATATGAGGTTAATAACCCATCCAACTATATTGAAGCCATAAATTCATAAGAATCCAATAAATGGTTAAACGCTATGAATGAGAAAATTAATTCAATAGAAAGAAATCATGCTTCAGAACCATACGAATTAACTAGAGATATAAAAGCCATATGATATAAGTGGGTACTGAAAAAGAAACTAAAATAAGATTGTTCATAGATAAATTCAAAACTAGACTAGTAGCTAAAGGTTTTATCCAAAAAGAGTAGATAGATTATGTGGACACATATTCCCCAGTAGCAAAATTTGTATCCATTAGAATCATCTTGGTAATGGTTGCTTATTATGACTTCGAGTTTTTTCAAATGGATGTGAAAACTACTTTTCTAAATGGAGAACTATATATATATATATATATATATATATATATATATAGCGAAACGCTCACCTGTGAACCGGTTCGTACATACTATGCACGAACTTTTTTAAACACCCATCATACCTGACTTGGATCCAAAATTTTGAACCGGTCATGTGAAACAGCACCTCGTGAAACCCCCCAGACTGAAGTTTTACTTTGATCTAAAACTTGATGGGCCATGAAAAATGAAAACAGTTTCCTCCCTTGATTTGCATTTCTCTTTGCTCTAGCCCACAAGAATTTTAAATTGGGGTGAAAATTTGTCACATGGGGTTTCATGGAATTCCGCATCACATGAACCGTTCAAATTAGACACCCATGGCATGTGTGCAAAGGTGCGCACGTGCGTAGGTGCGCAGGGGAGCATGACTATATATATATATATATATATATATATATATATATATATATATATATATATATATATATATATATATATATATACACGGTAACATGAATGCTTCATTGTAAAAGGGGTAAGAATATAAAGTATATAAGTTTTTAAAAAATCATTATATGGGTTAAAGCAATCCTGATGCCAATGGTATTTGATGTTCCACCAGGCAATCTTCAACTTTGGATATGTACAATAAATAAACTTAATCATTGTGTATATACTTTAAAAAGTTTGAGTGGATTTACTATTCTATCCTTGTATGTGAATGATATATTGTTAGCCGGTAATGACTTACAAATGATTCAAAAGACAAAATTCTATCTAAATTGTAAGTTTGAAATGAAAGATATGGGAGAAGCATCTTCTATTCTTGGAATTAAAATAACTAGAGATAGAGAATCTCGAATGTTATGTTTTAGTCCAGAGAGATACCTTGACTTATTGTTAAAGAGATTTATAATAGAAAATTGTAAACTAGTATCCACTTCGGTGGAAAAGGAATTAAAATTATTTTAAAATGGTTGTCCAAAGGAAGGACAAGGATTAAATGTCCCCTATGCCTAAGTAGTTGGAAGTTTAATGTATGTTATGTTGTGTATAAGGTCAGATCTTAGTTATGTTGTAGGTCTTGTTAGTATATACCAATGTAATCCTGGTATAAAGTACTGCCATGCAGTGAAAAGGATACTTAGATACATAAAATGCACAAAGCATCTAAAGTTGTGTTTTCAAACAGATAAACTTAATGCCTTTGGATATTTAGGTGCAGATTTTGCTTGGGACATGGACAATAGCAAGTCCACCTCAAGACATGTTTTTCTCTTTAGATGAGTTGTTTATGGGTATAATAAAAAATAAGGATATGTTGCTAGGTATACTCAGGGAGCTAAGTTTATTGCTTGTGGTGCGGCTTTAACCTTTGTCATCTGGATAAAACTTTTTATAAAGAACATGGAATTGGATATAACTAACGAGCCATATCACATTTATCATGATAATCAAGCCACAATCAGATTGATACAAAGTGGAGCTAATAGTACAAAGAAAAAACACAGAGAAGTACAATATCATTATATATAGGATATTGTTGAAAATGAAGTAACTGCAAGTTACTTACCTTCATGTGATATGATTGCTTATCCATTAACTAAAAGTGTAAGTGTGAAATTGTTTATAAAGCATGTAGGCCTAATGGGATTTAGATAAGCCTAAGTCGGTAAATGCATGAAAGTACTTGAAAAGAGAAGTCATGAGTGACATATACGCTGGAGTGTAATAAACATCAAGACAAGAATATGTACATAAAAGGTAAATATTCCAAAAGTGCAAGTTAAACCTTACGATATACCCGGGTCTCATGGCCAAGTGGGAGAATATTGGATCAATGGCCATGAGGCCCTCTTGATCCAGACCAATCGTGGTGGAGACCGGGGTAATCCCCATAATGGTTAGTTAATTGAGCCATTAACTGTATTATATTATATGATACAAATAATATTTAATTTTCTATCCATTTTTTACCGTTGGATTTCAATATTAACGGTGATTAACGTTAGCACTAGATGAGAGACTATTTCTCTTAGGGGCATTGAAGATCCGATTTTTATTTTATTTTTATTGTTGGATTGGAGTCTATATAAAGGGGTATTTAACCCATTTGTAAAGACATACAAGAAATACAAGAAAAAGAAAATTTTTTGAAAAAATCTCAAAAAAAAACGTTTGGATGAGCAACCTCTAAGCGATTGTCAGTCCCACAATGTTCCCCTCCTCCTTGACAGCAATAATCAACGGTCCAGATTGTCTAAAAGTATGACATATGATTCTTAAGTGGCTTATCAAAGTAATTAGTGAGAGGTTAGAATCATCTCATACAAGGGATTCTTGAGAGGAAATAAGAGGTGGGCCGTAGGACAATTCAGATCAATGATTTAACATTTTCTGGTATAATCAATTTTGGCCATCCATTTTGTGGACCATTGTTTAGATATTTAGGATAAATCTTGCAATGCTCTATGATATGTAGTTTTAAGTAAATAATAGCTACTACAACAATAATAATAAATCAAATTGCATTCATATTAGAGCCACCAAATGGACATGATTCATGAAGACCAAAATGCAATTTGATGATTTGGTTAGCTAGATAGAATAGTCCAAGATGCCACTTGGATTGGCTCAAGTCTAGTGCACCTAGCAAACTGAACTTTAGATTACATTAGGGTGGGTTTGAGATTGGATTACGACTAGTATTATACACATGCATTATGATATAACATACATACACATATGAGTTTACACCCCTCACAAGAGCACTCAGACAAAGACTTTAGTATTGAAAACGCAAAGCATCTACCATTAAGCCATGCATTAAGACTCATGTTTTTTTTTTTTTCCCTCTTTTAACCCATACACTCTCACCTCACATATACACCCACACACTAATATCACAGTGGGATTTCACCACAACAGGTACTCAAATTCATGACCTTGTGTTGAGACTCATGTGAGTCTACCATGAGTAAGGAATCCATCAAGATCCATGTTATTTTGGTAGTTATAGGCATTATTTTAATAGGATTCTTACTCTTGCTCCGGTGGTAGACTCTCGGGAGTTTCAACACCCCATCAAGTGTTCGAGCATCCATAGGTGGTGAAATCCCACTACGGTGTGAGTGTGTTTTTTTTTTAAAAAAGGCATTATTTTAATAACTTTATTTGATGGTTGGATGTTTGATTTTATGTTAGTTTATTTGTTGAGGGTGTTTGCCCAACCTACTTAATCTAAATTGTGTCAAGATTAAGTATTTAACACCTCTAATTGAGTAGAGAAGGTTGGTTTGGACTTGGGCTAACATCAAGTTAGTCTAACGAGCCGGAGTTGCAACCCTAGAATGTCTGCTATACACAATTAATTTCCAATTGCAAAATTGTTAGATAATATTTAAAACTCAAATGCCATTAATAGAATTATGTACCCAGGTGGTTCTTTCATAAAGTTATTCTACTTTATTATGGGACCAATAATCATAATTTAATACCATGGTACAAGCGCGCGCGTACACACATATATATATATAGAAAAGGTTCTATATGGTCGAGCTCATGGGAACTCCCCATGGGGTTGAGCAGTGTGGGCCCCACCATGATGTATGTCAATCATCTACCCCATTAGTCAAATGCACCATTCCATGGTAGGCCCAGGGCTTAAAAATCAAGTCAATCCGTGACTTGTGTGGGCCACACCACATACAAAAGTTGAGAGGGGTTACCTTCCATTAAAACATTCATAATCATTTTTTGGGCCCACCAAGATGTGGTTCAAAAATCCAACCCATCGATTATGTGTGTCCCACTTGGATGAGGGGTCAGACCAATTTCAGACGCATCCAAATTTCAGGTGGGCCCCACCAAGTGCTTTTATATGTTTTAGGCATGTCTTCACATGATTTTAGATGGTATGGCCGACCAGAGTTCCTTATGAGGCTGATTTTTAGGATATCCCATAATTTAAAGGGGACCCATAAAATGCACGGTGTTGATGTTTGACACACATCATGGTGGGGCCCACACAGCTTGACCTCATGGGGAGTTCCCATGAGCTCGATCGTATAAAACCTTTATGTTATATATATAGGGGAATGCTCATCTTATGGACCATTTGGATTAGACGCCCATGACCCACGTGCAAAGGTGCGTATGTGCGTAGGTGCATGGGTGAGCATGCCTCTCCCTCTCTCTCTCTCTCTTTATATGTGTGTGTGTGTGTGTGTGTGGGGGGGGGGGGGGGGGGGGGGGGGGGGGGGGGTACAATGCGCTCGAGCTCACGACTCCGTCCCATGCAGTTGAGCTGTGTGGGGCCCACCGTGATGCCTTTCAAACATCTACCCCATCACGCCATTCCATCGTGGGTCTAGGTCTCAAAATCAAGTCAATCCGTGACTTGTGTGAGCCACACCACTTACAGAAGTGGAGAGGGGCCGTGCACCATTAAAACATTCATAATCATTTTTGGGGCCCACAAAAGATATGGTTTGCAAATCCGGCCCATCCATTATGTGTGTCCCACTTGTATGAGGGTTCAAACCAAGTTTCAACAGTATATAAAACTCAGGTGGGCCCCACTAAGTGCTTTTATATGTTTTAACAGTGTTTCACATGATTTTAGATGGTGTGGCCCACCTGAGTTCCGTATACGACTGATTTTTGGGATATCCCATAATTTAAAGGGTACCCATCAAATGCACGGTGTTGATGGTCAACACACATCACGGTGAGGCCCACATAGCTCGACCTCACGGGAGCTTATCGTGAAGTCGAGCGCATAGTACCTTTTCCCTATATATATATATATATATATATATGAACCAATTGATCAATAGTCTTTAATAGGAACTATCAAGATATTACACAAAAGTAGGTCTAATCAACAATTTGATTTAATTAGATCCCATCATGGGATGCTTATGATTCTAAAAATTCACTTTTGTTAGGCAATTTTAGCTATCCCATCCATGGCTTCAGAAATGGATGGCCATAGAAAATAAGGCCAAATCAAAGATGGATGGGATCATCTCAGCAGTTTGATATTTATATGATAGCCTAATAAATGTGTTCTAGAGTCAATGGACACTTCAAATTGATGACAGTCCAATTCATTCCATGAATGTTGTTTTTGCATCCACCCATCAGGCAGCCCACGCCATGCAAAATCAATGGATGGTTGATGGACTTATTCAATTTATAGATGTGTCCCACCTGACAAATGGGTCAGCTTAATTCTTAAGGATGATGATCTTCATGGTCAGGCCCACTGTTTTGGATGGGCTAGATGTCCTGCACACGTGGCAGTAGGTGATCAGTTTAGGTAATTGTTTCACTATTTACAATGGGGACATGCTCCAGTCCTCTTGGAGCACTACACATTATACTGTTCATAGCTGCAATAATTCACTTGGATAGTCCAATTAATTGATCTGAACCGTCTATTAAGTCCGGTACACCCTTCCATGGACTACTACTCAAAAGTGGCACAGATTGGATGATCTAACCCATCCTTAATTTGGCCATTCTATTGTCACCCTTTTCAAATAATGGATGGAATGGTTAAGATTGCCCAAGAAAGGTGATTTCAAAATAATAATTATTATTATAAGCAATTCATAATGGGTCCCAACAAATATATAGATCAAATTGTTGATTGGATCTATTTCATGCAAGCAATCTTAATTGTCCATACTGTATTTTACGCGCGCGCGTGTTTTTTTTTTTTGGCCGGGTGGGGAGGTGGGGTTGTAAAATATCATGTAGTTAATTCAAGTTGGAGTTGGCCTTTAAAGAGAATAATCGACCATTAAATTTAAACCCTGACTACATTAAAAGATGCTCTATTTTTTTCCATAAATCTTTTTGTCTTTCATATAAGTTCATAAAACATTATGTAGTTGGTACATGAAATTATGCCTTTTAACTTTGTAAAGATCAACGAAATTTCCATTTTAGGCATTATCAAAATCACTTGTTATGCGGGCCCTGATATGGCATCTAATGTTGGACCATCCATGGTGTTGGATATAAACTATCTAAATGGTGGATTAAGATAGTCTAAACACTATAGATAACTTTTTTGTGTTTAGGTAGAGGTAAAAATAATTCTTTTTAACAATTATAAGTTAAAGACAAAAATATTATTTCATATGATTAACAATTATTTTTAGAGGCCAATAATCATCTTTTAATGACTAATTCTAATAGAAGTTAAGAGAAATTATTTAATAATACTGAAAAGAAAAGGTGTTATTTGACTTGTAACATTAAGGAAGAGCAGTGAATGTCAAAATGTCGATCACCATCTTCCTCGAGGATAACTACTTAAAATCTACAAAGCTTCTTTAGACTACTCACAAGGGACTTCTCGAATCCACAAGCTAAAAGTAAGAAAATAAAAATAGTATTCATGAAAATATATATATTGATTAATGATTGATAAACGAGTCTACAACCCTTTAAATGAGGATAACAAGACTTGAAAAAAGTTTAAGAATTAAACTATAACTAAAACTCTCTAAAATTTGTAACTTATTTTATGATTAATAAATGAGTATACAACCCTAACTTACTATAAATAGTAAATTTTTTATTTATAATAAGTGTCCTATGTGGCTTAACAATATTATTTTTCTAATATTTCTAAACACTTTTCATGTTGGACATAACTACTAAAGCCCAACGGATGAAGAGTTATAATTAAACCAAAACTTACTAAAATTGGTAAAAACAAAAATAAATGTGGAATTCGACTGTCGATATGATAGAATGTCACAAATTTGGCGTGTGCAACCAGGATATACGGGATTGGTTGGCTCAAGTAGCTCGTCCTACCTTAAAATCATACATGGTACGCAGAGTAACTCATTTTAATTTGCGAGATATGCATGTTTTACAGTTCTAATGGTCTTGATGACTTGTGCCTCTGATCAGGCCTTCTCTCATCCATCTTAAACAAGAAAGTGTCCACAACCTGGTCTACGTCAATTACCTACATGGTGTTGCTTTTTTTCTAAATGGTCATGGATGAGATAGTTAAGAGTTGCTAGGCCAGTTGTATTTGAGGAAATTTGAGTGTTTTATGAATACCAGCAGTTGTTTAAAGCCATGCATTCTAAGGTAAATGGAATTAAATGTATTCCAAATGCACACTTTAGATGTGTTTTGAAATCTTAGATTTTTTTTTTATAAGATTTCAATATATTCAAAGTAAAAAAATCTTTTTAACTCTTCATGTAAATAAAATAAAGTTGCCAATGTGAAGTAGGTTCTCTAGGCCACTGTTATCCTAAAATAATATGATAATCAACTACAACACTAAAAACTCATTAATAGAATGATTTCAATTATCCAAATGTTGTCCATTTAAATGAATAATTCAAAAATATTTATAATCCTTACATTTGTAGCCCACTCAAGGTTAAAAAATTCTTGATTTTTAATCAATGTATATATTTTAATTAGCTTGTTACCATCATTCTTCCAAATATCACAAATGTATATTAATTTATGATAATAAAGTTAATTAATTTAAGACATGAATATAGCATAAAATCTTAATACATTTTAAATACAAGCTCCAAAAAATTTAGATTCCCATATATTTTAATTACAAATTCCCAAACACAAGTAAAGGTTTGAAGTCACTTTCATCGCAAAGTATTTGAGTGAAATCCAATACATGCCTAATACAAGCCCTAACCTTCTTTGCTAAAAGTGATTCTTTTGGAGCCAAAGCAATCCATGATAGGCTCCGGTCATTAGACGGTCCAAACTGCTGATTAGGTCTATATTACATGACTAATCTCAACCGTTGTTTTGTAGGCAACGGATGGATAATTAAAACCAATCTCATCCACACGATTTGATGCAATGAAACTTGATTATATTAAAGACAACATGCGTCTATGTCATGTTTCATGCGCACCACTCGATGGGGACGTTTTCTTTCTTCCTCTTTTATTTAGGCAAAAGATTCTGGACCGACCAACAGGTGGGCCCCACGGTTGGTAGTCAACACCCTGGAAACGGATTGGCTACTCCCCCTGCCACCGGCCAATGGCTCATGGTCGGTGCTCTTTGGGACCCACCATGATATACGTGTTTCATCCATGCCGTCTATCTATTTTTCCAGATAATTTTATATATCAGGACTAAAAATAAGGTATATCCCAATCTCAATTGGACCACATTACAGGAAAAAGTGTTGAATGAGCATGGACCATTAAAAACCTTTTGGGGGCCATAAAAGTTTTGGATCAAGCTGATCTTTGGTTTTTCCCTTCATCTGGGTCTTTATGACCTAATCAAAATATTGGATGTCAAATAAACAGTACAGTGGGGCTTAGGAGGATTTTAATGGTGGATATCCAATCACCATTGTTTTCTTGTGGTGTGGTCCACTTGAGATTTATATCCCTTTCATTTTTACCATGAAACTCTAAAATAATCTGTAAAATTGGATGAACGGAACGGATGAAATACATACATCACAGTGGAGCCCACAGAGCACCGACCATCAGCCACGGGGCTGGTGGCAGGGGGGCTAGCCAATCCGTTTCCCAACACCCTATCCTTACCAGCAAAGGTGAGTTATTCGAGGCTCGGCGCAAGGACGTGGATAGTTTCCTTGGTTTCTCAGTTTTTTTAAATGGGCCCATTGTAGAGTAATCCGGACCATTGAGACAAGGGGGCCCAGTATGGATGGACCATACCCTAAAATATCCTCAATGGAACATATCTTAACCTTTTGATCATGACCTTCAAAATAAATGGTTAAGAAAAGAAATACTGTTATGGTCCAGTTGTAGTTGTAAAAGGCCAAATTGGATGGCCAGGATTAGATTTTATAGATTATTATAGGTCATCTAAAACGGTCCCATCAGATTAACGGTTCAGATTACTGAAACATGGACCCCAGTTGTGCGGAACCAAACATTTCCTTGTTGAATGTGGACGGCTACTTATTTTAATTTACTACCCATTTGTAGGCTTTGATCGGATGGTTAAGATCACCCCGTCAGTCTGAATGTTGATTTATGGACCCTCTAATGTAGGGCCCACCAAATGAATGGTCCGGATCTAGTTAAGGGGTGCCATCTGGGCGGTTTTTCGAAAGTTGGACAGCGAGCTCCATCTCTCTTTTTCAGATATACAATTTAGTGAGCACACGTGCCATTATGTCACACTGGTGCGAGATCTACACTGTTCATCAGGTGGGCATCATGGCCCACTTTCCATGTGATCTGGCCCAAGAGATTAGGTTGTGACGCTGGTCTGGTTATCAGATGGGACACGGGCTGTCATTGGATGGCCCAGGTCCGATCAAACTTAGATCTTGAATGTGAACCGTTGGATAATCATCTTTAATTGTCCATTTCTCGTACACGTGCAACCAACATGATGTGCGGAACCAGAACTGAATTTTGGGTCAGGGCGCATTCACTGGGGTTCACCAATCAACGGCTCAGATCTCACCGTGTGGTATATTGGCACGTGTGACGCCAATTCCTTTTGCGGAAAGTAGGGAGAAGGACGGGGATCAGGTGCGACCCCGGATCCAGCCGGGTGGGTGCGGAACTAACCATGGGGTGGGGCCACATCGATGTATTGTTGTATATCCACGCCGTCCATCAGTTTTTATAGCTAATTTTATAGTACCTATATAAAAATAAAGTAGGAAAAAATCTCAGGTGGACCACACAGTAGGAATTGAATTCCAACATTTAAAAACTTCTTGGAGGCCACAAAAGTTTTGGATCGAGCTTCTATTTGTGTTTAACATTCATCCGGGTCTCTATGGCCTTATGAACAGGTTGAATGGTAAATAAACATTACGGTGGACCGTAGGTTATTTTTAATGGTGGAGGTTCAATGAGCACTCTTTCCTATGGTGTGGTCTATTTGAGCTTCGGATCTACTTAATCTTTAAAGAAAAACAATAAAATGAGCTGAAAAGATTGATGGACGGCATTGATGTAAAAAAAAAAAACACTAAAGGTGGACCCCATGGTTTGGCGGCACCATGGCTGGATCCGGGGTCGCCCCTAATCCGCGACTAACCTTGTTTTGTGAGAAAAGGTGGTGACTGTTCAACCGCGCACATGGCATAGCTGCAGCGTTGCACGGAAATGCAGACGGTCAAGATCGCTGACCTAGCACGGAGAGATCATATTAACCATCCGTTTTTTCCCTTCGTTTTGGACCACCAACTATTTTATTTTTAACCATCCATTTCGTAGATACTAACTAGACGGTTAAAACTCATTGATCATTTTTTTTTTTTTTTTTGAAATATGATCCATCCACATTGGAACCGACAAGTTGGACGGTTTGGATTGCTGTAAATCAGTGTGCAATATGCGAAGATGAATCACCACCATTTATAATGGCGCATAACTACCACACGAGTCCGGCCCTTCGAGCTTTTCCTTCGAGACGGTTGGATCACGTGAGGTATGGCCCGTGTCCTGTCTCGCCGGAGATCACGTGAGACTTCCGGAAGAAAGGTCCTAAATGCTAACATGCAGCTAGGTGCATGGAAGTTCCATGCACTTCCCTCGTTAATGTACATGTGGAAAATAGATCTGGTGATCAAAATTGTTTTTTTCGTGGACCACCAAGGTGGATAGGTCATACCCCAAAAGAAAATGGGATTGGAGTCTCTTAATCTGCTGATAATTGGCCAGGAGAACGAATGGTTAATGAAGCAACCGACCTTAAACCACTGTAACTCAAAGCAAATGGATCGTGGAACAGAGTTGAGTTGACTCGGTCGAGTCAGGATCTTAGAGGACTTTTCAAACATGGTATTTACTCGAACATTCTAGACTTGCGGGGGAAGTTGATTTTTGCGACCCGTATCTTACTTTTCTCGATTGATTTTTAGTCAACCAATCAGGTCTTTAGTCAGCCGGAACATTGTAGTACTGTAAATCCAGACCGTTCGTCCGTTCTGTCTACTTCTTGTGGACCATCTCCAAAACATCTACCAGATTGGAATGGTGACAGCTGAACGAGGTCTACTGTGCTTCTTTTCTCTCAACCATGAGTCGGCTACGTTGTATTTGATATCTTAAATCTAATTAGATTTTGCATAGGTTTTTGTGCAACTCTTAAAGAGTAGGATTTGTTTTTGATTTTATTCAGGATTCTTTCTAATTTTGTTTGAAATTTTTTCTAAAACTTTATATATAGGTGTAAACGAGATTAGAAGATATTATTATAAGGGATTCAAGAGTTTTTAAATGGGTTATAGGATTATCAAAGGGTGTAATAAGGATGAGATTTGATGTTGTTCGAATCGAGTAAGTATTCTCTCTTTGTAATTTCTATTTTCATAATGAAGATTTGTCGTTTTATGCCGTGATTTTTCCTACATGGGTTTTTCACGTTAAATTTGCATGTTTTCTTATGTGTGTTTGGTGCCATTGGAATACTATCTTAGATCTAGATCTGTGTGATTCTGCAAGCCAAAATCCTGACACACAAATCTATAAATAGGTCAGTGGATATGATGGAGTACCAAGCTCGACCCATTTAGAGTTGACCCATATGTAACCTGTTTTTTAAATAGACAGATGTGTGTCGGAAAAAAAAAAAAACCCTAATTGCTAAATGAGTGTGGATTTGATTTCCTTTACAGTAGGCTTGACTTGAACCAATTCAGTCATTGGCAAGCCTGATCTATGTTGAAGGACCCATCCATATCTAAATTCAATTTTAAACCTAATAAAAATATTTGCATACATTGACAAGTAACATGTTAGAGTTCATAAATATTAGAAAAAATTAGTATTGTAGATGCTTACCTTTTATGTGTTTTTTCTTTTCTTTTCTTTTCTGAACGGCTGAAAACTTATGTTACGAAAATAGATTTTTCAGGTACGGAAAAGAGTTTTGAACAAAAATATCCCTTATTTTTAGGTTAAAGCAGCTAAAAAAGTAAAGGTATTTTCGCCTTTATTGGTTCATCAATACCGGTAAGAGTTTAGATTGGTAAGGTAAAAAAAATATCCTAGATATTATGCAACATGCCCGTAGTGGAGGGAAGCAGATTGCGTACCGAGTACGCAAATTCTGTGGGTCCTACCGTCATTCATGCATTTTATCCACTCCATCGATACATTTTAGCATATAAGTTTAGGTATTTAGCCCAAAAATGGAGCATATCAAAAGCTTAAAAAAACCACACCATTGGAAACAATGTAAATTGAACATCTACTATTGAAAATTTCATAGAAGCACAATGGTATGAAATTAATTAGATATTTGTGTTTTCACTTCATCAGTGTCTTTATGATCTTATGAATAGGTTAGATGACTAATAAACATCATTATCAGCCATAGAAAGGTTTTAACGTTAGAAATCATGATTCTCATGGTTTCCTATGATGTGGTTCACTTGAATTTTAGATATACCTTAATTTTGGGCTCAACCACTAAAATGGTCTGAAAACAGGGATGAACAGAGTGGATAAGACAAATACATTCACGGTGGGCCCAACTGAGTCTACTCAGTATGATAAGAGCCTACCGAGTAACCCAGTAACAATCCGATTTCGTAGTGGAGCAACTGAATGAGAGTTCTTGAATTGGGTGGCATCAAAATTTTGACTAGATTGCTTGTCAAGGTAATCCAGGCTAAATGCATAATAACATTAAATTCAATTATGAAACAAAGCTTGCATCAAAATTAAAGATGTAATCTACATGAAGAAGAGTTCATGGCATCTATGTACCATCATCAAAGTCGAGCAACTTGATAGATTCGAATGTATTCCTTATACACAACAGAGGATAGAAAAAAACGATAATGAAACGATCAGATCTATCAGGTTCAAGGCTCGACTTGAACAGTCAATTTCTCAAGACAGATTTACTGTCCTTTTTTTGAAAGTTCCAGCAAGTGCAAACGAAGGAAATCTACAAATTGTCTTAAGGATACAAATGAACTCTCAATCCGATTTTCAACACGAAAATTTGCACATTTAAGTGTTGAATAGATCTCTAGTTTTGACACCGATATGCCTTAAGACGTTTAGAAAAAGCTCAGCAAGAGATTAGATCGAGAGTAATTGCACAGAAGATAATATAATCTTAAGGATTCAGAGTATATCCTTCTGGATTATAGTATCCAGGATTTATATCAATTGAAAGGTTATGAATTTCTTCCTGAAGAGGTGCTAAAGTGCCTCTTCAAGAAATCCATACCCATTCATAGCAAATAATTGCCTTCCATAAAAGGACATGACTATTTGTCCTATGGCGGTTATTTTTGTACCCATTCAGACAGAAGCAGTTATCCAACAGGAAAAACTATATCCACATAAGCAACACATGACATAGGTGTCATATGTACAATCATGTCACAATTACTCTCAATTAACAAAAAAGTAATAAAACATCAGGGTACCATGGCCCAAAAATTTTGAACCGAGTGCCAAAAAGACTAAGGCTTGAAGTGCTAAGTACGCCTAATAAAGCGCCAAAAAGCACCCAAGCAGCCCTACAGCCCACGCAGCGCGGACGGTGCTTTGCACCGTCCTTGAGGAGATTTGAACCCTGGTTGCATAAGCAAAAACCCCTTCTCTTACTGACTGGCTATACACACTATTTATAGAAAGTTTAAATAATTAATATATTTATTTACTTTTTAAAAATAACTTTTATTTTTTGAAATTTATTTTTATACTAAAAAACACAACACAACTAAATAAAGATAATCATTTTTATTATTTTGATAATTACCCGTGCCATTATTTGCATTTTTATTATTATTAGTTGTTAAATTTTTTATTTATTTTTAATTAGTATTTAATTTCGATATAAAATCAAGATGACCCAAACTTATTAGATCATATTAGACTCGTTAGACCTGTTTATGAGCTGGTTTAGATATTCTTTAACCAAACTCATTAAATCTAACCCATGTATGGGTCAATCTCTCTCTATCAAACTCAGAACCAAACCTATTTATAAATGAATTTAATGGGTTGACTCGTGCTCCACCCAAATATATCCTTTAACATAAAAGGGCATGGGTTTAAAATTTAGACCCAGCCTCATTTAATAAATGATTAGATTTGATTTTGGCAAAACTCATCCAAACCTGACCATTTACTGCCCTACAAATCACCCATGGAATTATTTTTTTAATTTAATTAGAGTAAATTTGGATTATGGCTCCTTAATAGCAGAATCCAACATGTCCTGATCAACGTACCGATTATCCACTTTTATGATTGGATGGAAAATAAATATCATAATGGACCATAGGAAGTTTTTAATGGTTGGCATTCAATGACCACTATGTCCTATGGTGTAGTTCACTTGGTATTTGGATCTGCTTCATTCTCGGAACCATGCATTAAAATTAGCTGGAAAAATTGATGGACGGCATGGATATACAAAGGATACATTGTATGGGCCCCGTGATCCGGTGAACAGTATCCATTAAGAGGTTTTCCTCTGCATCCAGACCATTCATTGGATGGGGGATATGGTAAACATGCATGATGCAACAATAAGGCCAACCAATTAATCATGTGGGCCATACGTGTGCAAAAAGAGCAGATAATTAGAGAAAATGAAAAAAATACAAACAATGGTCAACTTTCATTGTACAATGCGTGGCCCCCTGTATGAGTGGATCTTATTTTTTCCGGTCAAATCTGTTATCATATCCTACCAGATGATCGGATGAGTGAGCCATCATGATGTATATGTGGGGGTGCTCTTTGGGCCTATAAGAATCTCAAGCGAACCACACTACGGGATAAAATGGTGATTGAATGCGCACCGATAGAAAGTTTTTGAGGGCCATGGAAGTTTTTTATAGGATGATATTTGTGTTTACTCACCATATAGGTATATGTACCTTAATGGGGTGTTTGGAGTATTAGATGGAATTAAGTGACATATAGTAATGTAGGAGCATTTTCACACTGCGTTCAAGTGAGCTTGTCTATAGAATGTATGGATACACTTGGGGTAAATGGGAGTGATTAATGCGCATTTCACATTAGGCTCAAGTGGGATAGCTTGTGGGATGAGAGGATACTCAGGGTATGCGGCCCATGTGAGGCGGTACCCATGTAATTTGAGGCCCATGAGAAGAATTCGGCCGATGTTCTAACTCATGAGATGAGAGGCCTGAACTATGAAATAAATAGATTACTTTACTATACTTTAAAGGACTACAATACATGATATTTCTAGACATATGATCACTACAATAACCATATTAATCCCATCTAGTACAATTCATACCATTCAATTCTACCCCGTAAGAAATGGTAAGAAATATTTTAATGGTGGGCATTTAATAACTGCTATTTCCTATCGTGTGGTCAACTTGACTTTTGGATCTATTTCATTTTTAGAAAAAATACCATAAAATAAGCTGAAAAAACTGATGTACGGAACGGATATACAAAAGATTTATCAAGATGGATATACAAAAGATTTATCAAGATGGCCCCACGACGAGGGCCTCACTCTGTAAGTGGTTACAGGGCGTGAGCCAAATTCCTCTCCCAACCGTAAGATATATTCAGCGCAGGGGCTTTGGCGCGGGATGATTCGCCCGTGGTAAACTACGCACACCGTTCATAGCAAACCACGGCGGATGCGGGCCGGGTCGGGGATGAATCAACAAATCGCCCGTTAGGCGATTCTCGCGCATATCGCCGTAGATCATAACTAGAAACTCACACGTGACATACGTGTGAGATATCCCAGCACGTGCCAGTTGTGGCTTTGTGTAAACATTCCGGTTCCAAAATCCAGTCTGGTCAGATCATCATGCATGGCATATATCTAGATTCATCATAGGCCGTCAATGATTACTGTCTAACGAATCTGACCCGTTTGATTATTGAATCAGCCTGATTAATGGTACAGGTAATTTTCATGGTAAGGGCTCACCTAATGAATTAGCCAGATCTCTCACACGTATGTCACTTGGATACACGTGCTGTTTATTCTACTCGCGCGAATCGTCTCATTCTCCTACAGAATATTCCCCCGCCGAAACGCACCGCCGCGCAAGTTAGCATTTCACCATTAATAAAATCCCTATTAAAGCCTTCAACGCACCAACTCCTTACATCTCTCACCACCCTCGGAAAATTTTCTAAAGCTTCAAAAGGTTAGTAATCTCCGCCGTATGTTTTCCCGTCCGTCCGATCGTATACTCCACTGACCATCTATCAAGATCAGATCGTCGATCTTTCATTTAGATCCGATCTTTGTTGATCATACCTGCTCCTTCCATTTGCAGGACCTTTTCAAGTTTCAGATCGATCATGGCGGCAAGGAAGAAGAGCGTAGGGGATCTTAAGGAGGCTGATCTGAAGGGAAAGAGGGTTTTGGTCAGAGTCGATCTCAACGTTCCGTTGGATGAGAATCAGAAGATCACGGATGATACTCGGGTCAGAGCTGCGGTACCCACCATCAAGTATCTGATGGGGTATGGGGCCAAGCTCATTCTTTGTAGTCATCTGGTACGTTGATTTTTTTTTTTCAAAATTTTTACATTTTTTTTAGGTAGAAATGATCATCTGTTATTTCAAGTCATTATGTCATGTTTGTAGCATATCCGATCCGTAAAAACGCTGGGCCACACGATGGTGATCACCTGATTTGAAACCAGGCCGATCCGCTTATTGGGTGGGCCACGCCAGTACACTGAGTCATATCATCAGCTGTCCGTTGATTCTGACATCACGTCCTGCTCGATGTGTGGATCTGATTGATCATACCAGGTGATCATCATGGCGCGGTCCACCTTTTGTACGGACTCTGCTGGATATAAATGGCTATATGTGGAAGTTAACTCATAGCTGCTGCATGTGAGCATTTAGCTTCTTGGATGGTGTTGTTGGATTTTGATTTGGGGAATGCAGTAAGAGGTGAATTGTGGGAAGCAGATTGGGTACTGCCCCCACCTGGACCAAGCTCTATCCGACCATGGTTGGGGGGGGGGGGGGGGGGGGGGGGTGTGATTCGGTGGCAGGGTATGTCAGAGACTGGGGCCCATGCATAGCATGTTTGAAATTTGTTTGGGCCCCACTTGTGACATTGGCCTGCTGTCCAATCACCCCTCACCATGTCAGGGTCGGACGGAGCTCGGTCCAAGGGGGGGCAGTACCCAATCTGCCTCCTGAATTGCGGCACACTTGCCGACGTGACACATGTGTATTGTTTCTGGGCCAAGCATTAGGTGGGTTCGACTGTCAATATTCCCGTTGGACTGGAATTGGGCCAAATCCAATCATTGTTGTGGCCACACTATTTTGAGGAAAAGCAGATGGTTGGAAAGAAAATTGCGAACGGCCTATATTTGACGTAAACATGTGGCACACATGATGAGTGGATTGGCATGGAATTTGGTGTATGGACTGGATCTCACACACATGTTTTAAAATGGCATGTGTGCCATGATTCACCTGTTTGTTCTCTTCTTACTGGGATCACTTTTGCATCTCTCTTTTTATAATGTTGAAATGGTTAGATTTAGATTGATTTTTTTTTATTTTTTATTTTTCTGAAATTGTTGAATGATCACATGCTTATTGTGATATGTTGTTTTTCCTTCCAACTTGTCACATATGTAGGACATCTGGGCGGTGCATAAGGTGGGAACCATCTCCTAGATTGCATGGCGTGGAAGTCAGGGGAATCCACGCATCAGGTGGGTCACACCTGTATGTTGGGTAAGATTGTTGGCCATCTATTGGTTTTGATGGCGTGGTCCACTTGATGAGTGGATTGGTCTCATTCTTGTGCTTAGTGATCTTAATGATGGGTTCCACCTTTTAGAAGGCTAGGATGTCCTACACGCATAACATGATGGCAGGAAAGAGGGTGTAGCATGGTAAGCTTACCATAGTATGGTTGTATGTGATCATTCCCCCTTTCTGCTTCTTGAGAGATTTTTGTTCTTTGTTTTTGTTCTTATTTTTTTATTTTTGCTGAAATGTGATCATTTGTATGACGAATTCATGACTGTAGTTATGGTTAGCACTTTTTGATGAATATCGAGAGTGATGTCATGACTTTATATGGAAATGTTTGTGAAATTTATGAATATCTGTTGGCTTTTGTTGTCATTCTAACCACCTTGACGTTTTAGATGCTCTTGAATTCATGATGGTAGTTAATAGTTATGGTTAGCATTTTTTTATGAATCCCGAGAGTGATGTCATGCCTTCATATGGAAATGTTTGAAAAGCTTGTGAATATCTATCAGCTTTTGTGGTTTTTCTAACCATTTCTATCTTTTAGATGTCTGAAGAAATAAATTATGTTAACATGTTTAGGCACTATATAGAGGAAAAATACCATACTCTACCAAGAATACTATAGGTCTGGCTCTTGATTCATGCTGAGGCACATGTCCACTATATATTTTTGTCATATGTGTACTACAATCCAGATTGAGCAAATTCCAAATTGTTGAATCTGCCATGGTCCAAAACTTATGTCAATCAGTTCAATGTAACTTCCGATCTGCCCTGTTCAGGTAGGGTCCACGATGTGGATGGTTCAGATTTGATATGTGCATAGATGCCATGTGATGGTTATGTGAGGTGCCTTACCCAGCAGAATATGTTATAATTTATCCAATATGAAGAAAAAACTTTGATAGTCCGTAGAGTTTGATAGATTATAAGCACGCACTTTGAAATTGCATGTGGCATACAAGTAATTCAAGCTAAAGTGCAGTAGCCTGAGGCTCACTGTTAATGATAGATTGATACCCCCTCTGGTTGAATGGTTCAAACTAGATTTCGACCTTGGCAATCCTGGCCTGGCTGGTGTTGACAGCATAATCAAAAGTGACAGTGGATTGCTGGTGCATTTACAGCAGCAGCAGCCCTTGTGCAAGGTGTGAAAATTGCTGCTGGTTTCAAGCTAAGCCACCTTGCCCTTTTTTTGGGTGGGGGAGTCAAGTAATGTCATCAGATGGATTAAAGAAGGCTCGTCTCCCTGGAGATTTGTGAGCCTGAATTGAAGAATTATAGGAGATATTTTCATTGTTCTTGATGGCCTTTTCATCAGTGGCTTATCTCCTTGGGGAATTGTGAACCTGAATTGAATAAGTATCAGATATATGTTAATCATTCCTGGTGGTTTTTCCCATGTGCACAAGCTTGCTAGCTCCTGAGCTAACAACTTGGTTAAGGAGGGAATCCGTTAGGCAGCTGTATAATTTATTTTGGTCAGGAGTTCCAGTGCCTAGATGTATAATTTATTTTTCTTACTTCTTTTTAAGAGGTTGTGGTGCGTTAGTCTTCTGTGAATGGAGTTGATCTATCCGTTTGTAGTGTTTTTGCTTTTATTGTTCACATTTCTTCTTCTTTCTCTCTCCTTTTTTTTTTCAAAATAAATTTTCCATTCATAAATAATAATTATAATAATGAAG
The DNA here is from genome assembly GCA_037074715.1 of Magnolia kwangsiensis. Lineage (NCBI taxonomy): Eukaryota > Viridiplantae > Streptophyta > Magnoliopsida > Magnoliales > Magnoliaceae > Magnolia > Magnolia kwangsiensis. The sequence goes on along the minus strand of CM073584.1, from coordinate 89,666,338 downwards.
TGTCCAAATTATTGGTGTTGGTCTAGATTTGTTATGAACAAAAAAATCCGCTTATCTAGTGATTTGACTATCATATTGGTGGCATTTATTGGATGATTAAATGAAAAATATCCAATGGTCTTATTTCAATGAACAAGGATCCACGAATTAGAGCTTAGGATTATTCAATTTCGGGACCGTGACGATGGCTGCATTTGGATACATGGTGTGTGTATATATATATATACAGTGGCAAATCAACTACCTGTGTCACAAAAGTTAGTTTGGTAAACTGTAATTTAAAAGTAGTTTGAACACATTAAGATGGCCTATATGGCCTTAAGAAGAAAAGAACTTTTTTACTTTTGCCTTCTCTCTCTTACGCAATCGCCCCACGCAATCGCCCCACATCCCATGCACGTGTGCACAAGAAAGGGCCTATTTTCCATTTTTAAGCAAATATCTACATTAGTAAATATCTCTACTTTTCATTTCTTTAAATCTTTATATTATGTAGTTTTCTCTGATATCTTTATATTAGGTAAGAAGTGATCTTAAATTCTTCTTATTTGAGTACTCTCTTATTTAAGTGGTTTCTTATTTAGGTAGTTTTCTAGTTTTCTAGTTTTCAGATATTTGCTAATTAGGAATTCTATTTTTAGATTCCATAGTTTTTATTGCATATTTTAAGGACTTATTATAAATAAGGCTTAGGCGTATGGAATAAGATAAGTTGAATGAGATAGTCTTTTATGAAATTTCTCTTGTTTTCTCTATGGTAGTTGCTGAAGTGGGGAAAGTGATCTGTAGTTTAAGAGTAAAGGATTGTCGAGCTTGCTCATAGTCTTGCATTTGCGGTCTTTATCATTTGGCTTCCCACAATCTCTTTTTTCTTTTCTTTGATCTATTTGCTTCCTTCCCCTTTCAGGGTTTACATTACTCTCTATCTCTCTCACACATGCGTGCGCGCACGCGCCCCCACTCTCCTTCTTCTCTCATCTCTCATTTTCCTCCTATCACCAATACCGCCGACAATAGCCGTGGTAACAGTGTCCATGGCAACCATCACTTGCTGCAACCACGGTACCAACAACCCTTGGCATCATCACTGGGAGCAGCCGCATGGACCCATTGTCCAACTGTTCTTTCCTTCTCCGTCAAGGCAAAAACCTATCCTTGATTTAGGCAGCCATGGTTGCCGACATGGTATCCCAAATTGGTTACATAACGCCTGTAATGGTTGTTACGTAACTATAACGGTTAGAATCATTACGTGTTTCGGGGCCAAAACAGCATCTTTTTTTTTTCTTTTTTTTTTTTTAAATAATAATTTTTATTTTTTAAATTAAAAAAAAAGAAGGCAAAACAGCCCCATAACGGTCTAGAAACATTTTTTTTCAAAAGAAAGAAAGAGTTGTAATAACTGTTACGGCCCATATTGTAATGGTAACGATGATGGCCATTACAACAACCATTTTCATTATGGAACACTTTGGCTGCCAGCAACTGCCATAAAGGAAGGGATGGTGGGTGTCGCTGCAGCTTATTGGCTGTGGCGCCTAGGTGGAAAATGAGAGAGAGATTCTGGCCTGTAAGTATACTATTTACAAAACATATTTACGTTGAATCAGGAGAAATGAAGAACAACTGCTTGAGACATAAGTAGCTGAAACAAAATGACTTAATGATCCAAGTGGGCCCTTAGTGACAATGGGGTTCATAATTTAGTCCGTTATATGTGTGCCTGTGAATCAAGTGTTGTACTCTGCCAAAGGACACGGGGAAGAGCATGCAGTAATGAGAAGAAGATCACTGTCTTCCTCAAGTGATTAAAACCTTGAATTCACAGTGAGAGTTCTAGAGTCCACAAGAAAGTACGGGAGAAAATTTGGATATTTTATTGAATAATGCGTATACGATTTTCTCAATTACACCATTAATAAAGAAAACCCAAAACCTAATTTGAAATTACCTAAGATAGCTAAATTTTGACCCTAATTCGGAAGTTACCCAAAATAGTAAAACTCTTCTAAAGCCAAATTTGAGAAAAATAGAAAGTCCAGATAAACCTTGTTGGAGGAGTCCTTGCATGATTACAAGCAATTTCAAAGAAGACGAAAATTCTCCAACTCTAAAAATAAGGAGATATGACAAAAATTAAAATTATTAAAAATAGTGAATTTTCCTAAATTATCTATTTTGAACTGGAAGCGTGTTTTTTTGCAAAACAGAGACACGACTTGCTGAGTAGGTTGGTTGACCTTGAAACCATCATTACATAAAGATCGACAGGTTGTGCATTTCGTAACTATGCTTGGATCAAAAGTTACCGCTAATTTACGGTCCACACTTTAAACGACAATTTCTCCCTATCTGGAATGAATTTCTTCGAACTAGATGCACCTTGGGCCTAGTTACGTCATGCCCTACATAAGATTGAACCTGGATCAGATGGATTGCTTTTGTTGTTGTTTGAGCTTCTTTGGGTCTAGCCGTGAAAAGAATGCATCTGTGGCACGTCCTACATTGGTCCCCTCCACTTGGAAAGAACTTATCCTTGAGTTATTCAATGGACTCGGCTCATGATATTCATGCAAGTCTGCCACATTGAAAGTCCATGAGATCTTCATGCCTTTGGGAAGATCAACAACATAAGCATTATCAATTATTTTCTTGAGGATCAAAACAAGACTGAGTTTTTATTCATCAACTTATTATAAGTCCTAGTCGGAAACGTCTCCTTGCACAGGTGAACTACCACATTATCACCCGCTCCAAACACCTTCTCACCTCTTGCAGGAGAACACCCCATGTGTCGATATCTCACCTTCCCTCCTGTCTCGAGACGCGCTTCCGGTCAGAGCGCATGGTTCCAGCGTGACACGTGCCACTCTACCTCCTAGAGGTGCAGACGGTTCGCAGCTCGATGAGGGCGCACGTGCGGGCGAAGTCACGAGCAACGAGCGAGTTGGCAGGATTGACGTCACCACCAGCCAACGTGTCACATATCCAAAGGATGTCATCCAGCCTCCTACTCCGATCGAGGCTACTGACGGATCCGAAGCTTTGTTTCGCCCTGGTTCGGGATCCGGACCAGGTACGAACCCTTTGCCTGTTCGAGAACCTTTTGCTTCGGAAGCCACTCCCTATGGAAGAGATTTGGTCCGAGCCCACACCTCTAAACCGATCTCCTCACTTGGGCCATGACTCACATCAGAATCTCCCTGGGCCCTATTAGACGCATTTCGTCTTTTCCACCTCAGCAATCTCTGATTGTGTAGGAGCGCTCACCGCTATTCGCAATCCCAATCCGAACGAGCTCGCCTTGCAGGACGACGTGCATCTCCAACTGCAGCTGATCCCATTCAACTTCCCATTTGAACATCCAACGCTTACCGAAGACGACTCCTCGTACCCGCTTTCTCCATCATCATCAGTGTCTCTCAAATCTAATCGCCTCTCCCGATTTTTCGATGATTCAGATATCAACCTCGTCTCTTTTTTCGAAGATTCACCAGGAGACAATGTTATTGTTGCGGAGCCACTCCAGATCAGAAATGACAACCCCCATATTACACATTTAAAGGACGAGCAGAAGGAAGATGAATCACATCGAAAGACTGCTTGGGCTATCATTCGGTGACTGCCCAGAGGATTTCCTTGCCCTTTTTCAATGCGTAGATAATAGAGGCAGACCTTTGGATCCCAATAGAACCCACCAGAAACGAGTTTCATGGGTCCGTAGAAACAGGGAAATGAAGAGGAAAGTTTCTATCTCGGGAATCAAATCTATAGCCTCGAAGGAAGCCGGGGCCGAGGGAATGTGGGGAGGTATAGTTTCCTCATGATAATTGTTTCCTAGAACGTTCGGGGGGTGGGTTCCAAGCAAAAAAGAAGGCTTTTAAAGGAGTCCTGCAGCAGGCGGAACCCGCAGATTCTATGTATTCAGGAAACCAAAGTTAAGAAAATAAATGAGCGTCTGATGAAATCAATCTAGAAGGCTTCGGACGTCAATTGGGTGGAAAAGGGAGCCTCAGGCAGTTCAGGGGGTATCATGATTGTGTGGAGAACAGCTTTCTGGTCTCTCCAGAACAGTTCTGTTGGGAAGCACTACGTTACGACTACTTTGAGAAGCAGCGAATTGGCGACAGATTTTCTTATCTGCTCAGTTTATGGTCCTATCAACAACGACGGTAGGGAAGATTTCTGGAAAGAACTATCCGCCCTGAGCGGGCTAATTTGCTTCGCAGGCGATTTCAACTGCATCAGATTTGCGGCGGAAAAATCTTCTGGTACCCTTCCCAAACCCCACATGTCTGCTTTCTCTGACTGGATCAACAGCAATCGACTTGTCGATCTCCCTCTTCTTCGTGCTCGATATACTTGGACAAATGGTAGACTTGATCCCATCCTATCCAGGCTGGACCGATTTATTGTTTCCCCCGAATGGCTGGACCTCCTGCCTTCCTCTCAGTCAGTCCTCCCTAGGACTACCTCGGACCACTGGCCCCTCATTTTATCTGCTGAGGTGGAAGATTGGGGTCCTAAGCCATTCTGCTTTGATGTTTCATGGCTTCTTGTTGCAAAAGTTAAGGAGAAGGTGCATGAGTGGTGGAATGAGTTGAACATCAACGGTTTTGCGTGCTACAGAATCCATTCTAAACTAAAATTGTTGAAAGAAAAAATCAAGCAATGGGTAAAGGAGGAGAGGCGACGATCAGAAGATCCTGCTGGAGATTCAGAAGATCGACGCTCAAGCTGAATCCTACCCTATGTCGAAAGACATTCTAGCAAGAAGAATTCAACTTATTCAAGCCCTTTCAGCTATTGTCCTACAACAGGAAACGTCGTGGAAGCAAAAGGCTCGAGCGAAGTGGATTAAAGAAGGGGATAGGAATACGAGATATTTCCACAATATTGCCAGTATGCATGCCAGATTTAACCGCATCACCAATATGGTTATCAATGGAGAGCGTTTGAAGGACAAAGAAACGATCACAAATGAAGCCATATCCTTCTTCCACCGCCTATTACAGAAAGAAGACTGGGTCAGACCTCGGCTTCATTATCTTCCTCTTCAATGTTTGAGCATTGACGATGCTAATTCCCTGGAAGTAAGCTTCACTGTGGAGGAAGTCACGAAAGCGGTCATGGATCTAGGAGGAGATAAGGCTCCCGGGCCTGACGGTTAAAGGTGGGCATGTTAGACCCGATCCGGCGGATCCGACCTGACTCGGTACCGTTTTGAACAGAACCGACGGCATAGATCGGCTTGATCGATTCTGTCCATCCAGATCCGATCGTTTTTCGGATCAGGTTCGGATGGTAGTGTATCCAGACAGAACCGATCCGAAAATTCAAACCGAAAGGGTCCGAACCGACCCGACTCGATGTAAATATCATATATTTTATAAAATATCCCTGTACAGGGCTTTTCATTTGGCGCCAAAAAAACCCGCCCAACATACATTTGAGCTCCCAACTCTCTCTCTATCTCTCTTTATATTTGTCTCTCTTTCTTTATATCCATCTCTCCCTTTTTGTTGAAGATGAAGGCTAGTAGAAGACTAGTTAAACATGGAGTACATCAAAACCTCTCTTTCTGCCGTTAGATTTTGGAGATTTCTCTGTTGGAAAGACATACACGGACATATGTTGGATAGCTGTGGACGGAAGAGAGAGAAAGAATTGAAGGTCAGACGCCTGTTTACAGGCGTCGTCTTGACGGTCAGACCAAAAGTAGAAGCGGATTGGCCTGTGTGACGTTAGCAAGTTCTGTGGCTCTAATCACGAGGTATGTGTTATATCCAAACCGTCCATCCATTTGGCAATATCATATTAAGGGTTGGGACAAAAATAGAACAGAACTAACCATTAAGTGGACCACACTACGGAAAGCAGCGGGGTATTGAACGTCTACCATTGAAACCTTTTTTGGGTTCACAGAAGTTTTGGATCAACATGAAATTTGTTTTTCCATTTCATTTAGGTCTTTGTGACCTTAAGAACAGATTGGATGGAAAAGAAACATTATGGTGGCCCTACAAATTGTTTAACGGTGAAAATCATCATCTCCGCTGCAATTTATGGTGTGGTCCAGATGATCTTTGGATCTGATTCATTTTATTTTTTTATGATACTCTAAAATGATCTCTGAAACTAGATGAACGGTATTGATATGATAAATACATCACTATGGGGCCATGTAACTTTGATCTCCTTTGGACCGTTCGTACAACTCGGAGCTCAAGGAGCGTCAATGCTCGTCTTCGCACGACACGTACCGCCAGCAGGTAGGTATAGCTGGCGTTAGCTATATAGGCTATAGCCTATATTAGGCTTGCAGCGCACTAAGTTACTACGCTCTTATCATAGTGAGTAAACTAAGTCGGGCCCACCGCGAATGCATGTATTTCATCCACGCCGTCCATTCGTTTTGCCAGATAATTTTATGGGTTCAACCCAAAATTCATGCATATACAAAGCTCAAGTGGACCATACCACTGGAAAAGGTGGAAGTATTGATTTCAACCGTTGAAAATTTTCTCAGGCCCTCAATGATGTTTACTTGTCATCTAACTTATTCATAAGATCAGAAAGACATGGATGAAGGGAAAACACAAATATCAGCTTGATCTAAACCTTTCGTTGTCACGAAGAATTTTTCAACGGTAAATGTTCAATTCACACCGTTTTTGGTGGTGTGGTCCGTTTGAGGTTTGGATATACTCCGTTTTTGGGATAATGCCCTAAAATTATGTTTCAAAAGAGATGGATGGAGTGGATAAAATGCATGAATGCCACTGGGGCCTACTAAGTTTACTTAGTACGTAATCCGTTACCCTTCGATACAAAGCTTCTTCAAGAAGCTACTTGTCGTACGAAGCTTCTTCAAGAAGCTACCCTTCTTACAAAGCTTCTCCAAGAAGCTGAATTCGCAGGGAGATATTTTGTTTATCGAGTAAACTGTGGGGCCCGTCTTAAATTCTTTTTGGTTGATCCATATCGTCCATCAGTTTTTTCAGATCATTTAAGGGATTGATGCCAAATTTTAAGTATATCTAATCATTAAGTAGATCACACCATAAGAAACAGTGAGAATAATGATTTCCACACCGTTGATAAAAATAGACGATTCATATCTTGCCTAACCCGATCCGACTCGCTTTTTCTAACTAGGTCAGACTCGGATCGGTCCAGGCAAGCAAGGTTTAGGATCGGATTGGATTAGAGGACCTAGACTTGGTCTCGGATCTGACCGAGTTCGGATTAGGTAATGCATAACTCGGACCTGGTCGAGTTGGGCTCAATTTGATTCGACTCGATCCGATGCCCAGCTCTACTGACGGTTACCTTATCCGTTTCTTTCAAGTCTTCTGGGCTTTACTTAAGGACGAAGTGATGGAGTTTTTCAATGAATTTCACGCCAGAGGAAGAGTATCGAAAAGCATCGTGGCGACTTTCTTGGCCTTGATCCCAAAGTCCCTGGGAGCTTCTGAATTCAGGGAATTCAGACCCATCAGCCTCATTGGAAGCCTGTACAAGATTCTGGCTAAGGTGCTCGCCAATCGCCTGCAGAGAGTGATAGGCTTGGTTATAGGCCCTAGTCAAAACGCTTTCATCCCAGGCAGGCAGATCATCGACGGAGCCCTCATTGCAAATGAATGCCTTCATTCTTGCCACTGATCAAAGAAGAAATTCATTTTTTGTAATCTGGACTTGGAAAAGGTATATGACCATGTCGATTGGGATGTCCTTCTGTATCTGATGACACGCATGGGTTTCGGTCAGACATGGAGAAGATGGATCCAGGAATGCATCTCATCGGCTCATTTTTCAGTTCTTCTAAATGGCGCCCCGAAAGGATTTTTTAGGAGTACGCGTGGCCTTAGACAAGGTGACCCTTTATCCCCTTTCCTTTTTCTGATCATCGGTGAGGCTTTATCGGTGATGCTGCACAAAGGTCAGATGGAAGGAATCCTCCGCGGTATCAAAATGAAAGGCATCTAAACCCTTATTTCCCACGTCTAGTTTGCAGACGATATTTTGATTTTCTCTGAAGCATCTACGGAGTATGTTTCTAATTTGCGGACTACCATCAGATGCTATGAATCTGTCACCGGTTTGAGGGTGAACATGTTCAAATCTAGAATTTTTGGGATTAACTTGGAACCCCCTCAGGTCAATAATCTTGCTGAGATACTGGGATGTTCCTCAGGTTCTTTCCCGACATCCTTTGTCGGCCTCCCATTGTGTCTTGGTAGACCTAAGAATCATCAATGGGATAGAGTCATCAGGAGATTCCATCATCATCTAGCAGGCTGGAAAACGCGATACCTTTCCAGTGGGGGCTGTCTCACTCTGATTAAAGCAGCGCTGTCAAACCTGCCTACGTATTTCATGTTAAGTCTTTCAATGCCCAGCTGCTGTTCTCAAAGTTATCGACGATCTTAGATGCAAATTCCTATGGCAGGGGAGAGAAAAGGACAAATTCCCTCTGATGAAATGGAAGCAAGTTTGTTCGCAGATTGAAGACGATGGAGCTGGCATTAAAGATTTGAAACTGATGAATCAGGCTCTTTTAGGAAAGTGGATTTGGAGGCTTGGCGTCGAAAAAGAGAGCCCGTGGAATAAAATTATCAAGGGTAAATACGGGACATCTCCTGGAGGATGGTGGACGAGCGAGTCTTCTTTCCACAGGGCTTCTTCAATTTGGAAAGGCATCTGCTGTATGAAAGATGTGGTGGCGCAGGGTACTGGTTTTGAAGTGGGCAGGGGAGATTCTATCCGATTCTGGACTAATATTTGGGTAGGTGATATCCCGCTGAAAGATAGATTCCCCTCAATCTTCAGGATTGCAGCGAAGAAAACTAGTCTCATTTTTGACAACTATTCCACGGAATCGATTAACACTGTTTGGAACATTCAATGTCGTAGAAATCTACAGGACTGGGAAATTAATGACCTTGCAGCCCTCATGGAATACAATTAGCACATTCATCCTATCCAATTTGGGATGATAATATTATCTGGAAAGCAGATAAATCATCACTCTTTTCTGTGAAATCTCTCTTCAACTTTCTCTCCATCACTATCGGTGTTCCCCCCCCTCAGCGTCCCTATTCTTTTTGGAAATATTTCGTTCCTCCAAAGGTTTTGGTGTTCAGGTGGCTGGCCGGAAACAATAGAATCCTCACAATGGATAATCTCTGGAAAAGAGGAATGATCCTTCCCAATGTTTGCGTTTGTTGTCTAGCTGCAGAAGAAACGGTGAATCATCTTCTGATTCATTGTTCGTATACTTATTCCATCTGGGTAGATATCCTCCTCTGCTTCAATGTTCATTGGTGCTTCCCTCTTGAAGTGGACACTCTCCTCAAGGCTTGGCATGGAGTTCGTATAGGAAAACAATCCACTCGGGTCTGGCGCATGGCAATAATGGCTACTTGGTGGGCTGTTTGGATTGAGCGAAACAATAGGTGTTTCCAGAACAAAGCACGGCTTCCCCACTTTTTGTCGTCCTTGGTTAAATGCATGATTGCGGAATGGGCTACCCATAGGGTTGGGATTAATGTATATTTTCTTTCTTTTTAGTTTTAGGTCTCTGCCGCCTTAGCAGATTCCGTCTTCTCCTTTTTTTTCTTTTGATCCTTAATTCAAGTTATCCTGTGATTAGGCAGACTTGCCCCTGTGACAAGATCAATGTGGTGCTAGATAATACGCGTGGGGGCAATTTGTCAAGAAGTTCATCGGGCATAATCCCTTTAAACTCCTACAACACTAGTTACGACTTCTCTAGAATGTTCATGGGTTCTACTTCCATCCCCTTTACAACAAATGCATTGATCTTTCCTGTCTCCTCAGATTCTTTAATGATCCATATAGCTACGAGAGACCGGCCATCTACTTTAAAATCTTTGGTTGGTTCTCCATTCTCATAGGGACGAGGATAATCTTTCCACCATCTTTAACAAAAGCACATTATCCCAGCCTCTATGTGTGGCATCAACATCGTATTGCCATGGTCCACCAAGTAACATGTGACAAGCTTCCATATCGACCACGTCACACATCACATTGCTCTTATAATATTTTCGAATGAAGAAGGGAATACAATATCGTTCAGTTATCTTTGTTTTGTTGACCTCCTTGATCCATCTAATTGTCTACGGAGAGGGGTGTTTCTCTGTCTTTAGTTGCATATTTTCCACCATAGTCCTTGACACGATATTCTCACTAATCTTGCCATCTATGATAAGATCACAGATCTTTTGGTTCACGATGCACATCTATCTCCTCCTTCGATGTGTATAACAACTTCCTTATGATCAAAGTGGTGGCTTGTGATTCACAATTATTGGGTAGTGGTTTGTTACCGTTGTCACACCATGAACATGATGATCGCGAACTCCATCGCTGATCTGATGTTACTCATCATTATGAATACGGGTCTGTCCTAAAGTTCCCGTCAAACGATCGATGGTTGCTTGCAAACTGTGCATGGCTCGCAGATTCTCCTGTTGGAATGCTTCAAATGTTGCTGTTGTCATATGATTGTCCCCTGGAACACCGTTTGTAGGGTTGTTGCTCAAACTATTATTAGAAGCCATTGAGCTGAGGAAAAGCCTCACTCTAATACCAACTGACGCAGGGAAGAGCGTGAAGTAAAGAGAAGAAGAAGATCACAGTCTTCCTCCAGTGATTAAAATCTTGAATCCACAAGGAGAGTTCTCAAGTCTGCTAGAAAATAAGAGGGAAATTTTGAGTATTTTATTGAATAACGTGTATGTGATTTTCTTGATTATATTACTAATAAGGAAAACTCAAAACCCTAATTTGGAAGTTACCCAAAATAGTAAAACTCTTTTAAAGCCCAACCAAAAATAGAAAGTTCAGATAAACCTTACCGTAGGAACCCTAGAATGATCACCAAAAATTTATAAAAAGATGGAAAATCCTAGTACTCTAAAAATAAGGAGATACAATAAAAAAATCAAAATTACTAAAAACAATAAATTTTCCTAAAATTGCAATTTTGATTTGGAAGCGTACATTTTCCTGCGAAACAGAGGTACGCAACCTGCTAAGGACCTGCTAAGTAAGTTGGCAGACCTTGGAACCATTGTTACATAAAGATCGATAGGTTGTGAGTTTCGTGATGATGCAAGTTATGATTGATTTACGATAACACACTTCGAATGACAATGTCTCCCTATCTGGAATGAATTTGTTCGAACCGGATGCGTTTGTGGCCCAGTTACCTCATGCCTGACATCGGACTGGGCTACGATTTGATGGACTACTACAACTTTCTTTGGGCTTCTTTTGGTCCAGCTATGCAAAGAATGCATTTGCGGCACATCCTACGTTACCAAAGTATCAATATAAATTCACATTGGGCATAAATTACATCCTGAATTTTGCCAATAAACCCCTTGGTGACAATGGGGTCCACCATTTAGTCGGTTTAGTGCCTGCGTATCAAGTGTTTTACTCCCTACCAAATTATCAAAATAAATTCCCATTGGGCATAAATTACATGCTGAATTTTGCCAATAAACCTACCCTACTGTTTTATCAGTGTAAAAATGGCCTAAACGTTTCTGGTTGGATGTATCAATTGCCTGCTGTTGGACTATCAACAAAAGTTATGGGCCTGATTTTGGATAGTGAACATAAGTTGCGGGCAACAACGCAAGTGCATTAATTGGATGGCAAGGCAGTTAGGCACATTTAATGACTGCAAAGTGAGTCAATTCACCCATTGATTGCCTGCATAGTCCAGCTAGCCTATTTGATGCTTTTTCACACTGAATTTTGGTATGTATCTCGTGCATAGGTTCACTCCTTACAAGCAAATTGTTGGGGTTACTGCTTTATGTGCATTATTATTTGATTCTTGTATATGATGGCAATTATATGTATAGTGTTGTTTTCCCCTTTGCTTCAATTTGTTTCCTGCAGTGTTCGTCTCTGTAAGACTCTGCTTGCATGCATGCATATAAGCATGTGCTGGGTTGTGACCTGCATTCTTGCCATGTATGTCGTGGGTTGGTGTGCGTGTGAGTATGCATGTGTGGAAATTACTTCTGTCTTTTGAATTGCTGCTTTTGAATTTTCTTTAATGTTGACTGTTTGAAATGCTAGAAGCAATATTTTATTTGCAATTACGTACCAATGAGAATCCATTATCCATTGTAAATAAATGGCTTACTTTGCTGTAACTATACTCATCCATTCCATTCTAGATTCTCCCTTTGGGGTTTATTCTTTCTAGTTGAGCTTCCACCTTCTGTATCTTGGTTTTTCAACTTCTTCTTTCAATATCTCTGAAGTAGTGTAGTTCTTTAGCAGCAGCAGCAGCAGCATTTGTGAGTTTTGGGTATTTTTATTTCAGAAATGTTGGTTTGATCCAGTCATTTTCAGTTTTCATGTTACCATGTCTTCATTCATGATATGAAACAAATCCACAATGATGTGGAAGGTTTCTTTTGATTTACTTCAAGAGGTTTGCTAATCCCACATGCACCTATATACACACACCTACATGCAAGTGCACATGCTAATGCATGCCACATCTGCAATATCAAGATGCTCATCAAGTGGGATTGTGGATGAGCTGGCTCAAGGGTCGAGCAATGTCCACCCAACGTTTTAAAAACTAGACTGGATGGCAAATCATTTTAGTTAGCAGTTTGGTCCAACTGCTGGTTTGACAGGGTTGAACTGTTCCAACTTAGGACATCTGCTTAAAGTACAATGGATGTTTCACATATTGGTACCATTAGCACTTAAAAGGGAGATTACAGGTTTGAGTTTCACTGATGTCAATGTCTAACTTTTTAAGGAAATGGTTGACCCTGTATTCAAGTGAATGGACTGTTCTTCTGCCCTATTTCGTTCTGACTCTGCAGTGCAGTTTTGTTTATTGATGTCTACTCATCAAGTGGGAGTGTGTGGAAGAAATAGGGCAGTAAAAGAAGAGCAAACAGATCCATATTCCACATACTCATAGAGACAAAAATGATGAGTGGATTGGCATGATTAGGTCACCTGCACACATTGGGTGTCACACATGCTGGTACATGACCTGCATGCACATAGGTGTTTACAGGGTTGAAACTTCTCTCTTACCTTTGGTCTTCTGCTTGGGGGGGGGGGATCTTCCTTTTTCTGTACCAATTGTTTGACATCTGAAATGAACTTTTAAATCTTACGACTGGTTTCTTTGTACCCTCAGGGACGCCCAAAAGGTGTTACACCAAAGTACAGCTTGAAGCCTCTTGTGCCTAGGCTATCTGAACTCCTTGGCACCGAGGTATGCTTCTTTTTACTCTAAAATCAATTTCCAACTTGCAGCCTATAGAATTGTAACTTACATAACATTCCCTTTATTTCATGTATGCATTTGCAAAAATAGGTCGAGATGGCTGATGACTGCATTGGCGAGGGAGTTGAAAAGTTGGTGGCTGCATTGCCAGAAGGAGGTGTTCTACTTCTTGAAAATGTGAGGTTTTACAAGGAAGAAGAGAAGAATGGTCCGGAGTATGCGAAGAAGCTAGCTTCACTTGCAGACCTCTATGTGAATGATGCATTTGGCACGGCACACAGAGCACATGCTTCGACCGAGGGAGTTACCAAATTCTTGAAGCCTGCTGTTGCTGGCTTCCTTATGCAGAAGGTATGATGGTTCTTTGAGCTCATATTCGTCTTTCTGAAAATGCAACACCTGACTTGTAACCTTTTCTTGAGATTTCTTATATGGATTGGTAAAGATGAGGTTTGCTCGCCCACACACAGCCTGACATGCACGGGACATCCAATTAGGGTGACATGGGTTGGGTAGCCTGCCCAACCTGACGAGCCTGACCAGGCTTTGTGCCAGGTTTGGATCTACTAGGTTGGCGTGCTTGGTCTGTGGGCCGGGCTTGGTCCGCGCATGCATTTGGGTCAGTCTTGGGCTCAAGTCATTTTAGCCTGACCCAGACCTGACTATATTTGTACTTGTACATGCTGTATCCTCCAAAAATGCCATAATTGCCATTTTAATCCTTGGTTAGGCAACCCATCAATCTTGTTGGCTTTGTTCCTCTAAAATGTCTATTTTTTATTTTTTTTTGTGCATGTGTGGCCCACTTGATTGATGTTTAGATGAGGAGCATTCAAGTGTAAATGGAGATTTTGTCATTTTTCGGGCTGGGCAGGGTTGGGTTGGGGCAGGCCCAGGCCTGATTAAAAAAATTTCATGCTTGGGCTTGGGCTTGGGCTTGGGCTTGGGCTCGGGCTTGGGCCTACTGTGCTAGGCCATGCAGAGTTTGGGCTTGGGCCTTGAGTCCTAAGTGTCGGGCTGGATCCAGGCCTAGCGTAGCCCGGTCCAATCCCAGTCCATTGCCACCTGTGCATCTGATCGATTCATTAGATGTGACACACCAATATAGATGGATGGCTTGGCCCAAATATTTGGCTGCACAATTTGTAAGGTATGCCACGAGTGAAAATAATGGATGCTTTGATAAAATTTCCAATGATCCATATTCTGTTTACATGTGTGGTCTCTGGTTTATGAGTTGCTGCCGCTGAATTTTTGGATCAGAGCTTCTACAAGTGAGGCCCACCTGATGCATGGCTTGGATGTCTCTCTCAGATTACAGGTTGTCACATGCGGCCATGTGTAGAGGTGCATGTGGGCTTCACAAATTATAACATCTTCTAGCACCTCATTTATATGGACCACAGTTTCAGTCATTTCTTCAACTAAATCTGAAATTGCACTCTGACTAGTGTGTGTGTGTTTTTTTTTGTTTTTAATTTATTTTATATATATATATATATTAAATTGATATTTGAAATTGTATTTTAAATTGTGCACATAAAAAATGTATTTTGACTTGTGGTTTTTGTGAGGTGAGCCATTGCATATACCCATTCTTCATTTTGGGAACTGATAGAGTACACCTGTACTATTTCACTTTCTAAAAATGGCAATTGTGTGTATGCAAATCAAAGGGATGGCAGGCAGCAAAATTGCTAGTTTTGGTTCTATATCTGTAAATTTCAGGCCTGGATCCAAAATTTGTTCCAAAGAAAACAGAATTTGGTCCCTGCACTCAGAAGCAGGACATTGAAAATAAATTCTGGAAATCTCCTTGCAGCAGTCATGAACAGCTGCTATGCTGGTATTCACATGCAACCCCCCTCTTCTACCAAACATGCAACTAATGATGGAAAACTCTTTTCTTTATTTATTCATTCATAAAACCGTTTATTCACACAGCTAGAGGTCTTTCAATAGACCTAAATACAAAAGGTACTTGAATTTTATTTTTTATTTTTAAAAAAAACAACAGCTATTGATGCTCCAAATAAAGGAGTGGACATCAGATTTGTGGACCCAGCTGCATCAGGATGGATGTAGATATCAACCTTCTTCTAAAGACGATCTTTAAAATATGCATTATAGACAAGCATCATTATATCTTTTGGTTCACAGTACATGGTGCTTCCTCTTAAGTTGCTTATTCCCCACCTGAACATGTGATCTTGTTTCAGGAACTCGACTATCTTGTTGGAGCCATTTCAAATCCCAAGAGGCCATTTGCTGCTATTGTAGGTGGCTCGAAGGTTTCATCCAAGATTGGGGTGATAGAGTCATTGTTGGAAAAAGTTGATATCCTTCTTCTAGGTGGGGGAATGATCTTCACGTTTTACAAGGCACAGGGACATTCAGTTGGGTCTTCTCTTGTGGAGGAAGACAGGCTTGACCTTGCAAATTCTCTTCTTGAGAAAGCTAAGGCCAAAGGGGTGTCTCTCTTGTTGCCTGTTGATGTGGTTGTAGCTGACAAGTTTGCTGCAGATGCGAACAGCAAGGTATGTTCCCTTTCTTCATCCAAGTTTTAAACCCGTGATTCAAGCTCCGTTTGAAAACAAAGAGGGTTCAAATGTCAAACTTGAAACTACTTTGAGCAGGTGTTGATTTATTAATAGATAGCTTTAGGGCCTGTTTAGATGCACTTGTTGAAAATGGGGCTTCTGGAAAGGGGCATTTTCAGCCTGCTTTCTTTGGTTGATTCAGCCAAAACCAGTCGGTTTTTGTAGAGTTTGCTTTTTAGCACCCATTTTGTTGGGTGGGAGATGAGAAGGGGGTTTGCAAAGTGTGTATCCAAACATACAAAATAAACTACTATTTGGGTCAAGATGGCGTTTCAGCCTCAAACGCCCCGGCCCTTTGTAACATTTTGATCGTTCAGATGGGGAGGTTAGTAACTTTTCAAATGCTTTGATAATACAAATGAAGCTTTGGACAAAAGGGCTAGATTACTGCATGTCTTTTTGTCCAACCCATGCCCCATGGGGGTGGCATCAATTCTGATTCCAGGCTATCTCATTCATGGGGCTAACTTTAGGTGGATCGTAGCCCCAAAATCAGACTGATCACACAATCTTAACCATCTTAAATTGTCCATTGAATTTAGACTTTTGACCATTTTCTTTTTCAACCATCCATTTTATGGGTCCAAAATTGAATGGTTAGTGTTTTTCAGCATGTGTGATCTTTTGGGATGTCCTCCATCCACAATGTCTGATCATGTTCTGTTCAAGAACTGACCAGCTACAAGGTAGCACAACTCGTGGTACTGTACCATGTTTTCTTCCAAAATGTACAATGAATCGGGTAGGCCCCAATATGAAGATCACCTGTCACAAAAATGACCGTCTGCTCATCGTGTGTACCATGCCGTTGGAATCAATGGGCAACCGGCAGTCTGAATCAACGTACAGGTGCAGTCCTCTCAGTGAGCAGATCAGCCTGACTTTCGAGAAGAGTGATTCATGCTGTGCCCTACCATATTCATGCTACCGATTTCCCACACAAGTGGTATGCAGACAGAAATAAGGTATAGCACCACAATTTGTGTTACTGTTGCTTGTAGGTGATTAGTTCTCTCTGTAGTTCCTCTCCTTTCCTAGTCTCGCCACCTGGGCAGCTGCCTAGGTGGGAATAGCCCATGTGATAGATAGATCTAGGCACGGTCTCTAGGTGAATTTCCTTAATTGCTATGATGGCAGTGTATCTGCTATTACAGAATACAAGCAATCCATTGACATGTGTACTGCTTCTTTTCTACATCTGCGACAAAATGCACAGGGCTCTCAACAGTCCTGTCCTAGGATTGTCGTAGACCCAGATATTGCTCTAGGACCATTCGAAGTTGTTTTTTTAGGCCAGGCCTGGCCCGGCCCATTGATGGCCCTAGAAATGCAGGAATAGTTATTTGAACGGTGCCTAACCCATACCATGGGAAGAACTTTATGTTGTTTAGGATTTACAAAAGACAAGTGGAGATGTGACAGATGGTGTATCAACAATTTGATTTGGGTTGCTGCCGCAGTTTACAATTTCATTAGAAAGTCTCCATTTTTTGTGTGTTTGTTTTGCAGGTTGTACCCGCTTCTAATATCTCTGATGGTTGGATGGGACTGGACATTGGGCCTGATGCCATCCATACATTCTGCCAATCTTTGGAGTCCACCAAAACCGTGATCTGGAACGGACCTATGGGGGTGTTTGAGTTTGAGAAGTTTGCAGTTGGAACAGAGGTATGCCGTGGCTGCTTAACCATATGAGAAATGTGATGGTTGCTTCCTAGTCTCATGCTGATGTGGCACTGTGGTATGCATGTGATACAGGAGCCATTCATTTGGTTGGCCCTGTGGAATGCATGCAAGAGTTTTTTATATATGAGGTGGTCCATTCATCAGGGGGTTCACTTGAAGGAATGGATGGTTCAAAAGATTGGGTATGGTTCCCAATCAATATGCACACATGTCGCCCACCTAATAATCAGTCTAGCTTGATTTCTAGGCTACCTCATAGCCATGGTGCATCCACCTGATGAATGGCTTGGATCCTGATAATTTGAAAGCTAAGAATGCGTGCACGGTAAAAATGAAGTTGGTCCATTCATCAGGGGGGGGGGGCGACGTGATGGAATGGATGGTTCAAAAGATTGGCTAAAAGTCCCAATCAACATAACACGTCATCCACCTGATAATGAGACTAGCTTGATTTCCAGGCCACTTCACAGAGTGTGTCAACTGCTGAATGGCCTGGATCCTAATAATTCAAAAGCAAGGCCTTGATGGATGGCTGATACAACTGGATGGTAGTGATGGTAACATTCTCCAATCGCAGGCGATTGCAAAGAAGTTGGCAGACCTCAGTGGTAAAGGGGTGACAACCATCATAGGAGGTGGTGATTCTGTTGCTGCTGTGGAGAAAGCAGGGCTTGCCGAAAAGATGAGCCACATCTCAACTGGTGGTGGAGCCAGCTTGGAGCTGTTGGAAGGGAAATCGCTTCCTGGAGTTCTTGCCCTTGATGATGCCTAGCTTGCTTCTTGCTAAGGCAAGTTTTGTTTCTTTTCTTCTTGGATGCTCCCAGTAGTAATGAATGATATGCTTTCCTTATATTTTGAGAGAGAGGATATCCTGTGTAGAGTTTTGTGGGATGTTGTGTTCAATAAGAGTATGGACTCTTCTTCTCAGGCACGAGTGAGTTGCTCGGGAGTTACCTTTCTCATCTCAAGACTAATGTTGTCAATAATGCTTTATCTGTAGTCTGTTCATTTATCTACAGCAGATTAGTAGAACATGAATATCTGCACCTGTTTGGTGCGCTACCCGTTCAAGCAGGATCTCTGTTTTCTGCACTGCTCAATTGGTAGATGTTTCAAGTGACAAAATGGTTTGGCCAGTTTGGATGGACCCAAATTGCGGACAGGAGAATTCAATTCTCATTTTAGCACACTTCTTTGTGGACAGGAGCATTTAGCGCTCCTGACCATGCAGATGGGCAAATGACATCATTTATGTTCTGGGGTGCATCCAAACAGCTTCCTACTGTGATGAGGATTGACTAGCTACTGGATTGCATTTTGCTGGTAAAATGGAGATTTGAGCTACATTACCTGGGGTCCCAAGTTTTATGGTCAAAAGCTGGATATCATGTGCACAAGCTGGAATTCAATTTGGACCATGCATATTTTATAGGCTCAGTGCGTGTGGGCTACAACACAAAAATCTATCTCAGCCATCTAATTGCCCCATCCATTGGTGGATGGTTAGAAATAATTTATCAACAGGTAGCCCTCAGTGGCATGAAGCCCCCAGTTATTTATACAGCCAGTCCCACTCTTCAACGGAAGAAAGAAAGCAAGAGTCCAGTACAAGTGGACCCCATGTTTCAATGGTTAAACTGATGACATTATATGGGCCTACTTGCACTTGAATAGGCAAAGCAAGACTACATCAAGTTTCACGTTCAACCAAGAAAAGGCCATATTCCATATCTGTAATGATGACAATGGTTTAGATTCCCGAGTCATGGACCACATTTGTAGAAGCTGAAATGCCTAACATGCGGTGCAAAATCAAAGTTTTGGCTTGAGGGATCTAACCTGACAACTCCAATCATATCAATGGTTTGGATTGCTAAGTCATGAATCACATTTATAGAAGATGAAAAGCTGAATGCGACATACAAAACCAAAATTCAGAGGGCTGGCGTGAGAGTTCTAGTCTGGCCACTCCATAGTCCAGGTCCAGCCGACCCTAGCCTAGTCATTCAAAGCCTAAGACCATAGCAAGGCTCTGAGTACTTGGGAATGATGAGAACTTTGGAAAAGACATCGAGTTTCGACTGAATTTTTTGTGGGGCAAAGGCAATATGTGGAACAAACAGTCAGGGCTATTGCAAAACCATTCAGTAAAAACATACGTTCCTCCACTAAATGAGAAATAATCACAACTCAGCCACTCTTCTCCGACGAACCCAATCCAATTTTATCTAATGGCAACCTCCACTAATGTGGGTTGTGAACGGGCCTCATTCGTGACTGTCTCGGCCGGTTTGTCACAGGATTCGCAGCCAGTCTCTTTCATTGCTTGGAGTATGCTGTCAAGTATCAACGTCTGACCTTCTCTAAAAGCATGAGCCATGAGAGGATGGTGTATAACATTTTTCCTACATGCGCGCGGGTGCAACGTTCTAAACGAAAATATTTTTCTTGCTACTCTTGTAATTCCATCAGACATTCTGGTCTAATACGATGTCAAATAAAAAAACATTCTCAAAAAGCTTGAGCAGGCAAAGATTGGTGTATCAATTTATCCAACATATGTGGCAGAGGCAACTGCATTGCTTTGGGCATTGAGCTAGCACTAAGACCTGGCATTTAGAACATGGGAATCAAAGGTGACTCAGGACTAACAATTGCCGCCTGATGCAACAAGGTGGGGGAGAATTGGAACATGAGCAGGTTAGTTTTGAACTGCAGCCAGATGCTTCAATGGATACTTAAATGGCATGCCTGGCATGTGTTTAGGGAAGCTAATGGTGCTGCAGCTATTTTGGCTTAGTCTGCAGTTACATAAAGGCGTATGCCCCCAGTTATGCTTGTAAACACTCTTAACAGAAAACTATGGCATCCAACAAGAGTTCCATTAGTTAGTTTCAAGTGCAGTTTTCTACAATAGAGAAAAGGCTTTGTTTGGTAGACCGGTAAATATATTTACTTAACAATATGTATTATATTGTTAAAGACATTGATCTCTAATAAAGTATGTATTCATAATGTATTACGGATGAAGATGTCTAGGACCATGAGAGTTGTTTCTCTTAGTCCTCAAAATCTACTTTTTTAATTATTATTTTCTTAAAGAAATTGATGTTGACAATTTTTTGGTAGAACTCTAGAAATTGAAATAGATTTATGTGCCTACCTTTTTTGCTTGGAATGGGAGAAAGTAGATTTCTTGAAAAGCGTTTCTCTTGGTAGAGGGAAGCTTGAAATCAGATGGGTTAGAAATCTGATGGGAAGTTAGAAATCAAATGGGGATTGTGTCTGATTAAATCTCTTCCTTCCCTTGTGATGTGTCTGATTCATGCCATGCATTCATTTTACCAGTTCGTTTTAGAGCATTAGCCTAAAAATGAAGTAGACTATAACCTCGCATGGACCATACCATAAGAAACAGGGGGATAATGATGGCCACCACTGAAAGCTGAAATGTGGCACATGGCTCACAAATATGTACATTTGTTACCCAACCTGTTCACAAAGTCACACAAGCGTAGATGAAGGGAAAACATAGTTATTAGCTTAATCCAAAACATTTATAGTCTACGAGAAGTCTTCTATTGTAGGTGTTTAGTTCTCCGTATTTCTTGTGGTGTGATTCACTTGTACTTTGGATCTGCCTCATTTTTTTGCTCATGCCCTAAAATGAACATGTAAAAACAGATAAATTGAGTGGATTAGACACATATATCACCATGGGCCCAACAAATTTTACAAGTATGGTGTTTACCTTCTTCGAGTTTAGATTCAAAGTTTTCCAAGATAGTGTAAGTGTCGACGTTATATGGAGGCAACTAATATGAAATATTGAAGTTAATAATAATTACCTATTTCCCAGTTTCTACCATACGGTAATTTAATTCAAGTTGGCTTTAATCTTCAACGACTTCTTTTGACTCTTATTCATTGTTGTAAAAATATTGATTTTTATAAAATATATTTTAATAATAAAATAATATAATATATAAAAGTTGTTTGAAAAACACCTTTTGTGGGTTTTTGGGAATAGTCCCACATTGAAAAAAGAAGAGAAGAAAAAGTGCTTTATATGAAAGGTGTGGAGTATTATAATACTTACACACATGCTCCAAAGGAGAATGAATGCGCACGCGCTCGGACTTGATCTCGGACTCGGTGCGAGGGCGTACGCATGTGAGGCAGTGTGGCTGTAGAGGCGCTAGTGGCGCACTTCGCACGTGCGCATCGTGTCGCAAAGGGTTGCTCCTTTCGCGAACTGGAGCGAGACGGGTGCGAGTCGCGGTGTGACAAAGAGGCTAAGGCAGATAGGTGGCTGGACGAAAACTAGAGGACTGAATGGGAGTCCCTCTAATTATATAGTGGTTGGAAATATAGCTGTTGCACAAAAGTGTAACAGCTATAACCTTTATTGCAGAAACTGTTGCCAACAGCTAGAAAACGGTTAGTCCAACAGCTATAAAACGGCTAGCCAGTTCTCTCACAACAGCCATAAAACGGCTAGTTTCCAACAGCCATAAAATGGCTAGTGGGATTTATGTCCCTGGACCATAACTCCCAGCCATCTTAAGCCTATAAAAAGAGGCCCTGGATGGGTTTCCAATCCATCTCACAACACTCCAACAATCTCAATACGAATTATAACAATTTCTCTCCTACAGATCAAAAACATCAGCAGTATAATAAGTGAATCAGAACCATTGCTTGAAGAATTGACCAAAGGTGTAGTCTAAGAACGGTTCAACTGAACCAGGGGGCTGAAGAATCTGACCAGTGCAGTGGTCTCAAATCACAAAATCTTCTCTTCTTTTTCTTTGGAATTTTTCTTTTTTCTTTTTTGTTATAATTCTGCCAGATAGTGTGTATAACAGTTCCATTTGGTGGGCCTTCGTGTTTGCTGAACGCAGACCCACACCAGGCTCGTCGTATCCTAGAAGCGATTTGTCTGTAACCTATCAGCATACTCAGTTCACCTGAGTAGGGGCAAATTACGCTTTAAGGACAGCGTTTTCAGACGTGCTTCATCCTGTCCTTATTTCTAATTATTTTCGATTTCCATATTATACAGAAATTACATTAATCTGTATAATTTTCCAACATTCATAAAAATTGTTAATATTTATATAAGACCGTTGAAATATTCTTTTCATTTTTCTCTAACTTATTTTTAACTTCCTATGTTAATGTTAACTAGGGTACATGTTACTCCACCATTAGTTTCTGTGGATGAATTTTTACAAGCAACTTCGTAGTTTTATAGAAATACAATAAATGGATTGAGAATTTAAATTTTCTGATGAAGCCGGGTTTCATCTCACCTCTTTTGTATCCTTTGAAATAGTATAGTAATGATGCATTCTAAGGGACTTTAATATTATTATTAATTCTCACAAACTATTATCTAACATCTAATATGGTGTAAAGCATATTGAAGTGAAATGTTGTGATCATTATTATATACAAAATTACAAATTTCTTTTTCACATTTCCTCTCATTCTCAATTAGCACACATTTTAACAAAAGCTATTACTTAAGCTCATCACTGAATTGTTATTGATAAATCGATGCTCTTTAATGCACAACCATTTGAGGGATATGATAAATAACTCTAGCTTGAAATATAATTGCTTGTGCAAGTATGGTTTATGTCTAACGTGTATGAATTGTATGTACTTGGTAATATATATATATATCGTATTATTCCTCATTAACATAGAATAAAAGCATTTTTAAGACTATCATATATGATAGGGAACACATCTTTCATATGAGTATGAGTGAGGCTAGGAGTTTTTTTTTTTAGTTAGTTCATTGTCAATTACGTAAAGAAAAATATAAATAAAAAAGTTCATGTTTCATGAAATTTTATTTGTTAGGGCTCCTAATTAATTGGGAGAAAGATTTAAAATTTAAGTATTGCCAACATCTAAAACTTAAAAATATAGATGCATATATATGCTACTTTAAGAGAGTTTGTGATGCAGGATAATTAACCACTTGCTCTAAAAGCTCGAACTGTTAGAGCTTGACAAATTAATCATTTTATCTCATAGCCCAAGCCCCACATCGCATAGGTTAGTACCCCGGCCAAACTCCCCTCGTGAGCCCTAAATCACATGGCTCACCCTCCCCGAATATATCCCCGCATCCCACAGGCTACCCCACTTGAGCCCGGTGTGAAATTCGTATTAATTATCCCTGGTGAGGAGTCTCGAACACAAGACCTCCCCCATAGGCCCCAAATCACATGGGTCACCCACCCCTAGTCTGTCCTCACATCCCACGGGGTACCCCACTTGAGCCCAGTGTGAAAATGCCCCTGCATTAGTTTGATTACAATAAATGCTAAGATTTGATTGTTAAGAGATAACCCCAAAGTACTGCAACAGGATACATACTTCATAACTTTAATTGTTAGTTAGAGGTTCCTTTCAAGGATTCAAATCATTTATATAATGGGTGGCCTCACTATATATGTGAATGAGTGAGAGTATGTATTCATAGAAGGAATCCAATGTGTGTTACTAAAATTGCAGTGATTAAGTAACAATTATTTTTGTCTTTATTGAAAAAAGTAGGATGCAAAATTAGAGATATTGTTTCAACACATGCATAAACTCCAATTTTATTAGATAACAATTACTTTATATCTTACATCAAGAAATTTTACTGTAAATGTAAGGGCATATTTGGATTACAAATTATCATAATAATATGACATAATAGTGTAATTACTGTAAATTGCATTATTTGTCTCCTATTATAACAGACATTTGACCTGTGATTTTATAATTTTTTTTTGTAGTAATCATATCTTGAATTTATTGATAGCGTAAATAATACAGTTGGATCATGAGTAAATTTTACCACATTAAAGTATACAAAAATTTTAGCACTTTATGATCGAATAATATCCAATATATATTATTGTATTTGGATGTCTCCCAATTTTGTACAATTACATCAAGATATCATATTACATACTTACATGAAATATCACTCATACAAAGATGGAACATAGTTAATGTATTTTTTTAGAGATTTTTACACCAACTAAGATTTTGGAGATGTACAAGCCCTTAACCATACATATTATATATGTCACAATGATCCATCCGACGAGTGATAATTATATCCATGAGTTGAGCATATTCAAATAGTAACATTTAGTCATTACCTTTTATACATTACAAAATTTGTCCAAAATATCAGTACAAAAAGCAATTCATGATTACATAAAATATTTCAAAAACATTTCAATACCTAAATATAATATACAAAGACAAAAAAAAAAAATCAACAAATCTGTCTGGATTACTAAAATAACAACGTCACCCTGTATATTAACTTCGAAAGTGAGGTGATAGTGGAGATACGAATCAATAGAACAATCAGATGTTGATTGCTCTCTAACAGGTTAAGTGGCTTTTAATTTGTTGTTACTAATCATCAATAGAGTGACATAGAGCCAGTAAAAGTGATCAAGCAATCTACGTCTTACCATACTGCTAGTATAATCAAAACCAACATTAATTATTTCATTCACTTGAAGTCGACAATCCTCATAACGCTCATAAATTTTAAGCCGCTTGTCAATAAAAATTACTTCAAATTTTACCACTGTGATTTACATTAAAGTTAAACCTTATTTGTTACCATGTCTAAAACAACTATAAAAAGCATATTAAACATTGTCGACTTTAGATATTTGGATATATTAAGGATACATGAACCCAAATAAAATTAAGAATTGAGTTATTAGGCCATAAAAAAAATTATACATCGATCAAGAAAACAACATTATGCAAATGCAAAAAATAATAAAGTAAATTGATATAAAATTCATTAGCTAACTTAGATGTTATTTGGTAAACTGAAAAATAAGGTCATAAATTTAATTTAAGTGTCAAAAATATAAAGCGTTGAATTTGAATACTTATAAGTATTGAAAAATCAATTAGGTAGTTTATTTTAAAAAAAATTAAAAAAATAAAATTTAAAATTAAGCACTTTTTTCATTAAAAAAATATTTAACAAATAAAAACCATAAAGAGTCATTTGACACTATGGATTGGTGGGGATTAGAGGGGGTTTCGAATCCCCTAGTTGTTTGGTAGCATAAAGTAATTAGGTGTTTCAAATCCGGGGGGTTTCCAATCTTCTCTTTGAGGGGGATTGTAATCCACGGTGAGAGCTTGGATTACACCTAAAATCATTTCAATAGTTGCAGGTGTAACATATGTGTCACTATACACCACCATTCTATTGGGCACATGACCCACTAATGATGATCAACACCGTCCAAACATTGTCCGTGTAAATTAGAACTATCCAAACATTGTCCGTATAAACCAACGATTAAACATCGTTGGTTAGTCATTCAGACATGAGCTTGTGCTTATGGCCCATCCGAGACTTGGAATTTCATCATTTTTGGGCAAAGCATATATTTCAGCAAGCTTATCACAACCATTTTTTCAAAAACTATATATCTCACTAATTAAAGATATTAAAGTTGATTTAGTAATTAAATTCAGACCCCTGTAAATATACCTTAGATAGGTACTTTTGGATTAAATTTGATTCACACTCCAGTGTGCTAAACACACTAGGCGGATTGTGAATCCAAGGGGTTTCTAATCCTAGGGGTTCCCAATTCAAGGGGTTCTAAATCCACGCTCCTAAACAGGCCCTAAATGTTTGAAATTTGACAATTTGTCATATTTGTTTATATTATCTCAATTTCTATTATGTATAAAGTATGAAACAAAAATGTATTATTATCATACCACCAAATTCCATACACCTATACTAAAATCACATACATCTCCCAAATGTCAATCAAGTCAAAGTGAAAACAAGTATAGGAAAATGTCTTAAAATGAGGTGGCCCACCTTATTGTATGTGTGAAATTCACAGTATCCCACCATTTTATCAGCTTAACGTAGGACATGAGCCCAAAAATGAGGTAAATCCAAATCTCAAGTGGACCACACTATAAGAAACAATGATAATTGAACGCCTACTATTAAAAACTTCTCAGGGCCACAAAAGTTTTGGATTAAGCATATGTTTGTGTTTTCCCTTCATCCATGTTTGCGTGACCTACTCAATATGATGAAAGATAATAATTATAGTGGGCCACAAGAAGTTTTGCTGGGTTGTAAAACCCCACCTTTTACTGACGAGTGGCTATAGCTACCACAAAAATAAAAAATAGAAACTTTTAGAAGAAGAAGAGAGAACTGTTGTATTGGAATGAATGAAATCGTATTACATTGCTGCCTTTTTATAGGCTTTCTTATTCTATGAAATCACTAAACTATCCATGTCTACATTCATCATAGGGGTAGCTAAAGAAAGAAAATAATTCAAAAAAAATCTACTGTTTATCTTCACCCAACTAATATTCTAAACTTAGAAAAAACTCACAGCTAGAAACATCTCACAGCTAGAAAAATCTCTCAGCTAGCATACAAGGTATGCACAACTGGCTCAAAAGATACTCACACGGTTTTGGATTTGCACAAATCCATCACCGTTTCCAACACTCCCCTTCAAACCAAAATCGGCTTCATTCCGAGCATCGTTCTTAATCGTTTGAATGCATCTGTCGGCAATACCTTCATGAACATATTCGCAACTTATTCCGTAGTATTACAACACTCTAATTTCATCGTTTTCTGCTTCACATGATCCCTCAGAAAATGGTATCGGGTATCAATGTGTTTACTTCTTCTATGCTGCACTGGATTTTTGGCTAGCTCGATTGCCGACTTGTTATCCACATATATGTTTGTGGATTCTTCTTGCGGATGCTTCAGCTCTTTTAGCTGGTTTCTCAATCAAATTCCCTCACAGATAGTGGACAATGCTGTCATGTACTCTGCTTCACATGTGGATAGGGCGACCACACTCTGCTTCTTTGAATTTCATGTGAAAGCAGTCGTTCCAAGATACAATACATAGCCAATAGTGCTCTTTTTTTCATCTTGGTCACCTCCTCGATCATTATCTGAGTATCCATACAGCTTTGCTTCATCATCGTATGGATAAAAGAGACCAAATTCAATGGTCCCTTTGATATACCTCAGTACTCATTTTGCAGCTAGCCAGTGTGACTCTTTTGGAGCTTCCATATAATGGCTTAGAAGCCCAACACTGTAAACTATATCTGGCCTAGTGATTGTGAGGTACCTTAAGCTTTCAATTAGGCTCTTGAATAGAGTTGAGTCGGCATTTCTTCCTTCTCCATCTTTTGTGAGCTTCAGGCCTGTTGTAATAGGTGTATTTACAGCTTTACAATCGTCCATCTTGAAGTTTTCAAGTAATTCCTTAGCATACTTTTTCTGTGATATATAGATACCACCATGTTGTTGCTTCACTTTAATACCCAGAAAAAAGGACATCAAACCTCCGTCTGTCATCTCGAACTCCTTAAACATGGCCTTCTTGAATTCTTCAAACATCTCCTGGCTGTTCCTAGTAAACAGCAGATCATCAACATATAAGTAAGCGATAAGCATATCACCACGGGCATTCTTCTTTGTGTAAATGACATGCTCATATGGACATTTGACGAAACCATTCTCTTGCAGATAACCGTCAATTCGTGCATTCCAAGCACGATGAGCTTGCTTCAACCCATACAGGGCTTTCTTCAGCCGATACACCTTGTGTTCCTCCCCTTGCATGACAAAACCTTCAGGCTGGTCAACGTATACTTCTTCTTCGAGTACCCCATTTAGGAATACAGATTTCACATCCAGTTGGTAAAGCATCCAACTGTGATGAGCTGCAAGGGAGATAATCATTCTTACAGTGTCAAGGCGAGCAACTGGGGCGAAAACTTCTTCATAGTCTACCCCATATTTCTGTTTGTAACATTTTGCTACGAGCCTTGCTTTATATCGTTCAATCTTACCATCGGCATTCCGCTTGATTTTGTACACCCATTTGATACCAATCGTCTTCTGGCTTTTAGGGAGTGAGGTCAACTCCCATGTTCGATTCTTCTCGATGGCATGAATCTTTTCTTCCATTGCCTTTCTTCAACACTCTTCATTCACAGCTTCCTCGAATGTGGGAGACTCGTGGTCCGCATACAGGCAGAGTAAGTTCACTTCTTCAGTTTCTACATAGATGTCGTTGAGGCTTCTCATTTTAACAGGAGCAAAGGGTGAAGGAGAATCGGATGAAGATGTGCTGGATGAATTCTGATTTGATGAAGTACTTCCAGGAGATATGGAGCATACTCCTGGACTTTTGTGATTCGAAGGGGGTGATGCAGGTATTTGATCTGGCTTCTCATGTCTCTCTTCTTCGTATTCTTCAACCTCAACCTTCTTTTCTTTGGCCAAGTTTTTCTCGTTCCATTTCCATGCTTCTTCCTCACAGAATACAACATCTCTACTCACCACTAGCTTATTGGTTAGTGGGTTGTAGAGTTTGTATGCCTTTGACTCTTCACTGTAGCCGATGAAGATGCACTTCTCGCCACGATCATCAAGCTTTTTCCTTCTCGCTTCTGTAACTTGAGCGTAGGCGACACACCCAAATATCTTAAGGTGCGCCACGCTCGGCTTGTATCCACTCCATGCTTCTTGCGGCGTCTGAAATCTGACACTCTTGGTCGGACACCTATTGAGCAAATAGGCAGTACATGCAACTGCTTCTGTCCAGAATTTCTTTGGCAGACTTTTCTCTTTCAGCATGGTCCACTTCATATCGAGGATGGTGCGGTTCTTCCATTCCGCAATTCCATTTTGTTGTGGCGTGTACGCTGCAATGTATTATTGCTTAATACCATGTTCCCTGTAATATTCTCGAAAAACATTTGAGGTGTACTCCCCACCTCTGTCAGATCGTAGGGTTTTGATTTTAAGACCACTTTCTTTTTCAACCAGGGCCTTAAAATTTTTAAAAATAGTAAAAGCAGCAGACTTCTTTTTTATTACATACACGCACAATTTTCTATTGAAATCGTCAATAAAGATAATAAAGTATTTATTACCTCTTAGAGAGATTGGCTCTAATGGTCCACAGATGTCAGTGTGAACCAACTGCAACGGTCCTCTTGCTCTTCGGGATACTCCACTCGGAAAGGAGTTCCTTTGTTATTTTCCAAGTATGCACGCCTCACACACATGTTCTGGAGCTTCAATAGCAGGCAAGTCATGCACTATGCTTGATGAGGACAGAAGTTTCAGGCTAGTAAAGTTTAGATGGCCAAAGCGAAGATGCCATATCCAGGAATCAGTCTTTGCTTTTCCATAAAAACATTTATCAAGCATTGTGTTTATATGGAGAGGAAACATACGATTCTTCGTCATCTGGACTTTTACAATCAAACGTCCATGCATATCTCTTATGGAAAGAAAAGAGTTCTCTATGTGTACAACATACCCTTTTTCAAGGAGTTGTCTGAGACTCAGTATGTTACTTTTCATATTGGGCACGTAGTACACATTGGAAATATAGTTTGGAAAACTATTCTTCTGAAAGATTTTGATTTTACCTTTATCTTTCACTGGTATTTTTGATGAGTCTACAAATGTTACATCGTCATGAACTCCTTCTGTGAGTTCCACAAAGAGTTTCTTGTCGCCACACATGTGATTACTTACACCTGTGTCGAGATACCATACATCCTGCTGATCACTACCTTTCTCTTGTGCAAGGAGAAGTGTGGAGCTTTCTTGTTCATGGCCCGATGCTTCGGCATAGTTGGATAGCTCGTCTTGAGTCACTGGCTTGCTCTAGCAATCGGATACATAGTGGCCAAGCTTGTTGTAATTATAGCATTGAACATTCTTTGTACTTCCTCGTCCATGCATAAATCTACCTCTACCATTTCCTCTTCCACGGAAATTGATATTTTTCTGCTGGTTTTGGCTTTGGCCATGGCTTTGTTGGTATCTGCGCCCTCTGCCTATTGCGCGATTGTTAGCAAAACGTCCACCACGTTGTGAACTTCCACGTCCACCATTGTTATCATTTAGAGTCAATCTTGACTCCAAAGCTTGTTTCATCGGCATGGAATTAGTATTCTTTTGCATTCGTTGCTTATGAACTTACAACGATCCCATCAACTTCTTAATGGAGAGTTTCTCAATATTTTTTAATTCTTCGATCGTCACAACCACATGCTCAAACTTAGTTGTGAGAGATCGAAATATCTTTTTAATAACTCGGATATCTTCAATCTTTTCACCATTCTTTTTCAAATTATTTACAGTTACAAGCAAACGTGAAAAGTAATCAGTAATATTCTCACCTTCCTTCATGTGAGTTGCTTCGAACTCGGCTCTTAATGTTTAAAGGTAAACCCGCTTCACTCGATCTACACCCTTGAAGATGGTGTCAAGGGTATCCCATGCTTGCTTGCTTGATATTGCTTCAGCAATCTTTTCGAAGGTGGATTCATCCAACCCTTGATAAAGGAGAAACAAAGCTTTATTATCTCTCTTCCTTTAATTTTTTAGATTTTTTCTTCATTGGTGAGGGCAGCTTCTTCTTCCAGAGTGGGTGCTTCATACCCATCGGTGATGATCTCCCATAGTTCTTGCGACCCG
Organism: Magnolia kwangsiensis; assembly: GCA_037074715.1. Taxonomy (NCBI): domain Eukaryota; kingdom Viridiplantae; phylum Streptophyta; class Magnoliopsida; order Magnoliales; family Magnoliaceae; genus Magnolia; species Magnolia kwangsiensis. The sequence continues at coordinate 89,635,170 of CM073584.1, read as the reverse complement.
AGCAATGCCTTCATTTGGATGCACCATTTTTCATAGTTGTCCTTTGACAACTTAGGAACCTGTGACTGGATTATGCTTGCCATCTTTTCTATTTTTAAACCGGAATGGCTGATTTTTTTTTGTTGCTGAAATAGTGGAGTCGTGGACAGATTCTTGGCTTTTTGCAATCTGATTTTTTTTGAAAAAAAAGAAATACATTTTTTTTCGCTGCAATCTGATTTTTTGAAAAAAATAGATTTTTTTTCAATCTGATTTTTTTAAAACAGTTTTTTGAAAACTGATTTTTTTTTTTTTTGCAAACAAATTTTTTTCAATCTGATTTTTTGAAACAGCTTTTGTTTGAAAACAAATAGTTGGCTTTGCAAGCTGATTTTAAAACATATGTTTTGTTTTGCTATAATCTGAAAAAAAGATATGCTTTGTTGCAATCTGATTTTTTTGAAAAATAAATAAATTCTGTTGTGGCTGAAAACTTACTGGAACCTTTTTATGAAAAAAAAATTTTCAACCCCCTCACAATTGATTTATTTCCTTTTATTATTGGGTATTTGCAAACCCAAAAACAGGGAGTGCAAGACCTCCTTCTCACGGTTGATCAGGCCCAAGAATCAGTAGCTCTGATACCACTTTGTTGGGTTGTAAAACCCCACCTTTTGCTGACGAGTGGCTGCAGCCAGCACAAAAATAAAAAACTGAAACTTTTGGAAGAAGAAGAGAGAACTGCTGTATTGGAATGAATGAAATCGTATTACATTGCTACCTTTTTATAGGCTTTCTTGTTCTGTAAAATCACTAAACTATCCCTGTCTAGATTCATCCTAGGGGTAGCTAAAGAAAGAAAATAATCAAGAAAAAATCTACTGTTTATCTTCACCCAACTAATATTCTAAACTTAGAAAAAACTCACAGCTAGCATACACGGTATGCACAGCTGGCTCAAAAGATACTCACACGGTTTTGAATTTGCACAAATCCATCACCGTTTCCAACAGCTTTTAATGGTGGGAACTCAATCATCACTTTTCTAGTGTTGTGGTCTACATGAGATTTGGATCTACCTCTTTTTATAGTCTCATGTCCTAAAATAAGTTGGTAAGATTGATGGATGGAATGGATAAAATACATACATCATCATGGGGCACACAGAGCACCATCATATACATGTATATGTCATCCTCACGCCTCAAGCATATGAAACCATACCAGGGCGTTGGATTTTGGAGTTTGATATGCTCCCATATTATTATGCATTTAACATGCGTGCAATATTCTTTCCGGTTGTTATTTAACTGTCAACGTCCCAACAAAAATAATATTATCGACAGAAGTACCAAGTAAGTTACGTGAATATTTTAACTTAGCTTTCCTCCTCAAACTTCTTGTGGTATGAGTATTTTTTGATTAAGTGGTATTCAATATTAGGTTATTGAATGCTTCATTAAAACTATTTTAAGAGTTAATGACCATCGTATCTAAGGGTTGTTATTTCCATAATTATCATATAATAGCTATATAATTTCTTAGATATATTGATGTAAATCGGTCTTCGAGCCTTCCGGATCCCTTGGCTTATTAGTACTAGAAAATAGCACATTGTCACCAATTTATGTATATCTACCTATAGCTTTATCATTACTAATTATTAAAAATAGATCCTCAAATTGTTTAATACAACCCTCCACACGTATTATTGATGTGTGGGTGTAACTATTTACATATAATAAATATATATTAGCAAGTAATCAATGCTTATTGAGTATAGAAAAGAAAATTTAATAGACAACGTATATCAAAATTAATATGAACAATATATTTTCATATACATTTGTCACACTTTGTCTGATTTAGTGACCACTTCGCGTGCACTATCTCAATCAAAACTGCTTAGATTTAGTATTTTCGTAGCAGTCTCATATATTTTATCAATTGTTCATAACTGATTTTAGATATTGATCTTGAAGTATACCATCATTTTATTCGTGATATACATTTCAAGGTTAATCTCTTCACCTCATATTTTGTCTAAAGATTAACTTATGAAATTATTATCAAAGTTGTTCTTTCTTTACATTTTATGAATATTATTTTCAAGTTGAACCAGTTCAACATTTACAATGTAAATTGAGAGAGTGTGTTAACATTTGAAAGCCTTCTAACATTTTTTTTTTTTCGTGCATGTGTTGTTATTGTGGCACTCTGATAAGACATCATATAATTTTATTATTAATAAAATTTGGTTAATATTCTCTCTAATCACTTTCTTCTTAAAATCATCGGAACATTACAATGCTTTGTTTATTCTAACTTAACTAAATCATCCATATGCAAAGAAAAATAATTAAATGATGGAAAAGTTTTTTTAATTGAACAGAACTTATTTTTATACATCATATAAGGTGAAGTTATTCTTATAAGTGTCTTAGATTATCGAAATATGACTGTGACCCAATGTCTAAAGACGACATAACAACATGTATTCTAACAAACTTCTAAGTAAAAAAACTCCAAGCGAGGTGGTGTTTGTACCTGTTTTTGGCACATCTATATGGACCAATGAAATGTCACCATGTGTCAGCACTATGTGCTAACTAATGGACAAATCCTAAACACGTCATCCATCATTATTCACACTCGATCTGGCATGCCCAAATCAAATGATATAGGAGATGTCACGTGACAACTATGCTATATGTGGTATACATGACTTCAATAGGAGAAAATAGAGTCGTGCACTTGAAAGAAAGAACGTTAAATGCTAGATTTCATTTTTTTTTAAAAGTACTTTCTATATATAAAAAAATTTAGTCTCATCAAAGAAAAGCTCTCTTTATTAGCATTAAATGTTATAATCACATTAAAGCATAATTCTATTTAGTATTAAATGTTAAAACTTTATCAAAAGTAACTCTCTACATATGTCAAAGCAAAGTAATGTAAGAACTCTAACAACTTTCTAATGTATGGGTTCAGATGAAGATTTCAACCAATGCAGGCGAGAGTCTCTATGTCGTACAGGTGGCCGCATGCAATAAGATATGCTTACGTGGGAGAATCAAGTAGATTTGCATAACTGAACATCCATATTCTTTATGGTGTTGAAGACTATGTAAAGCCATCACCTCTTAGAAGCTTATATAAATAACACTCTATGAAGAGCTTCAGGTCAAATGTTAATACAACTGAACTTAATTTTATCTATCCGTCCATCATGGATATTTATCTTTTTATTTATTTTATTTTATTTTAATTTCGCCCTCGTCATTGTTCATAACATAGGGGTCATAGTTTATAATTATTAGTTTATTTCTTCACCCTTCATCCACAACTTCCCGCTGGATCGTAAGGAATGCTGCTCAGTTTTGAATAGAATATTGCAGGACTTTCCTGCTATGTAATAGGTGATTCTGTTGGCCATGTTGTCAAAAATTTTGGTCCATACCAGATGACAAATGGGTAGTTGAATCATGAGCGTCTCGCCATGTGTTTGGTTTCGACCAAAACCATGAACAAACTATTACCTCAACGGCCCTTAATACAAAGTCTAGTTTCATTCCAACAATGACAAGATTGTCAAAGATTCGTTCTCCATCAATCGTCTATCACGAAGCTTGGTTCCAATCGAGAAACGAATAAATGCTCATCCCACACATCATGATCGTCTGGCTACGAAGTTCAGTCTCAATTGGGCAACAAACAAATCGCCATCCCTTAAGCTGGTCGTTAGTGCGATTAATGTAAAAAATTATTAATAAAAGAACACTTTCGACTTATATTTTTTTCTTTATTTTTACTATTGAACTGTAGTAGCAAATTATGTTGAAAGAACAAGTTATTAAGTCCATAAAAGTAAGCCTATTGTCACAAGACAAAAAGAATGCATTTGGAAGAATTAGCTTCATTTCCTTTCACTAGTCGCCTAAATGACGCGTAATATTGGTGACTAAGAGGACTCTGGATCTTCGATCCCAGTCTTTAATCTATCCATCTCGGTGAAGTGGACACCAACAATTCAATAAACTTTCAAGTCAAGTAGACTCAAGCACGCCCACACATCGTGCCCACACATGCGTGTACCAAATCTAAACCCTCGATCACACTAGTGGTATAGGTCGATTAAATTGAGTGCAACACTATTTCTGGCACACCCTATAGGACACGTGTGCAACCAAAAGTTCAACAATTCAACAATATACTTTGAAGATCTAATCAAAATAAAAAGACAGAAAGTTAATGAAGACTTTTGCAAAAGGATACGTCCTTAGAAGCCAATCACTCCCATGAACCTACAATGTATGATTTTGGATCATCTTCTATAAATCGTTTATTAGAGAGCATGACTCGTTACTTGGAAAATATGTATGCTCTCTTATAATATACAAGAATGAAAATTGAGTATATGTGCAAGTTCGTGAAATTTTTAGATAGTCTACCACTTCCTAATAGTTCGTGTGAAATGAGACAAATAGTGAAAAATGGAGAAGCCTTAATTAATGCTTGACCGATAAAATCATATCACCGTTTCTCAAACCAATTTAGAAATGATAATCGGTGACCGACTATATGGCCAATATTGCCCCCATAAGTCAATCATTTTGGCGGGCAACCTCTCATACCTTTAATGCCATAACTTTACTCTACGGGTGTCAAACAGCCGAGAGGCAATACTTAATGTTGTTGGCCCCTTTAAAAAAGTTGTAAATAGTGATAGGTGAATAAGGTAGCTAATTGGATGAATAGTAAAATCGTTTGGATAAATAGCGACACCGGTCGATGAACAGTGAAGTTAGTCAGATGAATAGTATCTCGAGTGAATAGTTGTAGCTAATGAATAGTGCCCAAGCATCTAGTGGCAGTCAGTAAATAGTATCAACCATGAATAGTGGTTGATAAATAAGAACTAGTGAATAATTGTTTGTACCTGTTTTTGGCACATCTATTCCAACGATAAAAAACTATTATTCAAACGTCTCTTCACATTTTATGAATACATTCTTCGAATGCAAAGAGACATGGTGGCATTGTTTGTACCTGTTTTGAGCACACTTACATGAACCAATGAGATACTGCCATGTGTTGGTACTATGCACTACATAATAGACGAAATCCTGCTTGTACCCTCCATCATTGTTTACATTCGATCTGACATGCATAGATCAAATGGTCCAGGAGAAAACATATGGCAGCTATGATATATGTGGTATAGATGACTTCAAAAGGAGTAAATAGAAACATGCACATGAAATAGAGAGATCATTAAATGCTAGATTCCATCAAAAAAATACCATCTACGAACAAAAAAAAAGTTTCATTAAAGCAAAACTTTCTTTCATCATTAGATACCAGAATCCCATCAAAGTATATCTCTATCCAATATTAAATGCTAGAATCTTACAAAAAACAATTCTTTAGGAATGTCAGAGCCAAGTAATATAAAGACTAGCGACTTTCTAATGTGAGAGTTCAAAGACGTGAGGACTCCGATCAATGCGTGTAAGAGTCTCTCTTTCATACACGTGGTTGTACGCAATGGTTATGCTTACATGAGAGAATTAAGTAGATTTGTACAACCGAACATGCGGATCCTTCACGGTGCTGAAGACTATGCAAGACCACCACCTCCTAAAAGTGGTAGATTGAGTGAAGATAACCTTGTTCAGCATTGAGGTCTTAGTATCGATTCTCAAGCGGGGTGTGGCTAACAACAAGGTGTGTGAACTAACGTGCTAACCAATTTAAAAAAATGTCACGGCCTACTAAAAGTTTATATAAACATCACTCTACGAAGATCTCCAGGCTATATGTCAATACAATCAAACTTAGTTTTATCTATCTGTCTATTATTATCATTTATTTATTTATTTTATTTTATTTTAGTTTAGCCCTATCGTTGCTTATAGTATGGGGGCTTAGTTTATAAATCTTAGTTTATCTCTCCGCTTTTCATTCACGACATCATGCTGGATTGTAAGGAAGATCATTTATTTTCAAAAAGATGGCTATAGGATTTTCTTACTACATGCTACATGGTCCCATTGGCCATCTTGCCACAAAATCCGATTGAGCAATGAGTAGATTATCAAATATCTACCTTCCACTACTTGTACCGCCACAAGGCCTGGTTTCAATCGAGTAACAAAGTGGCAACAACCCTGCACATCATGACCATCCTAGTACGAAACTTAATTCCAATTGGGTAATGAATGGATCGCTGTACCTTAAGTTGATCATGAGTATCATTATTATAAAAATTATTAATAGAATAATACTTTCCACTTATATTTTTTTCTCTATTTTTATTGATAAATTAAATCCATTTCCTTTCTCGAGTCACATGAATGGATAACAATAATGGTGGACAAGAGTACATCCATATCTTTGATCCTAGTTTCCAATCTTTCGTATTAGGTTGGCACACTCACATCGTACTCACATACATGTACCAAGTCTAAGACCCTCATCACACAAGTCCGGATTAAATGAATTGAGAGCAACAGGTGGAAAAACGTGCAGTGATCAAAACAATTGATCTGATGGGCCACACATGGATGTGATGGGCTATACGATGAATGACCAGCCTAATCCAATCCCTTGCCGTTTGGGATATGCCCCATTTCATGGTCGACTACCAAATCGACCGTACAACATATATTGCTTTTCAAGTGAAGATGAAAAATTTCCCATGTCTTATGATGCCTATACAGATGGACGTTTCTGTTCTCTGAGATCTGTGGCTGAGACTAAAAGAAGTGGGTCGGAAAGTCCCAACTCAACAACCACGATAGCTCGTAATCATCTTGTTGTAATGTCTAAGCGAAGTATGTCCAATATATAATTTTATTTTTATTTTTTTAGAAAAAAGGACAGAAGAGACAAAAGAGTGCTGAGTGCAATCACCACTGGCACGTGGCAACGTGTCACATGTGTGAAAGATCCAAGATGATTATCTGTTAGTACCCATCGTTTTAAAGATTAGTTTGGGATCATAGGCTGATCTGATTATCAGTTAGGTGTTTTTTTTAAAAAAAAAATAAAAATTAATTATTATTTTTATTTATTTATTTACACCGGCACACACACCCCGCACACTCACGCTAGTGGAATTTCACCACATATGGGTACTCGAACGCTTGAATGTACGTTGGTCAGTTAAACATGCAGTTGGGTTAAACATGTACGTTGAATGTGGACCGTTGGTCAGTTTCATTTAAACTTCGTGTCGCCCACATGATGATCAGACCGGTCTACTCTGAAATAGAGAATCTGTATGATGGGTCCCGTCTGATAAGCAGATTGGATCTTTCACACGTAATCTAAATCAGCACGTGTGAGATAGAAGGGTTGCATCTTGCATTCATCTAGATGGTAAGTGAAGCCACTGTAAAGATGAGCGTCCGTTTCGTGTATGGTGGGGCCCACTGCAGCGCGTATACATAGATGCATGGGATGCATATCACGCATTTTCGTAGACTAGCGTTAGCAGGAGGGAAAATGGAGTTACCGGTCCATAGAAATATATCAGAGATTGGATAGCTAGGTCTTCCAATCTCCGAAATTTTCGGGTCCCAGTTAATCCACACCGTGGCCCACGAAACCAACGGTCTGGATCCTCGAAAAGTGGCTGGCGCTTATCGGAACTCTTGCCCTTAAGATGCTATAAATATCCACATGCGGAGGATCGAGATAATATATGACCTCATGTTAACGGTCCAATCCATTGATTTGATGGGCCACACCTTAAGTAAGCCATGCCAGAAAAAAATCATCCCCACTGAATCACCCTAGCCCACCAATCTCTGTCCTTTTCTCAGCTCCATACATCGCTTCATTCTTTTCTCAGCCGTCTATCTGCAAATGGCCAATTCAACGGTGAAGATAATCTCGGGCATGTTCCATCCACTCTGTGGCCCATCAGATCAATGATCTCGATCACCCAAACTCGCAACTAGAGGATCATAACCGTCCAAATACTACGCTTTTGCTTGAAAGTGGGCCTATGACCCACCGAAGTCCTCACAAGTAGCGAAACTCTTGCATCATGAACCCTCCATGACGGCACACAAGATGGACGGCTGTGATAACGTGGCCGTATGTAGTAATATACATGGTGCTCCTGCAAGTTACAGGTTTGTCCACGTAGCTTCTTGGTAGTCCACTGGACCACCGAATTAGCTGGTCCTCTATCTTACGTTGGGAGCCACCCAGTTTCAGTGGTCCCACCAATTTCCACCAATAGGAGAGATCAAAACCGATTTAGTGGTTATGCAGTGGGGACCACCTCGGTTGGTGGTCTGTCACAATCGAAGAGTTATATGATACGGTCCATATCTTTTCGTAGTATACGTTGGTTTTAAACTGTGACATGTGGGGCCCACTGTTTGGTAATCCAGATCATTGGTCATTTGAGTTTTGACGTGGATGAATCATGGCCCACAGGTCTCTATGATTAAAAGCAATAATGACCATTATTATGATACTTTTCAAATGATTCTAGAAGGCTGAGGCATCTCTCTTCATGAACGTTTATATTTTGGCCACGAAAATGAATGGTTAAAATTGTTAGATGGAGGAATTTTTCAGCAATATCCAATCTACAGTATTATGCAATAGATGAATGGCCTAGATTATGAGATCGTGGCTCCAATTGTAAAAATTTTAAAATCGATTGTACTCTGTAACGATCTGGGCAATCCTATCATATAATTCCAATGTCAATGCTTCTAGACGGACTCGGATTCGGTAGTGACGGTTGGTACTGGAAAAGCTCAGTGGGCCCCACCATGATGTATGTATTTTATCCATGCCGTCCATCCATTTTGAAATATCATTTTAGGACATTAGCCCAAAAAATTGTGGAGATTAAAATCTCAGGTGGACCACTCTATACAAAAAAGGTGGTGATTGAATGCCCACCATTAAAATCTTCCTAGGGCCCATTGTAATGTTTATTTTCCGTTCAAACTTTTGATTAGATCACAAAGACCTAGGTGAATGGGAGACATAAATATGAGTTTGATCCAAAACTTTTGTGGCCTCTAAGAATTTTTTAATGGCGGATGTTCAATCACTACTATTTCTTGTGGTGGGGTCGACCTTAAATATATATCTGCTTCGCTTTTGGGTTGATAACCTAAAATGATCTGGGAAAATGTATGGACGGAGTGGATAAATCACATACATCATGGTGGGGCCCACAGAGCTTTTCCAGCACCAAATTTGGAGAGATCACCACCGAATCCGAGTCAACGTGTGCTGGGCTGGCCATGTATATGTCCAACCCATGTCGCACGGAGCCTAGTCTAAGCGCTATCTACCCGGTCCGCTGAGCCGGACGGCTAAGTGCATGCTCACACGATGGCCGTTCAATCTGGTGGGCCAGGCCTTTAAGCGAAGAGGTCCCAAAGTAGGCTAGATTATATAGTGTTTTTTTTGGGCTGGCCCAGCTCATGTATGACCTCGTCCGCTACACTCATGGATGATACAATACCGCTGATGTATGGGAATTGTATACAACCTACCTCCTAGTTTAATGTTCACAGCGGGGAAGATGAATCAAGAACGTCCACCCAGTGGGCCCTACTTTGGATGGAGCAACGTCAGTAAATAACGCTTCTTTTGTTAGCCTCAGCCATCCTCAAATGGACAGTTTAAAAAACTGGGAAAAAGCAACAGCTCGGATTGTCCAATTCGTGTGGACCACTTCACGATAGTCCATATGGGAAGAATTAAGTGGATAACGAATTGTTGGAAACCGAACAGAGAATCAGATGACAAACCTTCTATTGGTTCCTGGCGAAAAAGACGGTTAATCAAATACACAGCGACGGTTCAAATTCAATGGAAAAAGCGCCAAATACACATCACCTGGATCATCCGACAATAATATATCTATAGGAACTAACTACTAAAATATCCAACGGTTGGGATCATCCGATGGACGGTTTGGATCACGTAATCATGCGGCCCATAACGTTGGTTTGGTTTTCTGGCGACGTACTAGACGACAGCCACCAGTTCACGGGCATCTTGCCACATCCCTGCACATCGAGCGCATGTTAGAGCATCGCGACATTAAAAAAAAGCGAACCACAGTCAACATCTTCCCCAGTAGGAATTAAGCGTCCTGTTCATCAGCAATCGTACCTTGCTGAGGCGAATGATTCCCATGATTCCGTGCATTAAGGTCTATGCATCGATGATCCAAACCGTTGATCTAATGTAGAATACATCTGATGGTGGTTTTATGGAAAAGTTCAAAATCAGAAGTATTATAGCTCTCTATCAACAGCCAATAAAAAATGGTGAATTATACGGTCTATAGTTAAATAAAAATAGTTCAAAGATCAAAGCGTTGAAATATCTGATTTACAGAAACTTTTAATTCACCTCCAATCTATGGTGGGACCCATCGTACGAACGTTAAGGATTACTTAAAAATGCCCGAACATGGATAAAATCGTGTGAATTAGCAAGCAGTAAGTTTACTAATGAGGAGCAACCTATGACTCCCCCACCTTCAAACTCTCTTGCAATAACGACGTGAAAAAGAGAAGAAAATAAAAGAATTGAGAGAGAACGGCTTGATTCATATGTTTGTTCGCAACAAATGGTGGTGACTTAACCTCTTATACTTTGCACTGGCGTAGAGCTATCCAGACCGTCCAAAATTTCGGTCCCATTGTCATGGACATATATGTAAAGTTCGAATTATCAACTGGAAGGTTAAAAGTGAGATAATGAGGCTTGAATTTCAAAGGGAAAGGTAAGAAGGCAGCATGGGGTCATGGAAATTCCTGTAGTCCCAGGTTTTGTCGCCCATTGATGTTTGTGGTATAGTTTAATTGCTCGGTAGCTTCTCTTAGGACAATAGCCCAACAGAAGATATCCAAAACTCAAGTGTGCCACTTTTGGTGTGACTTTGAACCATGCGAAATACCGCGGGTGTGCCATAGCTAATTGGGTCTAATTCAAATTGTCATCGTGCTTAATTAGTTGAAAAATTAATAGATCAGCCGTCTATTCAACCAACAGTGCGCTGTTTAACCAGGCGACTTGGGGAGGTTATAGGGCTCTTCCTCCAATGAACTCTTTTGTCATTATAATTAGGAATTTCTCGAAAGCGTATCAATCTAACTAAGAGCGGTGGAATGCTTATCGGAGCAGTGTGCTGATGAGTAAGGTAAAGGCAATTCCAAGAGTTACAATTATAGTCAACCCAGTGTATGAGTGTAGTTGAATGAATTTCAAGACTAAGATATTCATTCGGATCTATCATGGAAGCATAGATGGAAGTTAATTACAACTATTAGCTACAACTAAGAGTTGGTCTGCACGTGTTTGCAGGGATGGATTGAGGCTACTCTTAACCCAAGGGTCCATGACTAATGAGTGGTGGAGAGATTAATCCTAAACTAAAATAAATTTTGGCATGCGGGATACATGTGTTATTAGGTGGGCATATCAAAATTGATTGGGTTCGATTTAAACCGTAACCACCATTAGCCATTGGTGTTGAGATAGAACGATTTTTTTCTTCATTTATATATATATATATATATATATATATATATATATATATATATATATATATATATACACACATATATATATATATATTTCTCTGTCAGCTCGCTAAGCAATTGCCTTAGGTGTAATAAGCCGACTAAATAAAATTCAGATTCAATTTGATAGTGATGATCATGAAACATTTATTCAATGTCTAGTCATATTTTTTACTAAATCTATCAATAAATAAATATACCATATAAATATGTAAATATGGTATCTTTTAATGAATTTGTAAATCATTTCAACTTCACATATTTATTAGTTAAGAATTCACCACATTATATATTGAAATGGCTAACCCGTTCACTAGTAAATTGGCCTGTATCTTTGGAAAATAAAAAAAACTAAGGTGTTTTGGTACCTATCGGCACCTTAACGTAATGATCAACCCAATTTGGGTAGTTTTATGGTAAGTAGTCTGGTTGGTATGATGACCATAACATTGGTTGGTTGCCTCATGAATCAAGTTAATCAATTCATCCCAAGCTATTGGAGGTAAAACCATAGCAAGTTGATCCTGAGGTCTTAGGTTAATCACCTGATGTAGTATATGTCGGCCCACGAAACCTGGGTTTGGTTGAACATTGCATGGATGAATAATTGGTGTTTCCGGAGGAATATTGTCAAATTGATGCTACCAAATCATTGATAGCTTCAGTTTGAGCCATGGAGTACTCAGTTCATCCGTTTCTTTATTCCATTAGCTCTCTTAATGCTAATATTGATGCTACCAAAAACTTTATTAATCTTTGTGGAGTTGCTTTTGGATGATAATCCTAATTCTAGAACTATGGGAAGTGGGAGATTTTGGACATTTGTTTTGGCCTGCATTTGAAATGCTTCAGAGGCCAATAAGCACCTTGTGGTTCTTAGCTAGACCTGTGATCCAATTTCAATGGTAACTTACATATTTCCGCACTTACCTCTCTATTTGTTGACCACATAATTGTTATACTTTTATAAAGTCGTTGATTATCAAAGCAAAAATAACTCATCAAAGGAAGAACTCTAACCTCAGCAGGTAACTGGTTAACACAGTGCACATGTCTCATGTGATTGAAATTCGCACCAACAATCACACAAAAAACCACTGGGAGTTGAAAGAGCCAATGCTTGATGTATGCATTTTATATTCACGTTATTCAACATTACTTTGTGCTTATTATACACCCACCTTGATGTATGTATTTTATATCCACATTATTCAACATTTTAGGACATGTTCGTAACATGCCATATCATACCATATGAGATCGTAAAGAAATTATAGGATTCAAATCTCAGGTATACCATACCATGGGAAATGCATGTGTTTGGCCATTAAAAGCATCCTGCAGGCCACAAAACTATCAAGTCGATCTTTGTTTTTACCCTTCATCCAAGATTGTGTGGCTTTTCGCAACAGGTTGGAGGGGAGATAAAATATTGCAGTGGGCCTTAGGAAGCTTTTAACTAGGTGTTCAATCACTGTTGCTTTCTATAGGATGGTCTACTCCGTTTTGCTCTAAAAGCTCGAACTGTTAGAGTATGACGAATTTATTCCTTTATTTTATTGTTCAGGCCCCACGTCTCATGGGTTAGGCACTCGGTCGAATCCTTCTCATGGGTCCCAAATCACACGGGTACCGCCTCACACGAGTGACTCGAGTCACACGGGTAGGACCCGCATCACACGAGCTACCTGCCTCAGGCCGCCTACCCCGAGTATACCCTTGCATCTCACAGGCCACTCCACTCGAGCTTGATGTGAAAATATCCCACATTAATCACCCACGGTGATAGTAAGTGGGCCCACTTTCTTGGGTGAGTGAGGGGCCGCACCTAATCTGCCCCATGTTTAAAACATTCCTAAGCCCAACGTGACGTTGATTTGCCATCTAATTGGTTCATACCAGAAAGTAAAACACACCTTTCAGTCCCATCTCAAGCTTTACTGTGAGTAAGAAGTTTCAATGACGGTAATTCAATTCTCATTGTTTCCTACGATGTGTGGTCCACTTCAACTTTTGGATCTACTCTTACAGTCTTATTTAGCCTCTGGTATGAAAATGAGCTGAAAATTAGAATAGATGATATGGATATATTACAAACATCAAGCGGGCCCCACAGAGCTCGGGGTTTCGAAAACGGATTGGTGGCTAATGGTCGGTACTCTGTGGGGCCCACTATAATGTATATGTTTCATACATTCCGTTCATCCATTTTTAAGGATAATTTTAGTATTCATACCAAAAAATGAGAGTGAAATAACTCTAAGACAGGACACATCACAGGAAAACAATAGTGATTGGATATCTACCATTAAAGTCCTCCTAAGACCCACTGTACTGTTTATTTGACATCAAATCTATTTGTTAGCTCATACAGACCCAGATGACTATTTATTTGACATCAAATCTATTTATTAGCTCATACAAACCCGGATGAAGGGAAAAAACAAAGATCATCTTGATACAAAACTTTTATGTCTCCCAAAAAGTTTTTAATGGTCAACATTCATTCAACAATGTTTCCTATAATGTGGTCTACTTGTTGTTATTTACCTAATTTTTGTATCATACATAGAATTATCTATAAAAATATATGTACTGCATGGATGAAACATATACATCATGTTGGGGCCAGAGAGCACCGACCACCAGCCATTGGCTGGTGGCAGGGGGCGTAGCCATTCCGTTTCATGGGTTTCAGGGACGCGGATTAGCTACTGAAAGGTCGAGTAGCGACGCTCGCTATTGAAGTGACGTCATCAAGTTATGTGGGTCCCACCATGATGTATGTTTTGTATCCACACCATCCATCCATTTGGAGATAAAAGTTTAGAGCATAAGCCAAAGAATGACTCAGATTTAAAGCTCCAATTAACCCCACCATAGAAAACAGTGAAGAGAGTGACACCTACCATTAAAAACTTCTAAGGGCCATGAAAGTTTTTGATCAAGCTGATATTTGTTTTTTCCGCTTTTTCAATGTCTTTTTTAACTTATGAACGGGTTGGATCTCAAATAAACATCACGGTGGACATTAGGAAGGTTTCAACGGTGGATGTCACTCTCTCCACTGTTTTGTGTAGTTGGGTCCACCACAGCTTTATATCTGTCTCATTCTTTGATTCATGCCCTAAAATTATCTTTCCAAATGGATGGACCGTTTGGATATAACACATACATCATTGTGGGAGCCACGTAACTTGGTGACGTCACTTCAGTAGCGTCTCGCTACTGAACCTGTCAGTAGCTAATCCGCATTCGGGTTTCAGGGGAAATCCTCCCTGGGTTACACAGGAAAGTCGCGTCCCGCATTTGGGACCGCGATTTGAACGGTCTAGATTTCCGTGCAAATATTCAGTGGGTGGCTGTTTTATACTCAACGCCATTTTAAATGGTGCGAAACTAACAAAGAGTCTTCCTGGAAAAAAAGAAGTAGAAAATCTCTGTCCTAAGGAGAGAGAGAATACCTCTCAGCTTCTTAAAACCCAAACCTTTCATTTCTCTCTCATTTCCTCCTTCTGCCTCTCTCTCTCTCTCTCTCTCTCTCTCTCTCTCTCTCTCTCTCTCGATTCTCATAACAGTCCGACTCTCCATCTCTCTCTACCGTCAGACTCTCAGATTCTCATTTCCTGCTTCCGATCTGTACAGATCTCAAACTTCCATGGCAACGTAGAAGCTCAAAGCTTCTACAGATTCTGTAATCCCTCTCTCTCTCTCTCCCATTCTGCAGCATTGAGTCAAATGCAGTTTGAATTTTGTTGAATTTGATAATTTTTCGTTATTTGTAGATTTTTAATTTTTAATTTTTATTTCGTGAAAGTTGGTGAAATTTGTAGAAATGCTGAAATACGATTTCATCTGATTTTAGTTAAGAGTTATTATGTATTAGAGATCTTGATCTCTAATCCGATACATAATAACTAGCGTTAACTAAAAACGAAATGAACTCATTTTTAGGCGTCTACCAAACAGGGCCTAAGGCAGCTGAGAAAAATAATTTGCAATCTTTGGAAGTTTTACTTTTAACAGGATTAACAGAAATCACGAAATGGGGCACTTTTGTGGTGTTTGGAAAGAAATTGCTTACTTCTATTGATGGGACTGGGTAGTATCGTCTCATGATTTTTTTTTTTTTTTTGTTGGGATATGCTAGAAAGAGTAGAAATCCTAGAAAAATCATGAAATATATTTCTTGTGACACGAGCCAAAAGCAGTGTAAGGAAAATGTAAGATTTTATGATTTTTTTTTTCCTTTTATTTTTCTAATGGGAGGTATTATTTTGAGCTCAATTTGAGTAATTTAGACTGGTCATCTGGGGGGCTCGACTGATGAACGGTGATGCAGCTGAAATAAGCAAGGCCATGTGAGAATTGACTTAATAATGGAGGTTAAAAAAGGAAATTCAGTTACCGGTGCTTATGTAAATGGTGGAAATTCCATTATCAGGATGGCTAGATTTGTTTTGATGGAGGATATTTTTTTTTTTCTTCCTTGTCCACTGCAATCTGCAGTGGGGTCCAGTTTTTGGCAATCCAGACAGTTTATCTGGTGGGCCTCATTGATGGTGGGCGAAGACTATTCGTTGCCACCGGATATGACCTGATAATAGACAATATATGACTAATGGTCTTAGGAAAAGAGTCCACCCGGATGACTAGGATTGTTTGAAAGAGAAGATTTTTGGTCCTTCGGTTGTCTATCGAAGGCACAGCTTCCAGTGATCCAAACTGATGCGCCTACCGTTAATTGGAGATGCACAATGGATACTTACTCTGCTGGATAATATTAGCCACTTGATACATTAACTTGCTAGTGAATGATAAAATAGAAAAATGTGGTCTCTGGTCCATATGCAGCAGGAAAGAGTCCATTGATGGGATGGCTGTGATTGTTCAATGGAGGAGAGTTTCGTCCAGTCATCCAGTTTGGTCATCTGGTGGGCCTGCCATCAATGGCCATACAGAACCCTTGGCTGGTATAATCATTACCATCTAATAATTGACCAGTGACTGAATGTTTTAAACAGAAACATAGCCAGCCGTCCATATGCAACAGGAAAGGTCTATCACTCAGATGGTTGTTCGAGACCGTCCAAACTGGGGCCACCAGATGAACAAGGCGGTCACCATTTGCACGAAAAGTTGCCAAGAACAAACATCTTTGTAATTCAGTTGATATTTTTATAATGCCTCTTGATTCAGCAAAGGAATTTGTACTCTCATAGATTTTTTTTTTTTTTTTTTCTGTCAATAAAATTTCTTCTCTTGCAACCTGAAATAATTGATATTCATTTCTTTAGTGCCAGTTTATGTTTCACATGGTTGAGTGGTTGGTTGTGGTTCTTTAAACAATAGATCAAATAAAGAAGCAATTAATTAACTATCACAGTATGACATTTTAGGAGAACATACAAAAAAAACAAATGTTTTGGTAGCTTCCCAATACATAGAGACAAACAAAGGTATGTTGATGGAAGCTTGCCACCTTATTCCCAAAAGTGCATGCAAACACCTAGCAACTCGCCCGTCATTATTATGTTTTAATCTTTTGATGTGTAATTGAAAGTAAATTCATTAAAGGAGACTAAAAACAGAGATGTAAGGCCCACACTCATGGGTAGGAAACAAAAAACGATAGAAAACAGCACAAACAACAGACGCAGTGAGAAACTGCCAAAAAAGGGCACCGCAGCAAAGACAACAAAGCTAGTACCTGTTGATCAAGAGGGAAGCCATGGAAGCTCCTTAGCTAGGCTGTCCACTTCCATCTAAGCTCTAGAGGAATGTGGATGAAAGTGAAGTCACGAACCTTGCACATATATATATCTAGCTTCTTCGTCAATAGTTGCAATTCTCCGGGGATAAGACCCACCATAAACCCACATAACTGCATTTTGTGAATCACCTTCAAACACTACTGGACCCTCGACTTGTGAATCATATTTAGATGCTATCGGACCCCTGACTCTCTGGGACATGATTTTGTACACTTGAAGAAAGTGAGCAGCTTCAGCGACAGTTGAGTCATTGACTCTGTCGGCTCCAAGAAGTTAGCTAAGATTCTAAGCCCTCCCTCTATAGTCATGAATAACACCTCCGAGCCTTGCTAGGATGGGATTGCCCCAAGAGCAACCATCAATGATTGCTTCGAGATGACCCTCAACAGGGGGCTTCCAAGAAGCAAAACCAGATGAGATATTTCACCCACTGATCAAAACTAAATGCCAACTACAGTTGAAACTGGCTGGTGGAAAACCTTTGAAGTTAGGGAGCATTCTCTTTCTAGCCCAAGATGCAGTTGGGCTAAAGATCTTCTTAAACAGGGTTGTGCATGGTACGGCTTTATCATCTAAGGCCCTATTGTTTCTTTCCAGCCAATTCAACCACATGATAGCATATAATATCATCTTCCACAACTTCCGGTCGTTTGAGCCCATGTTGGAACTGCCCAACCGTCAATGGACTCACTAATAGATCCCGGGATTGTCCAAACAATCCTGAATTTGGTGAAAACTGCAGCCCAAACATCCTTAGAGAAGGGATAGTGGATGAAAATATGGTTTCTCTTTGTGGCAGCAGCACAAATGACAATGATTAACACGAGCTATACCTCTGTGCTTCATGTTGTCGATGGTGAGTATTTTCTCTTTGGTAGGCTGGCCATGTAAAGGCCCAAATCTTCATGAGAATGTTAGAGCTCCATGTTGGGGGACTGCGGAAGCACACAAAGGCGAATTAAGTAATGTATTCCAATAGCACAATCAAGCCCAATCACAAAGACTCCGAATTTAACGTGGAAAAACCCTTATGGGAAAAAACCACGGCACAAAGTGACACATATGCACTATGAAAGCATAAAATTACAAGAGATAGAGATTACCCGATTCGAACAAGCCTCGAATCACCCAAGTTACACCCTTGAAACCCTAGGAATGAATTAGAAAGCACTCGATATCCCCTATTCCCGATTACACCCATATATATAGCCTCTAGGTGAATCACAATCAAAATAGGAAACAAATCCCAAACTTATGCAACTCTTCGTAATTTTTGCACGATCGTTCGATGACACCTTTGATGTCATTTCGATGGTGAACCCCTTTGATGTCATCGAACAAAACACCAAAACGTTCCAGCGATTAAACATGTATTTTTTGGATTTTCTCAATGGCACTTCCATGTCATTGACGGCTCGTCGATGACATTGAACCCCTTTCGACGGCATTGAGTAGGACGCCTAAAATGTCCAACAACCAATTGTGAAAATTTTGGATTTTTCTGATGGCATCGAGCATCCTTCGATGGAATTGAAGTTTGCTCGATGGCATTGAGCTATCATTGACAGACCTGTTGATTTGCAGATTTAAGACATTAATCAACAATCTCCACCATGTCTTCAATCCCAATCTTCATATCTCATTTTTCCTCATATCTAATTCCGCCTTGCATCATACCTCCACTATTGCTTCTCGTGCATCATCCACCTTCCTTTTATGCCTTCATGCCTCGCTCACTTATGTGGCCTAAACGTGCATGCCATATAAGTGCATACATGGAGTCCGATACAAATGCTGTTGCTTCACCCGATGAAGTGCTCCCGATCAACCTGTAAAGATATCCGTTCCTCTGTGCCTTCATGACAATGAGTGATCCCTTTGAAACTTTAAGGACACGATCAAATTCGGTGAATTAGCACCCAAATGCCTCGAGTGCATCAAGAGATATCAAGCTCTTCCTCATATCAGGAACGTGTCTCACCTTGGTCAAGGTACGCTCCATGCCATCAAACATTTTGATGCGCACTGATCCAATACCCACCACATTACAAACATTATTATTGCCCATAAATACCTGACCACCATCGCACTCTCTGTAACTGGTGAACTAACTCCGATGAAGAGTCATGTGATATGATGCTCCAGTATTCAAAATTCACTCATCCTTCCGATTATTGTATAAGTATCCGACCATGGACACTGACAACACATCGCTTCCACTCGTACCTTCATCAGACTCGGCAATGTTGGCTTCCCTGTAAGAAGCTTTTGAGTTCTCTTTTCTTGGCTTAAGATTTGTACAATCCCTCTTCATGTGCCCAGACATCCCATAGTTCTAGCACTTCAACTTTCCTTTCCCTTTACCCTTGGATTTGGATCTTGATCGAGAAGATCTACTGTTCCGCTCAAAATTCTGCCCCATCGTAACCAATGTATCAGTTGAGGCGCCCATGTCACTGCTTTTCTTTCTTATTGCCTTTCCATGAAGGGCTGAGATAATGGTATTGACGCTATTGACACTAAGGGTCGATCTACCAGTGCATAATGAGTCCTTGAATGACTTATATAAAGCCGAGAGAGAATTCAACGGGATGCGTGCCTGATCCTCATCCTTCATTGTTTCCTTCACATCCAACAATTTGCAAATTATCTTGTTAAAGTTACTAATGTGGGCCTCAACACTTCCTCCCTCTGCCATCTTTAGATTGAACAACTAAAGTTTCAAGTATGGGCGATTTTCAAGAGATTTCTTTGCATATATGTACTCTAATTTCGCCCATGTACTTGCTGCAGTTCTCTCTCATGACATTGTAGAGGACCTCATCCGTTAGACACAATTGGATAGAGGTTCTCGCTTTCTTATCCATCTTGTTCCATTCATCATTTGTCATAGATTTCAATCGCTTCTCAAGGAGTGCATCATCCAATCATTGTTGAACTAAGAGATTGGTCATCTTGACCTTCCATAATTCAAAGTTATTTTTTTTCGGAATATTTTTTAACATCGAACTTAGAATTAGATGCCATTGATACTATGCTTTCAGATTCAATTTGCGCCTCAACGTTAAGCTTTGAAACCACTTGTTGGGGGACCGCGGAAGCCCATAGAGATAAATCAAGCAGAGTATTCCAATAGCACAATTAAGCCTAATCACAAAGACTTCGAATTTAATATAGAAAAATCCTTTTGGAAAAAAACTACAGCACAAAGCGACAAATATGCACTATGAAAGTAGAAATTTATAAGAGATAGAGATTACCCGATTCAAACAAGCCTCGAATCACCCAAGCTACAACCTTGTGTTCCCGTAACGAATTAGAAAGCTCTTGATACTCCCTATTCCCAATTACACCCATATATATAGCCTCTAGGTGAATCACAATCGAAATAGGAAACAAATCCCACGCTTACGCAGCTCTTCGTAATTTCTGTGCAATCGTTCGATAACACCTTCGATGTCATTTTGATGGTATCGACAAACTGCCGATGGCATCGAACCCCGTCGATGTCATCGAACAAAACACCAAAACGTTCTAGTGACTAAACATATATTTTTCAGATTTTCTCAATGGCACTTCGATGTCATCGACGGCTCGTTGTCGATGGCATCGAATCCCTTTCGATGGCATCGAGCAGGATGCCTAAAGTGTCCAACAACCAATTGTGAAATTTCTGGATTTTTCCGATGGCATCGAGCCGTCATCGACAGACCTGTTGATTTATAGATTTAAGACATAAATCAGAACTCTAGACTTTCAAAATAGCTGTAGGAATGCTTCCATATGAGAGCCCCAATGAATGTGCCAGGGAATCGACTGAAAACGACCTGTTTGACTCCTTGTTTGTCACTCCCAAACCTCGGAATGTATACCCTGTGCAGGATAACAAGCAGTTTCACTATATAGTCTATCTCCTCCTCTTTGAGGTCCTGGCGAAAAGATAGGCACCGCATGATCTTATTGCTGATCAGTTGAAAGTAACTGGACAACACCAAACCTTTGTTAACGACAATGGATTGGATATCTTCAAAGAGCTCTTCCAAGGGAACATCGAAGAACCGAATATCCTCCCAAAACTTGTCTCCCATACCAACTCTGAATTGCATGTGGTTAGAGCAGACCCTTACCGACTCTGAATCGTACGTGGTTAAAGTAGAAGGCCTGAGCCCAGTAGATAGCATGCCAGAAGGAAGATCCATACGTGTCAGAAGCTAATCTGATATCCCAACTGTTTACAACTAGGGAGTATTCTCCGTTCCCCATCCTCAACCGCCTTTTTCCCAAAGTGCCATAGTTGTTGTTCTGTACTTCTGATCCTGAGACCTCCCTGACTCACTAATAAGCATACCTTGTCCCATGCCAGCAGGTGAATTTGTGGCTGCCTTCCCAGTTATTCCGCATGAACTTCTGGATAATAGCTTCAATTTAAGATGCGACCCTAATGGAACTTCTCAGAATAGGAAGGTGATGAATTGGGAGAGACACAAGAACTGATTAATGAGGCAGGTTCCAGAGTCCTGACTTTCTTGGGCCTATTAGTCGGGGCAGCCAAATGAATGCTGATGTCTAGGGCTGTCAAATCAATGGGCCAGGGTTGGGCCGGGCAAAATCAAAATTTTGAATAGGGCCGGCCTGAAATGTTCAAATCCGGGCTGAACCCAAGCCTAGGCCCGTCCTGTTGACTGACCTACTGATTTTGCTTGCATTGAAGGAAGCTCTCCGGATCCTGGTGGTTGGAATCCTGGACCAACTCTGATAGAATGTCATGTTATCTTTTGCAATGGATCAAAGATGGAGAAGAAGCATGGACACTGTGCTACTCCCTCAGTGAGATAAGATTCTATATTTCCATGTTAAACATTTGGTTTAATCTTGTATCTAAAGAATAAAAAATTGCAGCTATGTTTTTGGCAAGGGAAGGATCAAATCGCCTACATATGCATAAGAGAACTTAGGTTCGTTTGATTTAATATAATACTGTTGCTTGATCAGTATTATATAGCCTACATATGCATAAGAGAGACTAGTGTGTCATCCACGTATGACTGTAACCTTCACAAGCCACATCATCACCATCCATAACCATTCCTTTAATCACCCCAACTTCACAGCCTCATGCATGAGAATGCTCAGTGAGTCAACTGCAATAGAGAATAATAGAGGGGAGCTACACCTTGAAGAAGCAATTCCAATTGACACAATTGTTTGCTTGTTCCAAATTAACTTTCAGCAGGAAACCCTCTAGGCTCTTCTTGAAGAAGTTGTTTTCTAATTCATTTGCAATGCAGGGGCTGTAGAACAGTGATCTTCCTGGGATGACAACACTTCGGGTTGGCAGATAATCCTACAATCAAATTCTTCAACCAAGCTACCGGCACCTCAGCAATCAACTTGTAAACACTGCCAATGAGACGAATGGGCCTGTAATCAGAAATACACTCTTGGCCTTATAGGGACCAACACAATAAATGAAGCCTCCCACTCTTTAGAAGTTGGAAGTTTAATCTTGAGGCCAGAAACCACTTTGGAGCACCTCACAACTTTCCTCATATTTTCTTCTTTTTGATTGTTCATCACATAAAAGGATCATGTCTTAGCAAATTGGAGGTGGGGTACATGGAAACTGTCCTGTCTCCATCCGGAAACTGCTAAATAACGCTTCGTCATTTGCTTTAGCCACCATCCTAGTAGGAGCATCAGCTGCCATCACAAAAAGGGAACAAGACATCAAGTTCCATAGACGAAGGCCTGTGGATCCCTCAAAGAGTCCTGTGGGGGAGCTATTAATGAAAACATAAATGAGCTAAGCCCAACTTGCATCCATGACGTCCGTCAGATGCCAAACCTGAGGGCTTTCAGCATGTAGTTCTGGAAACCCCCATAAAATGCGGTCATCTGGCTTCACAAGCAATACCCTACCTACCTGCCTGTTTCGAGAGTCAATGCATTCATGTGCAATCAGAGTCCCATGCGGATCTAACAAACACAAAACCTCCCTGGGAGCTTGAGATAACCCTCCCCAAAACACTTAATGTAGAACATCTTTAACACTTCTATTGATGGATCCTTGTAGTTCTGATTTAGTTGGCATGTACGTGATTAATGACGGCCAAACCAGTAATGGTACCAAGTCCTGGGACCTCTAAAGATCAAAGCCTTCACTTCGACCATGGTATTAAAAAATGGTTACATAATGGCTGTAATGATGGGAGCCATTACACGATACGCGGCCGTACTGCCCGTTCTAAAACAAAATGGACCATAACGGTCTGTAATGCGGAGGCAGTTCTGAAACGAACAATTTATCCATGATAACAGCAGGTCGGAGGCGGTTCTGTTTGAAAAAGCTTAGTCTAATGTTATATCCTGGGTCAATTGAACAGAGGCCCTAACCATAGCGATTGGTTGGGTTGGGGCTGTAATTGGTGTTTTTCACCTTTTGTGTTGTTTCTTTAATAAAAGTACTTTCACCTTACCAAAATAAAAAAGGGGCTTTGTAATGCATGCAATGGTCTGACATGGGAACGATACATTTTCTTCCTTTTAAATTTTTGACTGTTACAGGGCTGCAACAGCCATTACAGCCCGTATCGTAATGGCCATAAGGCTTGCTGTTATGGTCACCATTACTGTTATTGAATACCTTATCTTAGATAGTGGATCTTCACAAAATATTGACAATTGATCACCTCAAGCGTAGGGGATTTGCAATTCTGGTGTTACCCATGCTGCAGAGAGGAAAGATCAGTAATACTGTCCTTTGTTTGCCCTTCCCTAATAGTCTGGGGGTCTGATTTTACTGAAATTCAAAGTCTGTTGGGTGTTTCCTTCTTCAGTCTTTTGGTGATGCTTGACAATTGGGTGGTTTTTCTGCGGGGTATGCTGGGTTGTGTTTTGTGGATCATGTCTGCTTATGCTACAATTTGGTTGTTATGGTTGGAAAGAACAGAATATGGGAGTCTTCAAGAACACATTGGCGTCAGCGGCCTTGATGAAAGTCATCACTTGCATTATTGCTTGGGTGCCTGCTAACCAAAGATGCTGGGGATTCTCAGCTTCTTCTCTAATCCAAAATTGGGAAGGGATCCTCTGGTGTGGTAAATCAAAGCAGGCGAAGATGGCTTTGTGAATCCCTCTAGAGCTGGTATGTTTTAAGCGAACTTTGATGGAAGCTCATCATGGAATCCAGGCCTCTGGAGTAAGGGTGGGCTGGTTTGTGATAGCTGGGGGCTGGTTTTGTGTAGATACCTTGGTCCTTTGGGGGTGGTTGATTCTAATAGAGCAGATGATGGGGCTTTACTCCAAACAGTTCAAGTTCATAGTGTCTAACAAAACAACTTCCTGCTATTATCAGAGGGGACTCCAAGAATGGAATATCGTGGGAAAGATGAGGTATATACCCACGGAGTATTGCCAATGTGATTGAAGAAACCAGAGACTGCTGCAGGGGTCTTGATATTTCTTTTGGTCAGCTCCAAGAAAGGCTAATGAGGAGGCAGACAGCTAGGCTAAGTCTGGTGTGGATAAATCAGACACTATCATTGGGATTATGAGGGAAGTTTAGCTTTGTCTTTTTTATTGTAGGGTCATCCATTACTGTTGCAGGTTGTTTTGTCTTTCTTTTTTAATAAAATGGTTCATTACTCCTAAAAAAGCTACCACGTCTTGAATACTGTGCAGCAATTTATACCAAGAAGATCCAAATTAAATATCTAAAATTCAGCAAATAATTAGATAGTAAGAAGAGACCTAGCTCAAATCCATCCTAACCATTCAATTGACATCAACAACCATTCACTTGCTCCATATGAAATTCTGCCACTTGGGTTAGATATGAAGTTACAGGCCTTGAGAATGGGGGTACCTCAGGCAAACATGGGTTGATTTACTACAACTCGCTAGTACTACTCTCCAGCCTTGGTTCTCAGGCCTTTGCTGTTTAGATTCTGAACATGTGAAAGACTTCTTTTTTGGCTTTTCGCATGAAGTAACCTACACTCCATAGGAGTTTTGTAGAGGTCATGTCCATCACACCAAATGCATGGCCTAGCTCAATATTTTTATGAACTACCTTGATGTAGAACGGGATGATCTAACGTAATATGATGCGTTGAAACTAGATAGCGGATTAACTAGAGAAATCAAAAGACACGATAACACTAAACAACCACAAGTTCAAGAAACTTAGATTTGTAACATGTTAAAGTTCAAAACACCTAATAGTCCTGCAATGTGATTCTTATAAAGTATCAAGTAATTAGGATCATGTAGAAGATATGATTCCCACTTAGCAAAGGTATTAAATCTGAACATTCATGGAATCACTTGAGTTCTAAGGGTTTTGCATGTTTAGGGCTGTTTTAAGGGTTAGGGAATGTAGGGAATAAGTTTAGAGTATTTAGCAAACTAGGAAGTTAGGGTTTCGATATAGGGATTTGAGGATTTAGGATTTTAAGGATAGGGATTTGAGGGTTTAGGGTTAATAGGTTAGGGAAAAATTGGAGAAATTAGGTTTAGGGTATAGGATTTCGGATTAAGGTTCAAATATGGGGATTAGGGTTTGGAAAGATTAGGGATTTTGGGATTTGGGAATCTTAGGGTTAGGGTTTGGGATTTATG
Organism: Magnolia kwangsiensis; assembly: GCA_037074715.1. Classification (NCBI taxonomy): domain Eukaryota; kingdom Viridiplantae; phylum Streptophyta; class Magnoliopsida; order Magnoliales; family Magnoliaceae; genus Magnolia; species Magnolia kwangsiensis. The sequence continues at coordinate 89,609,219 of CM073584.1, read as the reverse complement.
TTTAGGGGTTTTGTAAGGGGATCAACGAGAAGAGGGAAGTCGAAGATTTGAAGCAAGGGGGCCACGGCTTGGGGCTGTCCATATGGACATTGTTCCCGCGGTACTGTTCACATCTAGAGCTTGGGTTAAGTTGGGTGTAGCTTAGATCTAGGTTGGTTTAGAATCACCAAAAAAAAAAGAAGAGAGAAGAAGAAGATGAAGAAAGAGAGATGAGAAGAGTACCTTGAGAGAGAGAGAGAGAGAGAGAGAGAGAGAGAGGTAACTAGGGGAATCACTCCCCAAATGGCTTCACACCATCAATCCCATCGCATGATGAATTGCTAAATCACATAGCAAAGGAGAGGAAACTTTTTTCATTCATGGTTCATAATCATTAAACCTTGAGGGGGGTCTAACCCTTTTATAGTCTCAGAAAGAGGCTTTCACAAAAAACCTCTCTCAGGAAGAAATCTCGTAAAAAAAAAAAAACCCCTATTTCAATTAAGACATAAAATAGTCCATAAATAATAAAATAAATAACAAAAACTACTCAAAACAAATAAATCTAAACTATTCTAAACTATTCATGGCCAATGGGGTGGTCCACGATCAAGATGGGTTTAAAGGTCCATCGTGCGCAATCTAACGGGCTGATCGATGCGCCCATGCAATCCAACGTTCCAAACGCTCCAAACAAGCAACCCATGTGCATCTACCCAGTGTGGGGTCTTTAACGATGGCTAGGAATGCGACTTGGGCCTCGTGGGCCCCATGTGATGATCGTCTAGCCATAATTGCTCGGATGTCTTCATCATACCTATGCACGTTCTCTCTCTCTCTCTATATATATATGTATACACACACACACACGTTCAAAAGAAAACAAAGGGTTCTCTTTATTTTTCTTTGCTTCTCTTGAATTCATGGGCTATTTACATTTGCAAGAAAATTAAAAAACATGATGCATAAAGATAGATGACTGGTATAGGAAATGTATAAATAATGCAAGGTAGAGGTTTTCGGGAGAATTATGTTGATTAAGACGGTGATGTCTAACCTTCCAGTTCATTGTATGTCACTTTTCAGATGTCCAAAGTCGGTTTTGAAAAAGTTGGATAACTTAGGTGGGATTTTTTATTTTTTTTTGGTGGAAAAGAGTGGAAGGAGTGGAAGGTAAACATAAATTTCACCCCATGAAGTTGGAGGAGGTATGTAAGCTTTGGGATTAAGGGTGAGCGGGGTTTAGGAATTTAGAGGATATGAATCTAACTCTGTTAGGAAATTGGGTTTGGAGGTTTGGGGTAGAGGCGGGCCCTCAGTGGAGAGAGGTGATAAGTAGGAACTATGGTGTGGAAGAAATGGGTTTGGTGGATTAGATCTTCTTTGTTGTATAGGGCATCATATTTATGGAACCCTGTGGTGTCAATAAAACATAGAATATGGGAAGGGGTTGGCTTCTTATTGGGGGATGGGAAGAACATTAGATTTTGGGAGGATAAGTGGGTGGGGTGTTAAACGCCAAACGATCTCTTTCCATGTTTGGCAGGGATCTCAACCGAGGTAGGTATGAGGGTGGCTAGTTGTTTTTCCGTTGTTGGAGAGGAAGTAGTATGGGCCCCACCATGTAAGTGGAATTTGGAGGAGGAAGAAATTGTAAGATCCGGTAATCTTAGAATTGGATTTGATGAAATGGCTAAAAGGCAAGTTCAGCAAGTTTTCAGTGAAATCTTTCTATATGTTCGTAAGTGGGGATGCTTCTAGTGGCAATCTTTGTCCGATAACGTTTGTTTGTCATTACGGTGCTCCATCAAAGGTGGCGGTGCTCGCGTGGATAGTGGGGAGAAAAAAAGGTGCTAACAATAGATTATCTTTACAGAAGAAGCCTTATTCTTCTGAATGCATGTTTGCTGTGCCTTGAAGATGAGGAGATGATGGATCATCTCTTCATACATTGCACGTTTGCAAAAGGGTTGTAGGATATTTTTTTTTCAAATTGTTTAGAGTTTCATTTTTATTGTTGAAATCTATTGATAGCTTTCTTTGGATGTGGCATGGCGAGGGCATAGGGAAAATTGGGAGAAGAGTCTGGTGAAGTTTGTTAGCGGGCATATGTGTTCTATGGTTAGTAAGGAACGACCGATGTTTTAGAAATCGTAAAGAGCACGTTTTGAAGGTGTTTAGAAGGGCCAAATCTCTTGTAATGGAATGGGTGTTAACATCAAAGTTTATTGCTCATTTTCCAGATGGTGGGATTTGTAAATCTTTTTTGTTCTGTATATTTGTAGAGTTTTGGCTTTGGCTTTTTAGGAATACTATTATCAATGTTCAAAAAAATAAAATAAAATAATCAAGGTAGAGGTAGTAAAGTAGAAACATGATACTTAAAGAGAGAATAAGGAGAAGAACAGCATGCACAATACTAGAAAGAGAGAGAAAAAAAATGATTTTGGGATTGTGATTTCATAGTTTTGATCTTTTGTTTTGTTTTTCTTTCCTTTATTGTGATACACACGGGAAGGTCCGAGATGAAGCTTTTGTTTTTGATATGTGAGAAAGGTCTGTGAGATGAAACTTAATTTGATAGTCTTAGATAACATAAAACTACCGCGCACCATCTTCAAAGCTCCCGGGTTCAGAGTTGCTACAGCTTGGACTTATTCTGATAATCATGCTGTGTAATTTTAGGTAACTTATGTAAGTTAAGTATGTGTTTAATGAGAATTTCAATAGGGACTTCTTACCAAAATCTCCGCTACCTTTCTTCAACTTACAACTTGGTCTAGTCATATGAGAAGAGAAGAATGATGTGTAGGCATTGTTTCTCCTGGGATTGCTCTAGTATAACCCCAAGGAGAAGAAGCTCAAAGCACAATGGGTACGAATTTGTACTTTTTTATTTAGAGATGAACTTCCTATATATTGACTACAAATTGTTACTGTTTCTAGCCTCCGATTGATGAGCTGTTAGTGATATTCAATCGTAGCAGTTATTTTTTTTTTTCATCAAATGTAGCAGAATGAGGTTCCTAAAGTTTCTGAAATTCTTTCAATGCATTTCACAACATGTTGGCACTCATTCGAAATCTCTGAACTGGTCCAGTGTTACCACTTTTTTTTTTTTTTTTTTTTCTCTCTGTTATTATGTTGAAAGAAAAGCTTTTTGATTTCCTGTCTTCATGTCGATTAAGGCAGAGAATTTTGGGGGCATAACCAATGGCAAAGTCGCGGCAGCACTTTCCTAATCAAGATACCTCTCCAAGCTCTATGAAATCAAGGGACTGGGAGAGCATATCTAGATGGTCTGATTACCTGAATCCCGAAGTAACTTCTCCATCAACATCGACGAGTTGGAAGCCTGTTAGTTCAGAAGGGCCACCAAATTCAGGAAGCTTTCAGAAAGCCTTACACATGGAATGGGTGGTCCAACTTACTGAAGTTGCGGGAGGTTTATTGACAAAAATGTACAGATTGAATCAAATTTTGGATTATCCAGATTCGGTTTCATATGTATTTTCAGATGCATTTTGGAAAGCTGGTGTGATTCCAAACTATCCTAGAATCTGTCTACTGGTAACAAAGAAATTTCCAGAGCATCCTAGCAAATTGCAACTTGAACGAGTAAGATCATCTTGTTTTTCAGTGCCTAATTAGACTTTCGTTTTGGGAAATGGGAATTGTTCATTTCTTATGATATGAATATTTTTCTTACAGGTCGATAAACTTGCTCTTGATTCTCTGCATGAAAATGCAGAAGGCTATTTACGAAGCTTAGAACCATGGGTCATGGTAGGCAATTATTGTTTGATCAATTTTTCTTTTACAATTACAGGAAAGTGCATATCTTCCTTTTGACTTGTGTGTGTTGTTTCTGCACCCAACATATGGAGTATCTCAATGAGAGTGTTGGATCTGAAGTAGATAAATTGGATTATTTATTATGATTTATTATTTATTTTATTTCTGTTTAATTGTTTGCAAAGGTTGCTGAGTTCACGTATGGGGCATTAAGTGGCTTCCTTTCTTTCAAGGCATCTTTGGTTGAGGATCTTCTGGTTCCTTTACTCACATTTTAAAATGAGCTAAACAATTACACAAAGTACTCAAGGGACATGTCAGTACAGTGCATAGTTGCAAAATCGACCTACATTGTAGTTTTTTTTAATATTAAATATGAAGATCTTTGAAATTTTGTTGTAACTGAGTTTACTTAGCTGGTAGTGCTGCTATTGCTAAGTATTTTGCCTTTCAATTAAAATGTCAACTGATAGCTGATCCCAATTAGTTGGGATAAGGCTTAGATGATGACAATGATTTAACATGTCAACTGATCTCTGTGTCATACCTGAACATGACATCAGTTTCTCTCTCAAGTACACATATCCCTAAAATAGATCTTGTCATTTGGATCTCCATTTACATCCATGTGTGTAGCAATTAGAATTGAGATGATTAAGTTTCGCATTAACCATTCCATGACTAACAGTTCCTTTCAGGCAGTGTGACAAATATCTCTGATTTTGAGTTTTTGATAATCTCGCAATTTCTTCATGGAAAATACACTAAATGGTATTATTGCAATATCTTCAAAATATTGGCAAGTTTTAATTCACATTTTTGATGAGATTTTAATGTGAAAAATATTTAAATAAATAATTATATAAGTGTATATTTAAAATCCAAAATTATTTTAAAATTTTCAATAAATATTTTTAATCCTCATGATATGGAAATCTCTCAAGAAATTGGTGAGAACAAGATTTGTCACCATGCGTTTGTTGGATTTTGAATGAAGGAAAGCATGAAAAATCCCATATTTTAACTCTTAGAGCCTGTTTTGTTTCCAATTTCTTATTAAATGCAAAGTAAATGAGCCATCATTATCATTTCCAGGTGTTTGTTTAAACAGGAATCACGGTTCATAAATCGAGAGTCAAATACACTTGTAAATGAAGTAGGTAAAGTAAATTCTAATAATCACATTTTCTAATGATAAAACTACCATTTTTATAGTGATTTCTGGGTGAACAAATAGTGTAGCAAAATCATCATTGCAGTCAAATGTAAGTGACGGCACCACACAATTACGAGAGTAAATAATCATTACCCTTTTACAACCATTTACCATTATAATTGGAAAACCAAACAGGCCCTTAGATCTTATCCCCTTAAAAAAACAAGGAAATAGTGATTGAGCAAAGACAAAGGCATGAGACGAATGTATCAGAAAATCAGTTTGGTTTGTTCTAGGGAGGTCTACCAGTGAAGTTATTTTCCTACATAGACAATTGATGGAGAAATATAAGGAGAGGAAGAAGGATCTCCACATGGTCTTTGTTGACGCAGAGAAAGCTTGTGATATGGTCCCTAGAACTAATTTGGTGGGTGTTGGGAGAGAGGAGTTTCAAGGGGATATGTTGACATGATTAAGGATACGTATGGGGGAGCAGTAACAAATGCGAGGATAATAGTAGAGAGACAAGTGAGTTCTCAGTTATTGTAGGCTTGCACTAGGGGTTGGCATTGAGCATGTACCTTTTCACATTGGTTATGGACAAGTTAACGAGGCATTTGTAGGAAGAGATCCTGTGGTGTATGTTGATTGTAAAGTTAAATTTATGGAGAAGTACTGCTTTAGAATCTAAGGATATAAAATTATTCAGTGAAAATAGAGTATATGGGGTGCAATTTTAGTAAAAATAGGAGTGGGAGCAAGGAATTAGTAAAGATTTTAGACGAAAAAATTTCCCAAAAATGATCACTTTTGGAATCTTGGGTTGATAATTCATGAGGGTGGAGAGATTGAGAAGGATGTTGCCCCTAGAATTCAAGCGGTTTGGAAGAAATGGAAAATGTGCCAATGGAGTTTTATGCAGTTTTTGAAATATTGGTATCATATTATATGCATATCGCATTCTTGGGATACAGATGTGTATCGGTTATCGTGTGGGATGTATCATTTGTATCGGGTAATTTATCGCACTTTTTTGGGAAACATGGGGAAACATTTGGAAAATGGTTGAATCTTTTAATGAAACTTCAATGATTGTTAAAAAAAACCTTAATACACTATTTTAAATCATAATATCTCAAAAGAAGTGCACATGGTAGGTTTCCCTTGTATAGGGTCCTAAGCTATGTGTTATCTGATTGAGCTAATGCAACTATATTCAAATTGAATGCATAACATTTAGAGTGTATGTGTTGATCATTTCATCAAACACTCCTAAATACTTCGAAATTAGTCTCAATTGACAGCTGGTTGAAGGGAAATTTCGAAAAAAATTAAAAAATTAATAATTTTTATTAATTTTTAATAAAAAATGATTTTTATTTTTATTTTCCAAAAATTGACAAGGACTTAACAAATCAGTAGATCAACCCTCATACATGCTTGATTTCATGTTTGGAGTTCAACATTGCAAGCAATTTGAGAGAACCCCAATTTAGAATTTCCCCCAAATCCAACCACATACACTCAAATTTTGAAATTAGAGTGTATGTAATGATTATTTCATCAAATACTCCTAAATACTTCGAAATTAGTCTTAATTGATAGCTGGTTGAAGGAAAATTTCAAAAAAAACATGGTGATGAACTAATGGATATCAAAATCAAAGCTCCAACTCCGTTATTTTTCATGACAAACACGAAGAACCAATGAATTTTTAACCATTTGACACTGATTTAACATAATTAAAAAAAAGGATCGGAAATTGAAAATGCTCACCGAATCGAACATGTGGGATTTATCGGCACTACTTGTGTGTTTCGTATCGCACAGGTGGGATACAAGATATATTGTGGCATATATCGGCTGATACCGTCGATATTTAAAACATTGGTTTTATGCGATCATTGTGTACCAAAACAAAAAGAGAAATTTTAGAGAATGGCTATAAGGCTAGCCATGCTTTATGGGACAAAATGTTGGGCAATTAAGGAACAACATGTCCATAGGATGAGTGTAGCTGAAATGAGGATGTCGAGACGGATAAGTGGCAAGACGAGGAAGGATAGAATTAGAAATGAAGGCATTTGAGGGAATTTAGCAGTAACACCAATAGGTAAGAAGACTAGGGAAAATAGGCCTAGATGGTTTGGTCATATGCAATGGAGACCAAGAACTGTGCCGATTAGGAGTGACCTCATACAAGTTGAAGGCTATAAAAGGGCAAGGGGAAGACCCAAAAGGAAGTGGGTGGAGGTAGTATGTAAAGACGTGATGACCTATAGTATAATTGAAGTTACGCCCTTGATAGAGCAGAATGGCAGGAAAGGATTCTTGTAGCCGACCACGCCAGTTAGTTGGGATTAGGGCTTAGATGGCAATGATCTTATCCCCATGTATATGTTATCATGTTTTTCAAAAATGGAGAAAATGGATGGTTGAGAATCTTGAGATTATACCTTTACTTGTCTATGAGATCTGGCTGATTTGATACTATTCCTTCTCCAATGAAAATGTTCCTCCTTGATCTATCTCAATAAAGGGTCAAGAGAGTCCTTTTCCTACCAAACATAAGGCCGTGATGGAAGAGAAAGAGGTCGAGAACCGTCAAACTAGTGGACCACATTGATCATGCAATTGAGAGAAAGGGAGGGGTGCTCTCTTTGTCTCTTCTTTCCTGCCTATCTCATGCACCTAAATGGACCCAAATCTATTAGTTGCATACACTTTGCCCAAAACTGTTGCAAGTACGAGAGTTAAGCTAGATTAGAAAAACTTCAGCAGTGAAATCAATGGTTGAAATTGATCATAAAACCTTATAAAAACATTTTGAGATGGTGGCAGCCCACTAAGACTACGTACTCCCTCTGTTTTCTCAGGTGTAGGGATAAGTCCAAACTGATGCACCTCAGGTGTAGGGATAAGTCCAAACTGATACACGATCAAATCAACCATACCAATCATGATGAGCCTCTTGGTAGGTGATCTGATATGATGTGTCCAATGCAGATGTAATATGTACTCCTAGTGGTGAAGGGCATATGCAGCTAGATTGTCAATGCGGATATTAATCCATTTGAACTCGTCATTGGCTCTTTTCAAACAGGATAACCACAACTAATCCCTGCTAGCTCAAACCGGATGGAGTAGTTATGGAATTTAGGGTACTCAAGAACTGGGGTACCATAACTCTCGCCTAGTAATAGTGGTTGTTGTGTCCACTTCAGTTTCTCCATGGACCTACTAAAGAGACGATAAAGGAATCTACTGTAACCCACTAAGCATGTATATGTTCAAGTTGTCATATACAAATAATAGAAAGTCGTTAATGAATTCATTACATTCAACTCAAGGTTCACTAATGACTTAGTTCCATTAACCAAGATCTGATTGGCTTTCCAGGGTGTACATGGTACACATCCAACAACTTTAATGTATTTGAGATTCTTTTAATGTCTAGGTGAGATTCTTTTAACACCTAGGCGAGGTGTTTTTGTCTGATGCATGAACTAACAAAATTGTTCCATATCCAATGTGATTTATGGTCTGTTGAAAGCTAGGTGTTGCATACCTCCAATATTTGTTTGTTGTGATTGATTTTGAATCCTCCAATATTTGTTTGTTGTGATTGATTTTGAATCTTCATGAAGTCAGGGCATTCTGGGGAAGTGAGATCCAATATTTATTTCATATAAGATTTTACCTTCCCAGTTCTCTATTGTGAATCTGGTCAGGTCTTACTATGACTTGTTACATGGTGATTGTTGTGTTATGACTTGTTTGTGATGCATGCCTTTTTAGGTTATCAGTTTTGATTCGTAATATCTCTGTCATGTTTTTATGGCATACTTGTCTTTTCTTGATATAATGAATTAATGATATATGACAACTTCATCATTATCATCATCCAAGTCTTATGCCAACGAAGTGGGGTCAGCTGCACAGGTCCTGTTCTGCGATTCCACTCTATCGAGGGCTAACGACATACGATTAATTGGTTCTCAAAGTTCATACCATTCTATATTGAAATATTATTATGCATATTAGTCAACAATGAATAAGTTGTGTATTTCATTGTGTTGTGCTAGGCTTTTGGTACATCTATTTATTTTTGGTTAGGATAGCTACAATAGGTTTATGGGAAACCCTCAAAACTACAGATTCTTTTGAATAAACTCGGCTCCTCACCAGGTCTGATTTGAGTTTCAAGTTTTTGAAAGTCGTTGATTAGTTCTCAAGCATTGCTGAAATGGCAATGATTCTAGACCTGTCATTTGTCAGATCCTCTATCATGCTGGTTTGACCACTATAATGGATACTGAAGTTGCCAAGTTGAAGGTTCTCAGGTTTGGTTCGACAATCTTCTAATTGTCTGTCTAGCCCATTAATGATCATAGGGTATCAATAAATGTTATTCCTCGATCTAAGCAGAATTCCTCATGCCGTTGGAGGTTACCCAATGGCTTCGCACTGTAATTAACGAGATTTTGGGGTTCATGTCATTTTTAAGATGGTTTAGATCTTCCACAACAGTCAGTGGTAGATATGTGATGATTAATATCTAAGGAGCTGCATATGATAGGGCTTCTGAAATTGAGATGTGGATCCTGATAGCCACACTTTTTTCAGTGCCTTGCGCTTTTTTGATATTCATTGTGCAGTTTTTCTAATTTTCCTCCTTTTCTTTCTTTTAAGTTTACATTTATTGTTTGTAGACGAGTGAATGCTGATTGGGGAAGTATATCAACACATGCTTTTCTGTGTATCTTGGTACATTAACATATTTGTACAGTTCGTGGTTATGATATGAACATCACCTAAATGTTTGAGTCCAACTTGTTTCATACATCAGTTGTCTTATTCATTTACTTTGTAATTGTCACTAAGATTGCCCCCTTTTATTATTATTATTACAGCTGCTTCTTGACTTAATGGCATTTCGAGAACAAGCTTTGCGGCTTATTTTGGATTTGAGCAGCACAGTCATTACCTTACTGGTGAGCTTTTGGATTTTTTGGTTTTTGTGTGTGTGCGCGTGCGCATGTGTGACTGCGCACAATATTGCTGTTCCATCCAGAATTGTGTCGTACTTTGTTCATTTGCACAAATGATATAATTTTTCATGCTAATAATGGTCTTTGATTTTGCAGCCTCATCAAAATTCGCTGATCCTACATGCATTTATGGATCTTTTTTGTTCCTTTGTCCGCGTAAACCTTTTCTCTGAGAAGGCAACTCCACTTTCCTTGATGTCACTTCTCTAATTTTTCCTTTTAATGAGTATCATTTGTTTGGGAAATTCCCAATGATTCTTAGAAATTGATTATAGTAGAACGATTTTCTTCTTCTTTTATTGTTTTCCAGATCTATGTGCTAACACAAGGGTACTTGATTCTTCCATGACAGATTCCAAGGAAAATGCTGCTGCAAATGTATAACCTTTTGCATATCATATCAAGAAATGGACGAGACTGTGAGTTTTATCATCGGTAGGAAGACAGATTGTTGGTAGAAACTTTTCTTATTGGTCCACTTGGATGGGTCAATTGTATTCTAAGCAATTTTTTTTGTTCAACTTCTGTTACTTTTATCATCACAATATGGGATATGTATATTGTAATCCATGCAAAAGTTTCTAGAGAAATAAAAAAAAAGGGGATATGTATGTTGTGGTACACAACAATTCACTAAATTTAACATATTCATTTCCTTTGTGAGATCTCTTCAAACTAAACAAGAATCAATTGTATTTTATTGTGACGGTGAAAAGGTGATTATTGCCAAACCTACCATGAAAAGAATCTAACTAGCACAAAGAAACAAGGATGATGTAAATACCATTTATGAATTAGAAGAATGTAGATTTGTAAACTAGAAGTAGAAGAAATAAGAGGAAGGAGTTGTGAAAGAAAGGAAAAGAGGATTGTAGGGCTGGACATCCCCACTCCTATTTATATTAATAATAAACAAGTGAAAAAGACAGATACACGCTTAAGTAACAAAAGCAAATATTCCTGGTAACTCCTAACCAAGAGTTCTAATCCAATTTAACTAAAGAATAGACAAGAGAAGGTGTCAGGTGTACGGCCCACATTCTTATCCATTAGGTGGGCCATAGAACTACACAATCCGTATTTCTCATGCGTTAACACTCTCCCTCAAGCTTGAGCATAAATGTTGTTGATGCCAAGCTTGGAGTATATGCATGTGGACTGACTGTGAGGTAGAGCTTTGGTGAATACATCAGCAAGTTGATTATGAGACTGGATTTATGGAGTAGAGATTTCACTATTGGAAACCTTTTCACAAATAAAGCAACAGTCCTCTTAAATATGTTTGGTTCTTCCATGATAGACTGAATTGTTTGCAATGAGGGATGCCTTCTGATTGTTCATAAAAGAACTGCATGGGTAGATTCACCACAAACCAAAGTATGCAAAAACAGTTGTGTAATGGCCGCTACAGCCGTTATGTAATGTTAACAGTAGCCACCGTTACACGTTACAGGGTCATAACGGCCATAACGGCTGTTATGGACAAAGGGACCCATAACGGCCATTACGACCCCCCATAACGGTTTGTTATGCCCATCGTAATGTTCGCAATGGCCCCGTAATGGTTTGTTATAGGGTTGATACATGTTTTCTATTTGGTTTAGAACAAAAAGAGACTGTAACGGCCATTACGACCTGTATCATAACGGCAATGGTGGTGGCCGTTATAGTCACTGTTACAATTATGTAATACCATACCAACAAAACCCATTTCCTGCAATAGTTTCTTGATCCACATTAGCTTAGAGGTAATGTAAGTGATTGCTCTATATTCTACTGCAACTCTTGATTGGGCCATAACGCTTTACTTCTTACTTGATGCAGGACATGAAATTCAATTATGATGTGCAAGAATTTAGGCTTAAGTTCACATTAGTTCAGAAACAATTACATAAATTCCATATCCCGCATGAAAGTCCAAACATTCAATCAAGGGGAATCTATGTGGGTCCAAGCCTACACAGGCTAGGGCCGGAACAATAAAAATTATAAGTCAAACGATACTCAAAAGGGAAATAGAATTCAGCCACACATGCATAGTAATCGGCCCCTAATCCAAGGGATTCCCCAATTTCAATTCGAGGAATCCTAAGATGAGAAAAAAGAGGAAACAAATTGTGGATAATGCAAACTAGGACTAGGGTTATGAAACTAGGTAAGAAAAAAGGAAAAGAGAAGGAAATCCTGAACCCGGAGCAATTCCCACATGCGGGCAGCGGGGCAGAGTACTGGCGCATGTGCGCAGTAGGGGGCCGCACGTGTGGAGGCCCGAATCCCAAAAGGGACTTCTTGGCCTTGGTCGGCTAAGGGGGGTCTCCAAACCCTCCAAATTTGATGGTGATCTGATGTACGGTTGAGGCGCAGTGCTACGTCGAAGTTTCAGTCCTCCTACATGGCCAAATTCTGGAAATTGGCTGTAGAAAGACAAACAACTGCAAAATAAGTGGATTTAAGGTGAAGATGATCGAAGGATGGATGAAATAAGATGGAGGGGCGGATTGGGATAAACGTGGCTTCGCACCACGGTAGTTAGCCCTTTGAAAAGGGAGGGCTTCGCACCCACTTGAATTTAGCCATTCGAAAAGGGAAGGCTTCGCACCCACTTGAATTTAGCCATTTGAAAAGGGAGGGCTTGGCATCCACTTGAATTTTTTCACAACTCAGAAACTCAGAGAATAGGAAAAACTTGCAGAATTTTTTATTAAACTTGAATGAATCAAAAGAACTACAAGGGGTGACTATTTATAGGGAAAACCCTATACCCCAAAACTCGCGCCATGTGCGCAGCCTATTACTTGGCGATGAAGTAAACTAAAATAAAAACTAATCAAAGAAATCTAAAGCGTTCATGATGTTCTAAATAACATAAATAAGTAAAACCTAAAATATGAACTTAATCCGACTAGTGGGTCCCGATCATGAGATCCCATGATGGGCTTTACTTGACTATCGGGCCCACTTTAATGAACCAAACTCCATCTTCTAACTAGAGGTCCTCCTTGTACATCGTCATCGATCCAGGTCGACGGTGGGGCTCTCCCTCTCCTTGCGTACTTGCGTAGGGGGCGGCGTGCATGCGTGTGTGCGCGTGATGTCCCTATCAATTCTCCTCAGCTGCGAAGATTTCACCACTGGCGAAATAAAACTCCTGAACTGCTTCAGGATGTCAGGATCAAACTTCTGAAGCTCCTCCTCAGTGAGCTATGTGTTGTCTGAAGCTGGGTGCGAATTCCATTTAACCAGGTACGTCTGAAACCCGCCGTCCGACATTGAAACTATTTGATGGTTTAGGATATCCTCTATTACCTTTCAGGGTGTGTGAAGGCTAGGCATGAGAGGTAGAGGTTCGGAAGAGTAGGTATGGGAGGTAGAAGTTAAGAAAATGGGCCGGGACGGGTAGGTATGGGACAGAGGCTGAAAAAATGGGTTGGGAAGGGTAGGTATGGGAGGTAGAGGCTGGAAAAATGGGTCGGGATGGGTAGGTATGGGACGTAGAGGCTGGGAAGAAAGGTCGGGAGGGGGCCATAGATCAAGGGAAATGTCTGGGGAATTAGGATGTTTAGGCGAAAGGCTGGACAATGCATCAATTACTTATTAAAATGCAACTAGATCATCCACATTGAATGTGAAACTAATTCCCATGGAGGGTGTGTAACGCCCTGAAAATCGGGGGTCAAGCAGGAGCCCAACTCCCTAGTTCCAGCGCATCACTTATGTAACATAAATAATGATGATTAAATGTTGTCTGTGTTAGTGCCTTAAACATGAGTGAGATTATACCAAACAACATATCATACTCCATTGACAGTTAAATTTCGCACGCGGAAGACTGTGATGGATATATAAAGTACATAGATGTATTTTCCAACCTCCAGAGTATGACGGCACTACTGAGCTAAATAAATACATGTCCCAAAAATACAAAATGACAAAACGTGAATGTCCATCTAATCATATATCCCTGCAATCCTGTCGATCAGAGCGGGCTATCTAAACCTGTCTGATAACTGCATGTGTGAGAACTCATCGTCGAAGAAGTCTGGCTCTGCCTCGCAAGCATTGCTATAATTTGCATCTACAACAGGGTCTGGTTGGTGTTTAAACACCGTCCCAGAACGTAGGAGTGAGTGATTAACTCAGTGGAACTATGAAGCAAATGTTAACATGTTATCAATTCAGTCAAGCAGTCATGATAAAGCAGTACCACACTCATGTCCTAAGTACTCTTGTTAATACAAGAATGGTATGTTATAATGATGCATGCCCTCGCCCGCACTCCCTCTTGCGACAATATCTTACGATCGCGGCATGCACTACTCCAAGTAAACGTGCACTTCCTCGCCAAAGCACCGTGTAATGTGATGCATGGTCATGTTAGCCAAGTTCTTAGTCAAACCTTTTCATACAACAGGATTGGGAAGCTAATGCACCTCCCTTTATATCATAATCCAAAAATTGATCCATCTAGGGTCGTCAATCCTAGTCGTTACATACGATAGGCATTTTTCAAGTCGCTACGGAGAGGCTCGTCACCTCAGCGCAGGCCTGACTTATACTCTATTTTACTATGGAAAGGCTCATCACCTCAACGTAGTTTCTAGTGTATGCTTGAGGTCACTACGAGAGGCTTGTCAGTTGATCGTAGGCCAACAGCTCGAATACAGTGTCCCATACCACCGTGTTTGGCTTATGAGTCTGGGTTGCTCACCGGACACTATGGGGAGGTTCGTCACCCCAGCATAAGCCGACAGCATGACCACGGTGTCCCATACCACCATGCTCGGCTCATGACTCTTAGCGAATCGAGGTACCAAGGTTAAATGGGCTTTGCACTAGTAAGTTGGTACCTTAGATTCAAGCAGTAGCGTTCATACATGGTGAACATTTATCGGGTCAATCGGGTTGCTTGACAAGCTTGATTGGTACGAGCATACGTCGAGCCGATCGACATGGAGCGCGTAAGCACTCCGCGTGGCCTAGCCACTGCTGACAGGCACCGTACGACTCGGATTCATTGGGCGTATCTGTCGTGGCTAAACAGTTCTACCACCGATCATAGACATTTACCGATTGCCTGGACTACATCGTAGTCCCAATCACATTTCAAAAAATAGTATTTACATATGGAAATCCAACACAACACGTAACAACTGAAATCAGATATAGATCTTACTTGAGAAATTTAACAAACATATACTATACATGTTATCCTACATAGGCATTCCATCTGTAAATCACACAGTAGTAAGATAGGTTACATAAAGGAAACTGTATCCATAGATAAGGGAATTGAGAATCCTATCTCAACACTCCCATTACATGCATGAAATCAAGCATTTTCACATCCATGCATTTTATCAAACACTTAGGCTATACATATCATATATATGTAATAAAGTAGTTATAACAGGTATTATAGCAAATCTCTTTACAAAGGGGTTCACCATACGTACAACAAGCATGTATTCACAGTCAATAAACATGGTAAGTATAAATCACAATTCCATACTTATTCACACATTTCAACAAACACATGGAATGTATTGTAAATCAACATAGTTTTATATATATATATATATATATATATATATATATATATATATATATATATAATACATGGAAACCCTCGTATCTAAGTACATGTGATAACAATCAAGTCAGTCATAAATCATTACTGACATTGAAAACTTTGAAAACCATAACCTAAACATTTATAATCCGCACCTTTCGCCAGTAGACTCAAGTCATCGCCTACAGCACAACGACAACCTATAACATGAAATAGGTTAGCTATTTCAGCATTTACTCTGTTCGAATCCTTAAAACGGATGAGGATTAGGATTTCTTACCTAAGAACGGAGTCCGAATCACCGGAATAGTGATATAGAAGTGGTGGTTGAACATGAGGAGTGGCAGGGATCGAATCCTAGGAACAACTCCAACTCTCTCACACTTTCTCTCTCTTTCCTTCTCTTTCTTCTCTCTTCTCTCTCTAGGGTTTAGAAATTCGTATGTGGAGGGAGAGAGAGGGTTTAAGGCTCTTATATAGGCTCAAAACTGATGGGAATGGCCCCAGGGCCATGATATACTTATGTTATAGCCAAAGGTTGGCTGTTTTGATCCAATGGAGGAGCTGTTCTGGAGGCCCCTTTTCTGCATGAGGTCGGACTTAAGCTCCCTGACATTAGATCTAGGTAAGGCTAAGTTTTTGGTCCGATTGGGTTTGGGGATCGACCGCGGGGGACCTGTTTCAGTTCAACGGTCACTGGTACTCGATCAGGGCCATAAATACCCTGACGTGTGTTGGATATTTTCCCTGATCCGAGGGTGTAATTGGGTTAAAATCTAACGGTCTGAATCCTTAGATTCGGCCTGCAAGCAAATGACTCAATTTACTTAAGTTTCAGTTCGTTTCCTAAAGATATTCGCGTTTCTCACACACTTCGCTCCGGGCTTAAGTTGTGCGTTTCTGGGTATTATTAGGACTTGATTTTCGAGATGGTTGTCAAGTCCAGCAATGCGGTCATAACCGTATAGTTTTGGGGAAATCGGACTTTCGACGCGCGGTCCAGGTCCGATACGGAGTTTCATGATGCTCCCGAGAGCAACTGAGTTTTGAGATGGATCCTAAGTTTTTAGGTAATGTAGCGTTAATGATTCTGCTTGTTTTGGGTCTTACAGATCGTATTTAAAGTGATTAGTGCTAATTTCGCAGGTAATCTAGTTTATGACTTGGTTAATTCTCGGCTAATTTCTAAAGGATTTAGTCTTTAGTGATTTCTGCCTGAGGTGGTACTCGGGTCTTTGTACGGATTTTTCTGAGACGTTACAGGGTGGAAGATTTGCCATATACGTATTGAGACCATTTCGTTTTTTAATTTTGGAAGGGTCCAGCGCTACGTGTGTGTAACTTACAAACGGCCCCCGGAGGATACCATTCAAGCTTTATGTGGATTATCACAGAGTCCCTTACATCAAATTCCTTGAAACATTTATGCCGGTCTGTAGAAAATTTGTAATGTTCATTACTAGTAGTGATTTTCTGCCTGATTTCTTGATTTCATGAATGAATGTGATGTGCAAAAGACTCTGCAGGCTCTGATGGCCTATGAGACAGTGACATGGGACAAGATCAATAGGTTTCTCAGGTTTATAACTAGTAACGACTTCATAAGAACTGAGACCTGTGGACCTATTGACAGAACTATTAAATGCAAACTTAATGGTGTCCCATGTTCTGGTGCTCTCTATATCCCTCCTAAGGGGAGACTCATCCGGTAGATTATTAGGACAGACATCACGAAACTCATCCACTACCGAAATGGTCTCAGTGAGTAACTTTACACTAGCCTCTGGTGTACTCTCTTCAGCCACAAGGCCGCACATGTTGTACCCCTCAAAATAGTGGTCTTGATATCCCTCATGGGGTGGGTGCACGGATGCATGCCCATAACTGATTCCTTGGCCAACTTCATTCATTGGTCTATCCTCCTGGCCACCTATCTGAGATTGGACATCTACCACATTGGTGGGGTTTGTCCTGGCAGAGGCCTTTAGCTGGGTAATGCGCACATCAAATTGATTGAAGCGTTAGTCTATATGTTGTTCCTAGCGCTTACCTAAAGACTCAATCTGCTGGGACAGTTTGTTTAGTGACTCTAACAATTGCTCTATGTTTAGTGTAAGGTGCAAGCTAAAACCATGACCCGTACGTGTGGGCATACACTTACTAACCCCACCCAAGGACTTTCTATGACGATTATATGCAACGAAATATGACTAAATGATCCTATGAGACTATATGAGGGAAACTACGCAGTGCTACTAAAATCTAGGAACATGGTTGTCAAAATAAGGGAATAAGAGAAAGTTACAGCAATTTGAATTGTTAACTCCCTGCTAATAGAAATTTCAGCAATGTGAATTGCTAACTCCTTGCTAATAGAAATTTCAGCAACTAATATCAGGGACTACGGGCTCTACATGTGATGAAACTGGATGCATGAAGGACTTAAACAAACTAAACTCTAAATATGTGATGTGTTCCCCTACAAGAACCCTAGGCTTTGATACCAAATTTGATGCAGGACTTGAAATTCAATTGTGATGTGCAATAATTTAGGCTTAAGATCACGTTAGTTCAGAAACAACTACACAAATTCCATGTCCCACATGAAAGTCCAAACATTCAATTAAGGGGAATCTATGCGGGTTCAGGCCTACACAGGCTAGGGTTGGAAGAATAAAAATTATAAGCCAAACGATACTCATAGGAAAATAGAATTCAGCCACACATGCATAGTAATCAGCCCCTAATCCAAAGAATTCCCCCATTTCAATTCGAGGAACCCTAGGATGAGAAAAAATGGAAAAAAAATTATGGATAATGCAAACTAGGACTAGAGTTATGAAACTAGGTAAGAAAAATGAAAAGAGAAGGAAGTCCTGAATCTGGAACAGATCCTGCGTGGGGGCAGCAGGGCAAGGCACCGGCTCACGTGCGCAGTAGGGGGCCGCATGTGTGGAGGAGGCCCGAATCCCAAAAGGGACTTCTTGACCTTGGTCGGCCAGGGGGGTCTCCAAACCCTCCAAATTTGATGGCGATTCGACGTACGGTTGAGGTGCGGTTCTCCATCGAAGTTTCAGCCCTCTTACAGGGCCAGATTTTGAAAACTGGCTGTAGAAAGACAAACAGCTGCAAAACAAGTGGATTTGAGACGAATATAATCGAAGGATGGATGAAATAAGATGGAGGGGCGGATTGGGATAAATGTGGCTTCGCACCACGGTAGTTAGCCTTTCGAAAAGGGAGGCCTTCGCACCTACTTGAATTTAGCCATTCGAAAAGGGAGGGCTTTTCACTTACTTGAATTTTTCTACAACTCAGAAACTCTAAGGGTAGAAAAAAACTTGTAGGAATTTTTATTAAACTTGAATGAATCAAAAGAACTATAAGGGGCGCATATTTATAGGGAAAATCCTATACCCCAAAACTCGCGCTATTACTTGGCGATGAAGTAAACTAAAATAAAAACCAATCAAAAAAATCGAAAGCGTTCATGATGTTTTAAATAACATAAATAAGCAAAACATAAAATATGAATTTAATTCTACTAGTGGGTCCCGATCATGAGATACCTTGATGGGCTTTACTTGACTATCGGGCCCACCCTCTCCTTGCATACGTCTTCTAACTAGGATGCCCTCCCTGGATGTCGTCATCGATCCAGATCGACGGTGGGGCCCTCCCTCTCCTTGCATATGTGCATAGGGGGCGGCGTTCCCCATCATTACTTTCTGCACAACTAGATTTCCTCATACAAACATACAATACCTAGTGTTAGACTGCCTATCTGTTAAAAGACTTGCTCAGTCCACATTAGAATACCCAATGACTTGAAGATGATTATTCTGTCTGTATAGAATTCTTTGACCTGGTGCTCCTTTAAGATAATGTAGAATCCAAATGACTGCATTCATGTGAGGTACTCTTAGAGAGCTCATAAATTGGCTCACGACACTCACAACATAAGATATGTTTGGGCAAGTAATAATTAAATAGATTAATTTCTCAACTAATCTTCTATTCCTCCTTGAATATTTAAATACATCTCCTCGATTAACAATAAGTTTGTAATGCAGATCCATTGGTGTATCATCTGGCTTAGTACCAAGAATACTAATCTCTATAAGAAAATTCAAAACGTATTTCTGTTAGTAAAAATTAATTCCTTCCTTTGATCTGACAACTTTTATATTGAAAAAGTATCGAAGATGACTTATATCTTTTCTGAGAAAATGCCTCCAAATATACTTCTTCAGCTCTTTAATCCCTCCATCGTCACTTCCTATAACAACAATGTCATCAACATATACTAATGTAATTAGACTTGTGATGCCTTTTCATACAAAAGCCGAAATGATCTGCATGACTTGGAGTAAAGCTATAGTTCATCACAAATTTATTGAATTTGTCAAACCATGCCCCTGGAGATTGCTTTAACTCATATATCGCCTTTCTCAATTTACATACCTTGTCTGACTACTCCTGAACAAAGAATCTAGGTGGTTGCTCCATATTTACGTCCTCTGTGATATCACCTTGAAGAAAGGTATTTTTAACATCTAGTTAGAAGAAGGGCTGACCATGATAAACAATCACAAAAAGGATAACACGAATAGAGTTAACTTGACAACAAGAGAGAAGGTTTTAATATGATCAACACTAAGGGTTTAAGTACATCCCTTGGTAACCAAGTGGACCTTCAAACGTTCAATAGTATTGCTAGGGTAAAACTTAATGGTGTACACCCACTTGGAACCAACAACACATTTATTGGCAGGTAGACTGGTGAGTTCCCAAGCGTTATTTTGATAGAGAGCAACATTTCTACCATGAAGAACCCAACAATAATCCTTAGTATGTCCCTATATACCACAGTGGGTAATCAATATATGACACGACCACAACTAATACCACGACCATGACTACGGCCACCATCACGTCCTCCTCTTCCCAACCCTCTACCACATCTAGCAGTAGCATTGTCAGAATTTCAAAAACCTATCACTGGAGCAGATTTTTCATCCACAGCCGATCTTATAGCAATGTGATGCTTCTCATCATGCAACAAAAGTGCACACATGCTATTAAGTGATGGTAAATAAGCCAAGAATCTAGATGCGAACTAGTTCAAACTCTGTATTAAAGGTCTGCCAATAACTAAATGATTCTTTTCTTCTCAATGCTTTTTTTATATGCTTCTGCATCTGTGGAACACACAGACTGAAGATCCTCTAGAAAGGATAATTCTCGTCACAGACTGCGCATCGTGGCATAATAATCAGACACTAATTGCTCCCCTCGTCTTCAGTTTCTTGATAAATATTGTAAATTCGAGCCATATTATTTTGATCTACATACAGTTTATGGGCTGTCTACTAAATCTTACGAGCATTAAATAACAAAAAAAGACCTTCACTAACTTTTGCTTCTATTGAATTCAGAAGCCAGGGCATGACTAGCAGATCAGGTTCAGGTTTTGTGATGCTGTCATCTGTGTACCCTAACTTTTGTTTTCCTTCAATAAACATCTGAACGAAATTCAACCATTAAAGGTAATTGGCTAATTGCTGGACTGAACTTTGTGTGGTAATCTGTAAACCAAGATTTTCAGAATAAAAAATCAACCGTTCCATCTTAGAGTTAGCAAGATCAACTGCCTCAAAAGTCAATGAAGGGGCCATATATAATCTCAAAAAATAGTGAGAACCAAGTATAAGAGAAACGGCCTTATAGCTAGACAAGCAAATAAAAAGAAGCCGAAACGACAATAACCAACAAACTCCTGCTGGAAACTGGATGTTGAAAATGTAGAGGAAAAAATGACTTAAAAATCTGCGAAACTTGGACATCCAGCAATATGTCCAACCATTCAGTAAAAAACAACAAATCACTAAGAAAAATTCTTCAAAAAAAGAAAAAAGAAAAATAATAGAACAAGAATTTCGAGCAACATCTTTAACTGGACAACAGAAAAATCATCAAGGGCTTCAATCACATATCAAAGAGGCTTCAAATCCAGCAACACATGATTCAAAACCCTAAAAAAAAATCCAGCCGCAAGCCACCTCCTTCTCACGAATCACAACGAGTCAGTGTTGAAAAGGCCTCACAACTCTCAAAACAGAAAAAAAAGAATGAAAAAGAAGAAAGAAGGGTGGAAGAAAAATGGTTAATAAGAAGTTGTTGTGTAGGGAAGGAAAGAGGAAAAGAGGAAAGAAAAAAGCAAGAAGAGAATAGGAAAGAAAGAAAAGAAGTTTATGAAGGGGAGGGAGGGAACTATTGAAGATTATGAAGGGAAGGAAGGAAAACACCACTTGTTGAGAAAGACTAGATGAATTAAACTCATAGAGTTGAGGAAGAAAAAGGGGAAAAGGAAGGAAAGAAAGAAGAAGAAAAAGAAGGAAAGATGAAGAAGTACGAACCCTAGGAGCACTCTAGCTCTGATACCATGTTAGAGGAGTAGAGAATTTGAGAGAGAAAGGAAGCTCTACTTTATTTATAACAGTAGGAGAAGGGTACAATTACATATATGCCCGTATTGGAGAGAACTAAATAAAGACGTGACAAATAAGAAAAACATAAAAATAAAGATAAAACAAGAAAAAGGCTAAGACTGAGGCTCATAATACACATTGGGGTGAGTGTTGAAAGATGTGTTTTTATTTCTTTAGAGGGTATTCATGGATACTCGTTGCATTTAACTCTAGTGGCCGTATTATTTAAGTTCCCAATTTTCAAAATTAAGGTACCATGCTGGAAGCTGTAACACATACAGTAGTTGATTGACATATATGATTTTGATGGTAACTCCTGAAAGCTTCTTTTGAGGCAATACTTGAAAGTAACTTACATAGTCCTTAAAGTCCAATCAACTAACAATAGGACCAAACAAACCTCATAAAGTATTGTAACATAACTATATGCCTATGTGAGTCCCCCAAAAAGGAAAAAAGAAGAAGAAAAGCTAGAATTTATATATTATGGAACTGGGACTAATTGTTATTTTATTATTATTTTTTGATTACGTGCTGGGGTAAATCACTCATTGAACAATGAAAGTTATGTTTTAAAGACAGTTTAAGTACATGAGTTTGACAGTGGGAGGCTAGATTACGGTGTGAGTTTGCTATAAGGGAGCGATAGCAACGCATCTGCAATAATATGAACTCGACCGTTAAGGCTCAGCCGAAACTCAGCCTAAAACTGGCTGGACTTTAGTCAGGCTGGGCCCAGCCCAGTTGCCTCCCAACTTTCTTCACATCAAAGCCTTTGGTTAGTCCATACCTTATATCAAAATTGAGAATTGTTGTAGATATTTTTATGATTGGACTGACAATCATTATAGATCATTGTTATGATTAGGCCGGTCATGGTTTATCATGATGACCAATTGAAGAATAACGTCTTTTTGTGATCTTTTACCCATGAAAATGTAACACCTAACTTCCTTTAACTTTTGGATGGCAGGTTGGTTCAATTCATAGACTCTTATGATCCACCATTGAAAGGATTGCATGAGGACCTTAATTTCGTCAGCCCCCGTATCGGAGAAGTAAAATGTTTGATCTTTTCATGTTTTAATGATGGGAATATATTTTCTCTTGATAATGTTTGCATGTATCACTTATTTTCTGCGTTAAGCAACATTTTGCACTTATGCTCGTTATATTATTTCTTCTGGGTTCATTAGCTGAAATCTCATACAATAGTTATACTTTTCCGTAGAGCTTATTTCACTATATTTCATGCTGTTTTGACCATGCTTTCTCTGTTTCATTCAAATAGATACCAAAGACCCAACTCATTGGTTTCAGATTTATTTACATCATAATCTAACCAGCATGCCAATATTCCCAACTCATGGTACAAGTTTTAGATGGTTGCAGGCTTGTTTCTATGGAATGTCGTAGATGATTGGAAGCTTGTCCTACATAAATTGTGTTGGACGACATATTTATATGGTCATATGCATCAATTTGCCAATTGATGCCTTCAGTCTCCTATTTCTCGTGTTATTTTATTTGCACAAAGCATATAATTCAAGTCATTGGTGCTCCTCTTGAATCTCAATCCCTTGATATGAAAATAAAGGAAGGATATGAACTTGGAAGGTTGGTTGTAGGTGGTGGAGAGAAAGTGGAGATTGGTTATGACATGGGGTCTGAGAGAGTAAAGGGTATTGGGTGTAGGAAAAGGCTGGTGGAGGTAAGTGGTGGTAGGTCATGACATGTGATGCACTTAGGGAATAAAGGAATGACATTGGGCTTGGGAACATGATAGATGGCGAATGGCACATATAGGTGTATAGGATGGGTAACAAGGTATTTCAAAATGGTTATGTAACGGCTATAACGGTTTTATGGAACGATAATGGTGCCATTACAGAAAAATTGGCTGAAATAAGTTAAAAAAATAAAAATAAAATAAAACTGTAATAACTGGTATGGTGTGTATCATAACGATAATAGTGGTGGTAGTTACAGCCACTGTTACCATTATGGAATACCTTGAGGGGTAAGCTATGGGATCTTGGAGCATATATAATTTTGAGATTCTCTCCATGATTGATTTTCTCGAGTGTTAGAGATTACATTGGTTTGCATATCAAGCCTCCATGGTTGATTTTTGATAAACGGTGTTTGCTCAATTTTGTTAAAGAGTGTATTTTTTCCCTATTTAGCAAAAGTTTGCACAACAATCATTTGGTGAGGTTGAAAAAAAATCATCATTTTGCATGCCTTCCAAAGTTTTGAAGCATGGTTGCTTCTAGAGTGATGTAATTGATTGCTCGCCCATCAAGTTCCATAAAAAAAAAAAAGAGAAAGATATGCAGGAGGTTTCATCATTATGGTGAAATTGGTAGGTAGAGAATGTTCATTAGAGGAGCATCTCGAAGGTTGTAAAAACACAATCTACATGGTTCCATCACCATTTTGGTAGTGAAGATGGATCATAGAAGAAGTCTTTGTAGTGATATGTTTCAATGGGTAGAAGTGCTTTTGCTGAGTGGTATCATCATTTGGGTGATAACCGGTAAACTTTCGAGAGAATCTCCAATGGGTGCAAAAATTTGTTCTCTTCTTTGTCACTATTTGGTGACAAGGGGATTTTTGGTTGAGACATCTCTAGATTGTAAGTGTGGTGAATGGGAGAAGGGTTTAGATCCTTCTTTGCTAACTTCTCTTTAGCCGAGAGTGATATAATGATGAGCGACATGATGTAGTCTTTGAGGATCCTTCTTAGGAAGGCCTATAGGATTGATCCTGGTTGGCTGTATTGGCTTGTAACAACCATATCACAATTGTAACGGTACTACTGTGGGGTGTATTGCCTCGTATGGGCTGATAGTGCCCGTATTTTTACAACTGATTAACCTTGTATCGCGTAATGAGGCTGACCGTTTCCTTTACATATCAGCCGATATGACTGATACATAATCGTCTTTGAATAACATGTTCCTTCAAGGAAGTAAAGGTTTTTCTTGGTGAAGAAGATGACTCTCCTGGATCCTCCTTGTGAAACGAACCATCGAGGAGGCAATTACGTATTCTTGGCTCCATGCTGTCTTTATTAGGATATCTAGGAGCAATGTTTTCAGTATCAATGATATTGGCCGATATATCCCAAAATATATCTTTTATCCCACCTTTGCAATACAAAAAGCACAGGTAGTGTTGATGTATCCCACCTTTACAATGAAGAAGGGATAGAAGGGTAACAAATTAGAAGATGAGGATTCAGGAACCTGGGCTATATTGCATTGATCGAGCTTTGGTCATGGAAGAGGTTCCTAAGCTTCAGGCTCATTGGAATTCACCTCGATCGCTTACTTCCTTTTGGAGGATGGACCAGCTATAGAGGAGGCGAGAATCTTAGGTCTCTTTTAGTCCTTATCTATATCTTGGGATGTTAGCTCACTTATCGCACATGTGCCAACCATAGCCACCACACGTGTGCAAAGAGCTGTGCGAACTTTCTTCTACTCTCTACGGGCTGGATTGTCAAATCCAGCAGCCTATCCTCTCTTCCATCTGGAGAACGACATGTATCCTAGCCCTAGAATGGTAGTTCATGAGACATTCGACCCAATGTGCCTTCTTCCATGTCGCTAATGGAGATCAAGCCAGATGTGTCCCGCCTTCGACTTCCATCCCTCCTGCTTCTCCCACTCTTCCTGAAAGGCGCACTCTCCAACTAGATTTGAAAGGAATCTGGGCTCTTTGAGACTTAAATATCAAGACTATTCAGAAGCGGCATCCATCCTTTTCTATAAATCTTCACGCAAACCAGTGTCCTATCCTCTTTTAATAGAGATTTCTTCTCTATAGCTAGAACTCCCACACAGGATTCCACAACCTTGAACACCTCTTCTTTCCATAGATCAATCGGGATGCAATAGAGGCTAATCCATTACTCCTCCAGCCCCAACAGAGACTAATCACACCACCCGTGGGGAGAGATTTTATCGGTTCGGTAGCCAAGACTTCACTAGCTACCATGATTCTATCCAAGCTAGTGTGGTCTGCAACCTTAATCCAAAATTCCCAATAATTAAGTTTGCATAGCTAGAACTCTCTCTCTCTCTAGAAAACCCCTTCTCTCCTTATGCCTGCATCCACCTTTGACTGAGACATGATATTGCTTCGCATTTCGCAAACCAAAATCAAACAGAACTCTACTCGAACTTCCTCTACAATCGATGAAGGAATGACCACTTTCTGTTTGCCTTTTGATTCTACCACCTTGACTGCCTCTTCCTTCCCTTCTCTCCCAAATGATGTTTGAGCATTCCTATCGGCTAGCATCCCCTTCAGTTAGATAGCCCCTGGTTTAATCGTCTCCTTATAGAATTTTCTAGCAACCACCATTGATGCCTTCTTTACCACCTTGTAAACTATATAGTTAAGAGGGCTTATTCGGTCATTCTCTTCAGGGGGATTCTTTTTCTTACCTATATACTTTGGGTTGTACTTTGGCAAATCAATGAGCAATATCTTTCCTGATAATCCATCTTCTATGTAAGTTAGTGATAGCTCTCTCAGTCTCTTCCTAAAGCTCAAATTGAACAAAAGTGAAGTCCCCTGATTTCCGCTTTTCCTTTAAGGCGAGGGATCACAGCCCCCTTAACCTTCCCCAATTTACCAAAATAGTGTCAAAAATCTGTTCTGCCCACTCTAGGAAATGGCTGACGAACAGGGTGAAACCCCTCTTCCCCTCAGCTCCCAGCCTCTCACAGCTTTTGGGCATGGTCTCCGTTCTTCACCAGCATTTGTTACGATCCCAGTGGTTTAAAGAGCCTAGCTTGATGAGTTCCATCAGTCGTGGGGCTTTTGGCATATTGGTTAGGTTCTTAACAATTGGCATCAAAGCCAACACCATGTCTTATGTTCGAGTCACGGAAGGGGTGACTTGTGGAAAGGGCAACCTGGACCAGAGCGAAAGCCGCCACGAAGTGGAAAGGATTATCTGAACAGCTCAAGGGCAGCTGCCAAGTGGAAAGGGCTACCTGGATAACCAGAGTGCAGCCGCCATGCCCTGGAAAGGACTGCCTAGACTAGAGGCCAGAGTGAGTGCTGGCATAGAGTGGGCCGCCATGGACGTCGGCTGCGGAGCGTGGTGGAATGTTGCGATCCTAGTGGTTTAAAGAGCCTAGCTTGACGTGTTCCATCAGCCCTGGGGTTTTTGGCGTCTTGGTTAGGTTCTTAACACCATTCTCCACCCCTGTTCTGAGGCACCAAACAATGGATTCTCCATAGCTGATTTACCTCTAGCCCTGAACAAGGTATATTTTTAAAGTTCTTTAAGAAACTCAAAAGTCGAGAGGGAAGGAGGGATGGAGGGGTGAAATTGGTGTTACCAGTAGACATTTGATCAAGTCGTTTGTTTTCCTACATGCCTAGGGTACTTTCTATGGGAAATGAGCTTATCTTCTAGCAGATATAAAATGTGTTATGCATGTCCCACTTGCATTTTCTGACGAGGACTGGTTATTAATTAGAACTTGAGAAAGGAAACATTTGACTGGTGAGATGATGTGTCCTTTTGCTAGAATCAGTGGTTTGCAAGTGCTTATCTCCATTATGTAAGTGAATAATAGTTGCCTGAATATCAAGGACTAAAGCTGACCAATAGTGTGTACTTCTTTGCTTAAATGGATTTTTCATATAAAAGTCCTCTATTTTACAAGCATAAACTTCAGTTTCTTGTTTTGAAGGATGTATTTTTAATGTTGAAAGTTTCAATTTTTTTCTTTGCTGTTCCAGGTCTTGGAGGCTGTTGGTCCTATTATATTTCTGTCTGTTGATACCAAGAAATTGAGAAATGAAGGGTTTCTAAGTCCATTTCATCCTCGTTATCCAGATATACTAACAAATTCTGCTCACCCAATGGTAACCATATCTGTCCTTAATGTACAATAAAATGTTGATTGTAAATTTATCCATGTGTTATAAAATCGATATAGATATGGTCCTTTAATCCATTCTATTGTGACATTAAGCCTTCAATTTTTTTATTATTTTTTTTTCTATAGAGGGCTCAAGATTTGGCAAATGTCACATCTTATCGAGAATGGGTTCTATTCGGATATCTTGTTTGTCCTGGTGAACTACTTCGGGTCACTAGCATCGATATCGCAATGGTATGTTTCTGTCACCTTTTAGTTTCTATATGGAATGGCTGATGCTATCGTTCAAAAAAAAAAAAAAGAAAAAACAAGAAAAGAAAAAAGAAGAGGAAAAATGGTTGATGTTTTATGTCTTTTCTTTTCTTAATCATTAGTAGTAGAATATCACTAAAAGAGCAATGATGAATAGAACGAGCATATTTCTAGATAAGCTTACTAACAAAGAGCTTATACGTTACTGCTTGAAATGCCCTACCTCGAAAACAATTACTGCCTGTCATTTTATTTACCAATACATCCACTATAATGTTGACCACTTTTGCTTATTGGATTTAAATAGTTTGGATTATCTATACCTGTTTAATTAATCTATATTCAAGATTGGTTTGATTAATGTAGTAATGATTAATTTATTTTCTGGGTGCAACATCATAGTCTTGGAAGTTTGTGCCAAAGTTTGCTCCCCCACCCTTAGTTGAATGAACTTTCTATTTGGATGCCATTCCCCTCTTTGAATTGCATTTCAGATTTGTGCTTTTGCACTCAATTCAGCTTCCATTTCCCATTGATTTATGGTTGATAACATTTTCAAGCAGCCACTTCCCCGCTCCCAGACCTGAATCTCTTGCCACTTCCCTTCGCACATTGTGCAACTTGCCCATGCCTGTGAATTCTCCCAAACCTCACTTTCTTCCCATTCCCAACCTCTATCTGATGTCTAAAGACAGTTTCACCTTCATCTTACTAGTTTCTTTCCACATCTTCTAATTCCCCTTATCACTCCAGCCGGCACCTAGCTCGTCCTTACTAAAAAACGTCCACCACCATTGCATAACGGGAATGGTGGGACATGTTATGCTATGAGGGGCAGTAATGGCCGTCCTAAAAAAAAAAAGGCTTGTAGCGGGCCTATAACGGTCTCAACCTGCCGATACAGTGCCATAACAGGCCAATATGGAGTGATATAGTTTCTTCCTTTTTTTTTTGTTAAAAACCATCATAGGGTCGTAATGGCTGTTATGGCTCTTATCATAATGTCCATATAACTGGCTGTTATGGCCATTATTGCAGTTATTGAATACCTTGGCCCTTCTTCTCAACATGTATTAGATATGGTACCCATCCACAATGCATTTGTTTTGCTTCAAATCTCAACCACCATTTTGAGAGAGGTGACAAGTTCCGCTTATGACATTTTTTGTTTTTTTTTTTTGGATTTTCATGCACCCCCTATTCAATAAGGTGAAGCTAATGGCCTCAACCTAGTGTTCCCATTGTCGACGAAATGTCGATATTATCGCCGATAATATCGGTGTCACTAGTCTAGCGACACCGATACTCCAAAATTTCGTTTCTCTCCAGATTATCGGCGAAATATCGGCAAGATCGTTGATAATTTTGTGTTATTGCCGAGAACATCGACTGTAGCCACCAACCACATAACCTATTACAAGAAAATGGTAGCCAACGACCCCCTTTTTTCGATAAATAAGTAAAAATCAGGAAATAAAATCGGAAGATCGCTTTGATTTCGCTATTTTTGTAAATACGTGAGAGTGATCTCCTACCCGGCTGATCAAAACTCAAAAGTCGGAAGAATGCCTCGATCGACAATGCCGATCTTTGAATATTGCACACAGAGGTAAGAAACCTTTCTCTGTTGGAAGCTTGAAATTTCGGCGAAAATCAGGGATTTTGAGAATTTCCGCATGATTTGGGAATCATTTAGGGTTTTGAAACCCTCCCTAAAAAATCCCCCTTTCTTCGGTGAGAATCTCCCTCTGAATGAAATTTCAAGGTTATTTTTTTATTTTTTTAAAAAGTTTTTTGACTTCAAGTTGTTGACGATATGGGGGATGCAGAATAGTACAGAAAGGCTTAGTAGCGATTCGCTACGTCACCAAGTTCCGTGGACCCCACCATGATATATTTGTTATATTCATACCATCCATCCATTTGGTGAGTTCATTTTATTCCATGATTCAAAAAATGAGGAATATCCAAAGCTCAAGTGGACCTCACCAAATAAGATAGTGGGGCCAGTGACGCCCACCGTTGAAACCTTTCTAGGGCCCACCACGATGTTTATTTGAGACCTAACCTGTTCACAAGTTCACACAGACAGGGAAGAAGGGAAAATCATAAATATCATCTTGATTGAAAACTTGTGGCCCTTGTGAAGTTTTTAATGGTAGGCATTTGATCCCCATTGTTTTCTATGGTGGGGTCCACTTGAGCTTTGGATTTGCCTCATTCTTTGGGTCATACCATAAAATGATTTCTCCAAATGGATGAACGGTTTAGATATAACACATACATCATGGTGGGTCCACATTACTCGGTGACATCCCTACATCAACACGTTATTTTTGTATTGAGTAACTTGTACGCTTAATCATACTGAGTAAACCCTCTTGGGCCCACCATAAATGTTTGTGGTTTATCCATGCTGTCCATCCATTTTCCAGATCATTTTAGTGGTTAATTCCAAAATTGAAGCATATCCAAAGCTCAAGTGCACCACACCAAAGGAAACGGTGAGAATAATGATTCGACCGTTGAAACCTTCCTAGGGTGGCCCATAGCGTTGCTGTTTTTTTTTTTTTTTTTTTTTAAAATTTATTTATTTTGTCATCAAAATTGTTCATCAGATCATACAGCTATGGATGAAGGTCAAACATAAAAATCAGCTTGATTCAGAACTTGTGGCCTGTAAGAATTTTTCAATGGTATACGTTTAGTTCACACTATATCCTATGGTGTGGTCCACTTGATGTTTGGATATGCTTCATTTTTTACATGAATCCCTAAACTTATAGGGTAAAATAGATGGACGGAGTGGATAAACTACATAAATCATGTTGGGCCCTACACACTTTACTCAATACGCTCATCGTACTCGGTTACTCGGTGCACAATCTGTTTCGGATTTTTCCCAATGAAGTCGTGGGCATGCGACTTCCTTGGCTTGGTGCACTGTGGGGCCCACTGTGATATTTTTATGCCATCCAACCTCTTGATTAGGTCATATAGACCTAGATGAAATGAAAACACAATTATCAGCTTGATCGGAAACTTTCATGGCTCCTAAAAAATTTTTAATGGTGGGATTAAATCGCTATTGTTTCCATTGGCGTGGTCCACTTGAGATTTGGATTTACTTCATTTTTGGGACCATGCACTAAAATGATTATTTGAAACGGATGAATGGGGTGGATTTATCACAACGATAAAATTGGGCCCCACGTGATAAAGATAACACGGTGTTACTCGAGTAATAGCGAGCCGCTTTAGTGGACCCTGACTCTGGGGCCATCTTGACGTATGTGATTACATCCATGCCGTCCATCTGTATTGGAAACTCATTTTAAGGCATGATCCAAAAAAAAAGAAGAAGCAGATCGAAGTTTTAAATGGACCATAGTATAGGAAACGGTAGTAATTGACCATTAAAAACTTCCTGTGGGCCACAAGGTTTGGATCAAGCTGATATTTGTGTGGTCTTTTAATATAGGTCTTTTTGGCCTTGTAAACAAGTTGGATGGCAAATAAACATTTCGGTGGACTTCATGAAGTTTTTAGTTGTGGGGATTCAATCACGACTGTTTCCTGTGGTGTGGTCCACCTAAGATTTGGGCATGCTTCATTTTTTGGATTATGCCTTAAATTGGGCTTTGAAAATGGTTGGACGGTGTAGATTTAAGGCACATGCATCACTGTGAGCCCCACAGTTAGGGGTCCCACCCACCTTGGTGGATCAGGGAACCCACAATGATGTCTATGTTTATCCATGTTGTTCTTTCATTTTTTCATATCATTTTAAGGTATGAGCCAAAAAATTAGGTATATTCAAATCTCATGTGAAGCACACCAAAAGAATTAGCATGATTGAACACCAACATTAAAAACTTCTTTGGTGTCATAAAAGCTTTGGATGAAGCTGATATTTGTTTTTTCCTTCAATCACCACTGTTTAATGTCCACTGAGATGTGGATTTGTCTTATTTTTGGGCCCAAGCCATAAAATATGTGTATTTAGGCATGTCTTAAAGTTTCACCGAAAAATTCCACAATTTTCTCTATGTTTCCCTCTTTTTCCCGCATTTCCAGTTATCGTCGATAATGATATTATATCTTTATCTTTACCCAGCGAAACTTGTAGTGATACCGATAACTCAAACACTGCCTCCACCCTCCTCCTTCCTGTAAAAATCTCATTGAATTAGCTCAACTTCTGTAGCCACCACCATAGCATGTTTAGCAGGGGTTAGTAGTAAGTCAGAAGATTGGATAGTATTGACTTCACGAGCATTATCCTCTAGGTAAAGATAAATCCTTTTCCATGATGCAAGCTTTCTCCATCAGTTGGATCCCATATGGACTCTGATTTGGGATTGGCTTCCATGGGAATCCAATATGCTTCATCAGCAAATTTTTTCTTTATTGAGTTGTACAATTTGGTTTTGCCTCTCTTTTGACTTCTCTGTGTGATGCGTCTTCTAGGATGACTTATGTATCATGCATAGATGCGTCTTACCTATCATAGTTTTGTTTTCAGGTTGTACTCAAGGAAAATTTAATTCTTCCCTTGTTCAGGGATGAGGTGAGTTATTTTAACCAAGCAATACTGGTTGTTTTTTTCTCCATGCTAGTTGACCATGGTTTATAATCTTAAAATTGCAGTATATACTATTGCATGAGGATTATCAATTGTATGTTTTACCAAGGATATTAGAATCAAAGAAGATGGCAAAATCTGGACGTACAAAGCAAAAAGAAGCTGATTTGGAGTATAATGTTGCAAAGCAAGTGGAAAAAATGATATGGTATGAACTTCAATTTTATAGGCTAAAATGAGCAAAACTACATTCCTTATGCTTTTCTTTTGTTTGTATTTTTCTTTTGATTATAGCATTCAGTTTCATTTTTGTTTTGGTTGAGTGAAAGTAAAGTACAAAAGTAGGTTAGGAGATGGTATACTAAGGCATAATCTCAAAATAGGGCATTGGGGTTGTGGAAGGCAAATTCTAAACTAGAGATGGAATTCTTGAAGGCAAGTGTTGGAGAATTAGGTGATGTTGTGGCACAATAATGCTCCTCCATATTCAAGTTTTCCTAGATTGTTCTAAGTGGCATCAAATAGGGAATCAATGATACCCCAAGTTTGTTTTATGGAAAGTGGGCAAGTGGTGAGGTCTACAATGTTCAGGAGAGCTCTTTATGTCAAAGAGGTTGATGAATATGTCTGTCTTATGCTTGATAGGTGTAGCTCGATTGTGGAAGAAAAAGATGGATGGCATTGGTGCCTAGAGCAGAATGACAATTTCTCAGTTGAATATTTATTACTCTGTGATGTCAAGTTCGTGGGGAAGGTAGATGATGTGTCCAATGGCTCCTATATGGTATTACCTGGGTCCTCCAAGGGGATCATCACCTTTGGGTGGTTGGTGGGTAGGGGCAAGGTCCTTACTGTCAATCATCTACAAAACAAAAATTCAATCAGACCCAATCTTTGTATTCTTTGTCTTTGCAATGAGGAAATGGCTGATTATTTATTTTTGCATTGGGAGTTTGTTGGAGATGTAGTGGAGATTTTTTGGCTTATTTAGGATCAATTGGGTGATGCCAACTAGGATTCAGGGGGTTCTTCCCGATGTGGCATGGAATTAAGTGGGGGAAAAGAAAAAGGGAGCGTTGATGCCTTGCGATTATTGCATGTCTTTAGACAATTTGGAGAACATAGCAACCAGAGCTTCTGCAAAAAAAATCCACCTACAGAGGAACATTCTTATCGTATGGGGAAGAATCTTAAGTTGGGCAGTGGGGCTTAAATCTCTTGGTGGAATTTTCTGGGAGCAAATTAAGGGCTCGATTGGGAGCTTCTAAATAGAAGTAAATGAGAAATGGATTTGGAGGTAAATGAACTGGGAGTAAATGGCTTGCAAAGATGTGCTTGGATGGGAGTAAATGAAATGCATTTGAAATCAAAATATGACGTTTGGATGGGAGTAAATGGGAGGAATTGGAATGTATTTGAATTTTTCAATATATTCACAGGAATATATGTGATATCCCAAATCAGCTTGAATATCTCAACTCATCGTACATATGCGATATTTAATAGAAGGGTTGTAATAAGCCGAAAAATGCTCACCTATGCACCAGTTCTCACGAGAACTCGGTGAGAACTTGTTGGGAACTCATCTCACCTTATATGAGCCCAAAATCTGAATGGTCCACGTGATGCAGTACCCCATCAAACCCCTTGGGCCCAACTTTTACCCTGATCCAAAACTTTGGTGGGCCATGGCAAATGGAAACAATTGCTACAGCCCACCAGAGTTTTGATAAGGTTGAAAGTTAGGCCCTAGGGGTTTCATGGGGTGCTGCATCACATGGACTGTTCGGATTTTGGGCCCAAGACACGTGTGCAAAGGTGTGCAGGTGAGCAGGAGAATAGGACTCGGGATAAGCCCATTGCAAAATATACTTTATCCACAAATGAGGAAATTTCAAGTTTCGGGTAGGCCACTAACTTGCCAACGTTTTTTAACCATCCATTTAGATGGCCATCCTTTGGACGGTTTGGATCATTCTTTTGGTGTGATTTTAGTGATGTATCCGATATTTGCTTTGTTTTGGTATATCATTAGTGTGACACGTATATGGTGGACATGTGCGTAGCGGCACCTTTGTTTACATGTGTGATTCTCCAAGGGAGCTCAAAAAGGCATTTCACCCCATTTACTTCCAAATCCTCTCTCGTGGAGAGGATTTCATTTACATGCACATTTACTCCTGATTCATTTCATTTACATGCATTTGCTTCCATCCAAACACACCTCAAATACCATTTACCTCCATTTATTCCTATTTCCACCCATTTACTTCCATTTATTCCCATCCAAATGGCCCCTAAGGAATTTTGGGAGGTTGTGTAGACCTTGTATTCATGATAATAAAAACCGGTTAAATTATGGTTGTAATGACCGCGGCGTAACATAACGGTGGTGCCTGTTACACGTTTCGGGTTGTAATGCGTAATTTGCCAACAAATGGCCCATAATGGGCCTGTAATGTCCAATATGGGGCCAATGCATTTTTTCCCTTAAAAAAATCAACTACTAGAGGGCCGTAATGTTATCAAAACAGCCAGCACCGTTACCATTATTGAATACCTTGTTTGCATTCTGATGATTCTTCATGATCTCTTTAGGTTGCTTGGCCTGCAAGCTTTTGTTTTCCTTCTTTTTATTCTAATAAAGTTGAGTTGCCTTGCAAAGAAAAAAGTAATATTACTGATGCTAAATTTGGAAAAGCCTCGTCTTCTGTAGAGAATTGTTATGATGTAATAAAGAAACAAAAACGTGCCACAATTTACAGAGTTGCCCATGAACAAATAAATATAATAAATGCACAATGTTAGCAAAGATTAATGTAGCTGAATGGATGTATGAATACACTGAGCGCATGCCAGAATTTATACTATAACTTTTGTACCTTTTCCTTTTACAATTCTAGCTATGGGGCCCTTGAAACTAGTCCACAACATGTTCATTTTATGGAATGCATTGTGCTGCAGTAATTCCATTTTAGTTGACATTTCTAGACAATTTAATATATTTTAGGGCAGTTGCTTTGCCTGGTAGTGATGCACATACTAGTCCCTAGTGTTTGAATTGTTGATGAGAAATAGATAATATCGGCGATATTATTGGTGTTGTTGAACCGGCGATACCAAAACCCCAAGTTTTCGTTTCTCTTCCAAATGTCGACGAAATATCGGCGATATTTTCAATTTTATTGAAAAAATAGCTATCATTCTCCTTATTATTGAAAAAAAAATTGAAATAAATATAAAAAATATATACAAAAAAGATCTATTGCCTTCTTTTTCTCCCGATCTACCCATGGAAGTGGATTTCGGCTAGATTTAGTGGGCCAATCGCTGTTGACAGCTCTGAATTTTTCGAGACAAGAAAACCCTTTTAAAAAACCCTTTTGTTTTCTTCAAAGAATGAGATTTGAAAGAGAACTTGATTTCACTGAGATTTACAGAGATTTTGGTTCGGATTTGAAAAAGAAAAAGATAAATTTCTGGAAAGATTTTTTACGGAAGATGAGATTGATTGCGATTTTACGGAGAAGAGAGAATTTCGTAAAAACGAAATCTCTCTCGCGTTTGGGAGGGGATTAGCTACTGATGGGTTGAGTAGCGAGACTAGCTACCGAAGTGACGTCGGCAAGTTTTGTGGGCCCCACTATGATGTATGTTTTGCATCCACACCTTCGATCCATTTGGAGAGATAATTTTAGGGCAATATCCAAAGAACGAGTTAAATCCAAAGCTCCAGTAGACCCCAGCACAAAAAATAGTGGGATAGTGATACCCACCGTTAAAAACTTACTAAAGGCCACAAAAGTTTTAGATCAAGCTGATATTTGTGTTTTCCCTTATTTAATGTCTTTTTTAACTTTTGAATAGGTTGGATTTCAAATAAACATTATGATGGTCTTTAGGATAGTTTCAATGGTGGGAATCACTCTCCCTGCTGTTTTCTTTTGTGGGGTCCACAACAGATTTTTATTTGATTCATTCTTTGGTTCATACCCTAAAATGATATCTAAAAAATGGATGGGCGGTGTGGATATAACATATACATGATAGTGGGGCCACTGAACTTGGTGACATCACTTTAGTAGCCAACTGGCTACTCAACTTGTTAGTATCTATCTAATCCGCGTCCTCTCACACCAGCTGTATAGCTGTTATATACGCAAGCAAGTTCTGTGGGTCTAATCACAAGGTATTTGTTATAACAAAACCGTCCATCAATTTGGCGAGCTCTCTTAAGGCTTGAGACGAAAAATAAGACAGATCTAACTATCAAGTGGTCCACACTGCAAAAAGCAGTGGGGGATTGAACATCTACCATTGAAACCCTTTTTGGGGTCACAGAAGTTTTGGATCAATATGAAATTTGTTTTTCCTCTTCATTCAGGTCTTTGTGACCTTGTGAACAGATTGGATGGAAAATAAACATTATGGTGGGCCCTACAAATTTTTTAATGGTGAAAATCATTATCTCCGCTGCTATTTGTGGTGTGGTCCAGATGATCTTTGGACATGATTCATTTTTTGGATAATGCTTTAAAATGATCTCTAAAAATAAATGAATGATGTAGATATAATAAATACATCACTGTGGGGCCCATGTAACTTTGATCTCCTTTGAACCGTTCGTACAACTCGGAGCTTGAGCAGCGTTAGTGCACGTCTTTGCACGACACAAACCTGCAGCAGCTATATAGCTGGTGTGTGGTACACCAGCCAATCCGCTTCTAGTTTTAAGGGAATGGAATCCGCTTCCATATTAATTGTGGGATTTAATCGCTATTGTTTCCTTTGATATGGTCCACTTGAGATTTGGAACTACCTCATTTTTTGAACCATGTACTAAAATGATATGCTAAAATGGATTAATGGAATTGATTTCTCGCATATATCATGGTGGGCCCACGGAACACTCTCCAGTAGCCACCTCGTTATTCACAGCATGATAAAACACATGGGATATGGTGGGTACCACAAAGTCCTTACACCACCTGGAGGACTTGATTTGGCTAGTGACGTTGCCACTGTCAAGATGGCTAGTGGTTGGTGCTATGTGGGCCTAATCATGATATATTTATTTGATCCATGCTGTCCACCTATTTTTTCAGATCATTTTAAATCTTGATCCAAAACTTTAGGCATATATAACTCTCAGGTGGACCACACCACAAGAAATAGTAGCAATTGAATGTCCACCATTAAAAACCTTCTAGGGTCCAATTTAATGTTTATTTGACATCCAACCTGTTGATTAGGTTATACAAACTAGTTTGATACAAAATTTGTGGCCCTTGAGAAGTTTTTAATGGTGTGCATTCAATCAACACTGTCTTGTGATGTGGTTCACTTGAGATTTGGATCTATCTATTGTTTGGGCTTATACCATAAAATGATATGGAAAATTGAATGGATGCGTCAATATGTCAAACAAGTGCCATATCCAAGCCATCAATCACCAAGTATACCAATATACAGATTCCATGTCCCGAGAAAGGTGTACTTTTTTAGTTCATTAACTTTTACATGTCCTAATTATTATATGTTAACTGCATTTGTATTATATGAACTCATTTTGATTACAATTGGAGCGATTTCTTACGGTAGCATATGCTTTTTGGGTCCCATTAAATGAAAACTTATTATTTAATGCATTTTTTTGTATTTTTTTTTTAATTCCTAAACATGCAAATATGTGTATTTAGGCATGCCCTGAAGTTTTAATGAAAAATTCCATCATTTTCCCCATTAATCGTCATTTTTTTTGTTTTTTTTTTTCGCATTTCTGGTTATCGGTGATATTATCGGCGATAACGATAATATATCTTTATCTCCAGTCAACGAAACTTGTGGCGATACTGACAACTCGAACACTACTAGTCCCTATATTGGGTAATGGAGGATTGATGTTGGTGGGCAGTTGGTTGTCAAATTTTTGTTGAGGCAAATCATGATAATGCCTGTTTCTTATTTTGAACCTGACCCTGAATAGTTGGGAAAATGCCATGATAACGATGATGATTTCCCTCAATCTAAGACTAGGGTTGATGTGTCAAAAGTATCAGGGATGGAGACTGTGACTAGTTTCTATTGCAAATCTATAAAATAAGAAGATCTAGCAAATCTAGTTTTGAAAGTGTCGGAGATGGAAATTGTGACTAGTTTCTATTGAAAATCAAAATCCAAGCAGGTGGTCTTCTTCTCCCTGTTTAAGTGTTTCGAGAAGCCTATTTCCAATTGTCCTCAGAATGGTTTGCTCTCCAAAACTTGGCTTCTCCTGTAGTGCATCCGGGTGCCATGAATGAAGGACCTCCATTTTTAGTGTCACGTAGAGCATTGTCGCAACCTCTTAACACGTGCGATCTGTTGGCTCTGTATGACCAACGTATGCAGTCTCTACAACCGCCTGATGGAGGACGCGTGGAATTGGGGTGGTGAGATGAAATCTCCCCTTGGATTTGCCAGTTGGTGCAGTCGTCTCTCAATTCTCCCGAATTTATCACCTCCTTCAACGATATCTTCATCGCACGATAAATCGAGACATATTGTCTTTTTCCCAAAATATCGGATGATCAATATCGTCTTGTCTATTCAACGTCCCGTACCAAAATCTCAGAAGATAATTCCTTCTTTCCCGAGAATGCCTCGGGCCTTGTGTTGCGTACAAGTAATGTTCAAAATATCAGTATTGCGTTATGTATCACACCCTTGGGATATGGATATGTATTGGTTATCACATGGGATATATCGGTTGTATCGCGTAATGTGTTGTTGTTGTTGGAAACATGGGGAAATTGGTTGAATTTTTCAATGAAACTTCAGTGATTATTAAAAAACACATCAAAACAAGTGATTCTTAAAACACACATCAGTGATTATTAAATTATAAATCAAAACATTACAAAAAACAAGTGCACGTATTAGCTTTCTTTGTATGGGGTCCTAATCTATGCATTGTGTAATTGAATTCATGCAAGTACATTCAAAGTCTATTCATATAATTTATAAATATAAGAGGACGTGTGGAAACACACGCAATACATTCAAAAGCAAAAGAAGAATCACTAGATCAAGTTACATGTTTGATTTTATGTTTGGACACAAAAATTGCAACCGATTTGTGAAAAATTGAGATTTTTTTTTTTTCAATTTTCTGTAACTCGGTCCATCTCCAAATCTTGAAATCGAACCTCCCAATCCATGATTTTTCATGCAAAACATGAAAATCATGGATTTGTAACAATTTGACATTTGATTTAACATATGAATTATAGAAAAAAAGGATTGAAAATAAAAAATGCTCACTGGATCGAACATGTAGGATATAATCCCACTACTTGTGCGTTTCGTATCACTCAAGCGGGATACAGGATATATTGTCGATACTTAAAACATTGCGTATGAGTGCTCCAAAGAAAGCTGCGATCACGATTTCGCCCTTAGAGTTGTCCACGTCTCACTCTCAACTACCATATGAAGAAACGTGTCCCCAGCATATATTGAGACGTTCTTAGCTAGCCACGTAGGCTAGAAGAGCGACACGGGGGAATTCTCTCATGTGTCTCTAATCGAAGCTCCGTTTCCACATTTCCCAGAAGTAGAGGCCTATAGGTAGTGTTCGAGTTGTCGGTATCGCTACAAGTTTCGCTGGCTAGAGATAAAGATATAATATCATTATCGCTGATAATATCGCCGATAACCGGAAATGCAGGGAAAAAGGGGGAAATATAAAGAAAATGGTGGAATTTTTCAGTGAAACTTCAGGACATACCTAAATACACATATTTACATATTTAGGAATGAAAAAATTGCAAAAAGAATGCATTAAATAATAAGTTTCCATTTAATGGGGGCCAAAAGGCATGCATTGTTGTAAGAAATCACTCAACTAATAACCTAAATGAGTTTATATAATATAAGTATAGCTAAAATATAATTAATTAAAACAGGTAAAAGTAAATGAATTAAAAAATTTTCTGGATAGCTTTGAGACAATGCTGCTTTTCACTTCCCTCGTCCAGATGGCTTGGATCGTACAATTGTTGTAGTTAAACAACCAACATCAAATGGGCCACTGCCAAGAAAAAAAAAAAAAAACTAATCCAAAACTTTTGTGGCCCCACGAATGTTTCAATTGTGGAGGTTTAATTTGCATTATTTCTGGTCATGCTACCCACTTGAGTTTTGGATATGCCTCATTTTTTGGCCCATGTCCTAACATGATATAGAAAAACAGATGGGTGGAGTGGGTTTCTCACAAATATCATGGTGGGCCCACCTACTCCATGGCAAGCCCTTCTTTGAAGGCTTTGTAGGAGTGGATTACAGACCGAGCAACTCTTAACGTACTGAGTAAACTCCATGGGGTCCACCGTGATTTATGTATTTTATCCACTCCGTCCATCCATTTTACTAAACAATTTTAGGGCTTTGTTCCAAAAATGAAGCATATCCAAAGCTCAAGTGGACCACACCATAGGAAACAGTGTGAATCGAACATCTACCGTTGAAACATTCTTGATGGCCATAAAAGTTTTAAATGAAGCTGATATTTGTATTTTCCATTCATCTTTGTCTTTGCGATCTTATGAATAGGTTGGATAACAAATAAACATCACTGTGGGCCCTAAAAAGGTTTCAACATTGGAAATCATCATTCTCACGATTTCCTGTGGCATGGTCCAATTGAGCTTTGGATATGCTTCAATTTTTGGCTCGACCCCTAAAATGAGCCCGAAAAATGGATGGACGACGTGGATAAAGCACATACATTCACGGTGGGCCCAACATAGTTTACCTAGTGCATTAAAACCGTACGAGTAACCCAGAACTAGTGGGATATCTTCATGATCCATTATTGGGTGGGACCCTAGCCATGGGGCTACATCAATAATATAAGATGCATATCTACACCGTCCATTCATTCTGGCATATTATTTTAGGTCATGGGCCACAAAATCAGTCAGATCCAATTTTGAGGTGGACCACACCATAGAAAATAGTGGTCATTGAATGGCCACCATTAAAAACTTCCTGGGGCCCAAAATTTTTGATCATCAGCCTGATATTTGTGTTTTCCCTTCATTCAGGTCTGTGATTTTAATGAAGTGGTTGGGTGGCAAATAAAAAGTACAATGGGCCTTAAAATTTTTTTAATGGCAAGTGTTCAATCACGTTGTTTCATGTGGTGTGGTCCACCTGAAATGTCGATCTAACTCATTTTTTTAGCTCATTCCATAAAGTGAGTGTCCAAAATAGATGGACAGAGCAGATAAAATACATTACATCATAGTGGGGCCCACAATACTGTAAGCAGCCGCGACTCACGACTCGTAGCAACATAAGCATCATCCGTGTCCCCGAAAAAAAGGTACGCAGATTTGATACTGACAGGTTGAGTAGTGAGTGGGCTACTGAAGTGACCTCACCAAGATCTGTGGGCCCCACTATGATGTATGTGTTGTATCCACACCGTCCATCCATTCTGAGATATCATTTTAGGGCATGAACCAAAGAATGAGGCAAATAAAAAGCCATAGTGGACCCCACCACTGAAAACAGTAGGGAAAGTGATTCCCACTGTTGAAACTATACTAAGGCCCACCATAATGTTTATTTGAAATCCAACCTGTTCAAAAGTTCAAAAAAACATGAAATAAGGGAAAACACAGACATTAGTTGATCTAAAAATTGTGGCCTTTAGAAGTTTTTTATGGTGGGAGTCATTGTCCCCACTATTTTCTGTGTTGGGGTCCACTGGAGCTTTGGATTTAACTCATTCTTTGGATATTATCCTAAAATGATCTTTACAAATGGATGAAAGGTGTGGATACAAAACATACATCATGGTGGGGTCCACGGAACTTGTTGACGTCACTTCAATAGCGAGTCTAGCTACTCAACCCGTCAGTAGCTAATCCGCGCCTACAAAAAATGGGGTCTGATCCCATTTCCGGAAAGGGGAATAGGGTTTCCCGTTTCTATTTGGAACCCCAATCCCAATCTAAGGGTTTCCATTTTGCACCCAATTCTTTAAATCGAACCAAAATTCTCAAGAGATATTCCAGTTTATTCGCCCGAATTCTCATTGATTTTGAAAATTTTCATCCATTCGAAGAAAAAAAGGAAAAGGAGAGGTTTTTTCGTACCTGTGGAAGACCGAAACACAACTTTTGTTGATCAATTGATTGGCCCACCGAATTCTTCTTCTGATCAGGCGTACCTCTTTTACAGGTACCAAAATCACCTTCTTACAAATTTTTTTTTTTCGCATTTACGATGCTCTCCCCAAAATTTTTGATACTGCCTTTTTATCGGCGAAATGGAGTTAGGTAGCTACAATGAATTGGTCACCTGACAACTCTGATTATCACGAAAACTCTAAAAAATCGCCGACAACTGGCAGAGAAATGAAAAAAGGGGTTTTCGGTGTCGCAACGTTGGCAACACCCGTATTATCATCAATATTATTGACTTTTTGCCAATAACTTAAACACTGACTATAGGGACAAAGGTGATGGTGAAAGCGATTCAACTACTACTACAAATGATGAGAGTATGTAGGAAGTTTCCCCTAATCCCTTTGCCCTGATCTCGTTTGAAGTATTGTTGGCCCCCAATCACAGTTGCAAATTGT
This sequence comes from Magnolia kwangsiensis, assembly GCA_037074715.1. Classification (NCBI taxonomy): domain Eukaryota; kingdom Viridiplantae; phylum Streptophyta; class Magnoliopsida; order Magnoliales; family Magnoliaceae; genus Magnolia; species Magnolia kwangsiensis. The sequence goes on along the minus strand of CM073584.1, from coordinate 89,565,799 downwards.
TTCTACATTATCAATGGGTGTTTTTCTTACTCCCTCATCTCCTTCTTCTATGCTTGTTCCCTTGTCTCGTTCTTCAGTGGATGCTTGTTTGTTCTTGTCCCCAGCCGAACCTCTTGCCTTGGCCAATCTCTAGCCAGATTCGGTTATCCAAGGTGGAGGAAATGCGCACTAGGTCCGGATTACGTCAGAGGAAGCATGGGGAAATTGGTGGAATTTTTCAATGAAACTTGAGTGATTATTAAAAAAGACATCAATACATACTTATAAATCAAAACATTACAAAAAACAAGTGCACATATTAGGTTTCTTTGTATGGGGTCATAATCTATGCGCCGTGTAACTGAATTCATGCAAGTATATTCAAAGTCTATTCATATAATTTATAAATGTAAGAAGACGTGTGGAAACACAAGCAATACATTCAAAAGCAAAAGAAGGGTTTTTAGGGTTTAGGATCTGGATCTGCTTGAGGAGGTTGGGTAGTTGTTTGAGGTGGAGAATGAATCCATATCTCTTCTCTCTTCTAAGTACTGTGAGAGGCTGAAAGAGGAGGTAATTAAATGGCGTCAAAGGTCTAGGGCCACTTGGCTCAAAGAAGGTGACCGTAACACTAAATTCTTTCATTGCATGGCCAATGCCAAGAGGCGCTCCAATTCAATTTCTTCCATCCTTGTTGAGGATGTGATCTTGTCAGATAAGAATTTTATTACCTCATCTTTCATTAATGTTATCTCTAAATTGCTTTCTTCTGACTTTGTTCACAGACCGTCGTTAGATAATCTCCCTTTTAGGTACTCATCAGAGGAGGATGTAACCTTCATGGAGTGCCCTTTTCCTGATTGACGAGGTAAAATAAGCCGTGTGGGGTCCGGGGAAGGATAAAGCTCCAGGTCCTGATGGATTCCCATTAGCTTTCTTTTAGGCCTTCTAGGATTGCTCCTGACTTTGCCTTTATTTATGACTTCTTTGATCATAATAGGTTGGCCTTCGAGTTGGGAAGCACCTTCATTGCGCTTATTCCAAAGGTGGAAGGAGCTTAGAAGGCGAAGGATTTTTGTCCAATTAGCCTTAACGGAAGCCCTTACAAAATCTTGTCTAAAGTTCTGAGTTAGAGGTCGAGGACTGTTATCTCCGAGATTATTTTCCCTTTCCAATTTGCGTTTGTGGAAGGGAGACAAATCCTGGATTGTTCTTATGGCTAATGAATGCTTGCATTCTCAAGTCAAGTCCAAAGGCTTGGTATCATGTGTTAACTGGACTTGGAAAAGGCATATGATCATGTCGATTGAACTTTTTTGGACCAAATGCTTAATTCTATGGGCTTCGGGTTCAAATGGAGAGCTTGGATTAAATCATGCATTATGCCGCCTAAATATTCTGTTCTTGGTAATGGCTCTCCTTTTGGGTATTTCATGGCTCCTAGGGGCCTCCGCCACGGAGATCCTTTATCCCCATTTCTTTTTTGTGTTGGTCGTGGAGACTCTTCGTGGTATGCTGTCCCGCGGGCAAGAGATCTGCCTCTCTAGATGGTTTTCTGTGGAAAATTGCAATCTTCCGACCAATCATCTCCAGTTCACCGATGACTCCTCGCTTTTTTGTGGGGTGCTTTGTTTAATGAAGCTCTATTAGGTAAATGGTTATGGAGATTTGGGTGTGAGGATGACTGTCTATGGCGCCAGATCGTAGCTGCAAAACATGGTCTGTCTACTTCATGATGGTGGACTAAGCATTCCTCCCTCTATCACGCCTCCTTTCTATGGAAACGAATCACCAAATCTGCTTCACCAAGTTTTGACAAAATCTTTCTCCTTGGTAAAAGGTTCCAAAATTAGTTTCTGGCTGGATATATGGTTCGACAATCATTCTCTATGCAAATCACACCCCACCTTGTTTGCTATCTTAGCTGACACTAATGCTTTGGTTAAGGACTGTTTCTATCCTGAAGGAAATGGTGGGACTTGGATTCCCCAGCTCCTCGGAATCTCTCAGATTTCGAGCTAGAGGAATTTACTAGCCTTATCTCCTTCTTGCAGGGTGCTTCTATGCCTCTTCCCTCTATGTCGGAAGACTCCATCTATTGGTTGCTGTCACCCTCTGGCTTGTTCTCGGTGCGGTCCCTCTACAAATCTCTGTTTGCCTCTTCATTCTCCTCTCCATGTCATACCCATTCAGTCTGGTTCTCCGGAGTGCCGCCCAAGGTTGCTGCCTCTGGATGGTTGGTTGGAAGGAAAATAATTTTGACTATGGACAACCTGAAGAAGCGTGGTATGTAGATTCCGAACGTGTGCCTTTTGTGTCTCAAATCATAAGAGAGGGTGGATCATCTCCTGTTACACTGTCCCTTCTCATCCGACATTTGGTGGAGTGTCTTCACGCTTGTAGGGGTCTCTTGGTTTATGCCAAGTGCAATAGATGGCCTGCTCAATGGGTGGCATGCGAAATTAGGAGGAGCTCTGGGTAAAAGAAAGTGGAGGACTATCCTCCTGGCAGCGATTTGGGCTATTTGGGCAGAACGCTACAATCATTGATTTAGGAATAGTTCGGTTTCAACTGCGGGGGTGTTCTCTAAAGTGCTAGTCCTCTTTGGAGATTGGGCATTATAGTTTTTTTTTTTTTTTGTTTTTTTTGGGTTTATTTCCTTGGGTTTTGGTTGCTTGGGAGTAGCTTTTGTTTTTTTATTTGTTCTTTTCTTTTCCTTTGTTTTTCCCCGTTGCATCCCTTTTTTCTTTGTTTGTTGCGGTTTCGTTGTTTTATTTTTTTATTTTTATTCCTTCTTTCCTTGCAATAAAAGTATCATCTTTCAAAAAATAAAAAGATCTAGCAGAGTTTAAAGGTGTGCTAATGAATGAAACTTAATGGATTGTGAAGTGTTATGCTTTATATTATGCCTAGTGAGCTTGTTTGGCATTGCATGCTAAAGACCTTAATTGTTTACAACTTTCCCTTTTTGAGTAATGTGCAATAACTAGGCTAAACTCTAAACTGCATTGTTTTGTGTGATTTTGTTGGTATGTGAGTGGTGTTTCATTAACATGTATCAGTAGGCTCACTGCTATTTTGCGGAATCAACTACTTGAGCATGAGCTATCCACTTTTGGTTCAATGGTGGTACATTTATGTGCCTTCGCGCTTAGGAATTTACTTCGCAACTGCTCTTCCATGATCCTACCTTGCTTGCTAACCCTTTGTGGTGTGTATTCAACTAGGGTTGTAAGCTAGCCAAGCATGGGGTTTATTTGGGGTCCATATTTTGAACTGGTAGGGCCGGGCCTGTCATGCTAGTCCTATTCAAATTCTTGGTGAGCACGGCCCAGTTACACCTTACATTTAATAATCAGGCTGGGGGTCCATATTGGGTGGGGCGTGCCAATGTGAGTGGTGTTAGTGTCAGCCACATCCATGGCCAGTTCCAAAAACCTAGGTAAAAGATGAAGGCTGATGCCTAATTGGTTGCCGATTGTTAAACTTTTGCCCGTCTACCTTTTAAAAACCAACCCTTGATTCTTGGGAGAGAGGCTAAGATGATGATGATGATCACAATGATGAAGTGTTTTGTTGGAGAGTATTTCATTCAAAAACCATAAAAAGTTGCTTTTCATTTCACAAGTCACCTAACAAGTGGCAGGCTGCATTCATATGCTTAATGGCTAGCCGCCGCTTATGGGTACTACATAATACTCAAACACTCCTTGTGAATGAAACCTTGTCTTGATTGAAAGATGTGCAAATGCAAACTTGGCCATAAGCTGATTTTAACAATAATATGGTGGTTTCTATTTGTGTAATTGATATAACATGCAAAATTTCAATCAAATTTGAAGTCGTGGACTAAGTTTGAATACACAATCTATTGAAGCAGTAAGCTAGCTCTAAATTTGAGCTAGTTCCAAAATCTCGATTATTTCAATAATTGCCTTGCAATAATTGTCCTAGGCCAAGATGTAGAGTGGGGGTGGTTAATCTCTCATTCTTATGTTATTAGTGTTGCCTTGAGTGTTTTCAAGATTTTGGTTTCGATAATTCATGAGAGAGGAGAGACTGAGAAGGATGTCGCCCATAGAATTCAAGCGGGATGGAAGAAACAGAGATGTGCCTTCGGACTTTTATGTGATCGGATCGGCATGTACCACTCAATCTAAAAGGGAAATTTTATAGGAAACCTATATTTCCCGCCATGCTTTATGGGACAAGATGTTGGATAGTTAAGTAACCACATGCTCATAGGATGGGTATATCTGATGAGGAAGTTGAGATAGATGAGTGGTGAGACAAGGATCGATGGCGGAATAAGATAAATGCATTTGAGGGAAATTAGGAGTAGCACCAATACATGTAATAAGATGGCGGAATGTAGACTTAAATGGGTTGGTCATGTGCAATGGAGATGAAGAACTGCATTAGGAGTGAGTATAAGTTGAAGGCTTAAGAGGACGTGGGTGGAGGTAGTAAGAAAATACTTGATCACCGTTTATTTGAAGCTATGGCCCATGATAGAGTGGAAAAAAAGGAAAATGATTCATGTAGTGTGTGAAAGGGTCAGATTCATGTGTTCAGGTGGGCCCTATCATGATGTGTATGTAAAATCCACTTCGACCATCAGGTGCGTCACCGCATATTAGGCCTTGGTGGACCATCCATGATTTAGGTGGACCACATTATTTGATATAATGTATAGGTCGACACCCACTCTCCAAATCATTTCCCTTAGTGTGGCCCACCTGACCTGAATCACTAATGGGTTAGATTTTTAGGCCTTCAACATAACTTTTTGGTGTGGTATCTAATGGTTGGAGTGGATTTCACACAATTGTCACGATGGGCTCTGTAAAAAAAATCAATGATGGACATCTCCCTCCTAACTGTTTCCATCGATGTGGCCCACTTGAATCATAAGTCAACTTGATTTCCTGGCCCTGGGCCTAATGTGTCATGTAATGGTAGGAGTGGATTTACATACACATCATGGTGGACCTCGTAAAAAAAAATAAAATCAATGGTGGGTGCTCCCCTCCCAATTGCTTCCCTTGGTGTGGCCCACTTGAATCACATAATCGCCTGGTTTTTTATCACTGGGCCTACAAAATTGGGTCATGCACTTGATGCTTAAGAGTGAATTTCAGAAACACATGACAGTGGTGCCCAATCGAGCCGGCCGACCCTTTACTCTCATGGATGTTCTCCTATAGCATTGCTAATAAGAGATCACCTTTCTCTCTCTCTCTCTCTCTCTCTCATATATATATATATATATATATATATATATATATATATATATATATATATATATAATCCTCTTGCGAACTCGACCACAGGAGACCTTATGTACAAGCAAAGTCTTGTGGGCTTGGGTGGGCCCCACCATGATGTATATGTGAAATCCACTCCTACAATCAAACGTTTCAGCTCACATTAGGCCTAAGGCTCATAAATCAGCCACATCCATGATTTAGGTGGACCATATGAGTAAAAAATGTGTGTAAAAAAGTGTGCTAGGGACACCCACCCTCCAAATTGTTTCTCTCGGTGTGGCCCACACAAATCATGGATGGGCCTAATTTTTGGACCCTAGGCATAAATTTTTATGAGGTAGCTGATGGTTTGAGTGGATTTCACAATAATCATAGTGGGCCTTGTAAAAAATCTAGGGTTGACGTCTTTGTCCCAACCTTTTCCTTTGGTGTGGCCCACTAAAATCACGGGCCAACCTAATTTTTGGGCCTTATGCCTAGCGATAGATGACACTACTAATGGTCCGAGTGGATTGTACATATAAGTTAAGGTGCGCATCCCCCTCCCAATTGTTTCCTTTTGTGTGGCCCACCTGAATCACATATCTGCCTGCTTTTTGAGCACTATGCCTAAAATGTAGTCACACACCTAATGGTAAAAGTGGATTTTAGAAACACATCATGGTGGGGCCCACCCGTGCCAATCTCAATTTTCTCCTATGCAAGCTCACATGCGGTATGGTTTGCAGGAGTCTACGACTTTTTGAGCGCGCGTGCGTGTGTATCCAACTTGTTGGCCAATAAGTTACTGCCCACTCAATAGACAACTTTCAAAATGCCATGTGTATATGACATCTAAACCGTTTCATAGGTCGGCCCTACCATGAGGATCACCTCATGAAAAAATCAGTCCCATCCAGTCATCAGGTCGGCCACACCATTGAAAAAAATGTACATCTGCTGATTAAAAAAAATAGAGGTGTGGTCCACTTGATGAGTGGATGTGACTGATTTTCAAACAAGGCGATCCTCATTATAATGCCAACCTAACGGACTGGTTGCACCCACTTGAAAGGTTGGGAGCTATATGCTGGTGTATGGTAACGTATGATATATATATATATATATATATATATATATATATATATATATATATATATATATATATATCACTATTTATCAATATTCATCTCAAGTTCGTTGAGGTACGCCATTGATGAATAACTTTTGTACATAGGTTGTTGCTTTGCTTAACGAAAGCCCATTCTGGTTGCATGCATTTGCTGACTTAATTCCAAATTTTACTGTGCTGCTACCCTTATGCATTGGGAACTATTTAAGGATGTTTTGCTATTTATTTTCTATTATTCCTTTTCATACTTGATGAGGTTTGCATTTACAGCATTATGGTTGACAGTGGCAGAATTGTTTTTAATAAGTTGCATTTTCCTTGGGACTTGTATTAATATGGCACAATGGTTGGCCATTGTAGTGAAGTGCATGAGCAAGCCTTAGTTTCCTGTGATGCAATACATCGTGAAAGGAGAGTCTTGCTAAAACAAGAGATCAGCAGAATGGTTCTGTTTTTCTCTGATCAGCCTAGTTTACTTGCTCCAAATATTCAGGTAAGTCTTAAGTAGTAGCTTCCATTGTGCTTTTATTGTAAATAAAATTGGTCGTACTCGTTTAGCGATCTCACATATATTGGATATGTGTGTGCTGAAAGAGTGTGAAGGTGGTCAGTGTTTGGGTGCTCAGTTACACTACCTACACGGGCACACATGAATAAAATGAAAACTATGTTTTTCACTGCAAACACCCTGTTAGGAGATAGGTTTGTACAGGCGGTGGGATCTAAACTGCCTCGGAGTGATGATGAGCGATGGACCTCTGTACCAAAGGCCTTTGAATGATGATTTCCACCTATTCTTGTACTTAGACAAAATGAGCCCCGAAGATTTAGTAAGAAATGTAAACGATATTCACTGGTCTTTTTATATCTTTTATGTCGGTGTCTATAAGTGTAGTAAGACCTTATGATGCAGTTCTAAGTGGAGGTATTGGAAAATAACAGCAAATTCTGAATTTTCAATTTGGTTCAGCAAAGTCTGGGATAAATGGTATGGGTTTATGGTTTAAAATAAGGGAAACTATGGCTGGATAGGGTAGGCTAAGAGTTTAAGGGTTAAAGGAAGATAGGGTATACACTATTTGGGTAATGGACTGTCGGTTGGGTCAAAACAAGGTAACTCTAGGTTGATTAACAGAAAACACAGATCTATATATGAAACGAATAGGGAAATTTGAATCTAGGATTTCACAGGCTGATCTTTTTCAGTTGATTCAAACTGTGTCCGATAATTCAGTCACTATGAGTCACAAATCAGATTCAACAAAAAGATCTGAATCAGAAACAGAGGTCTATTTTAAGCAAATCATCAGTTCAATTAAGCAATCAGAACAAAATCAGAACTGTGGGGTCTCTACTCATGGCTCAGTGGTGGGCACTGTGTGTTTCAACTGAGGTCATGGGTTCGAGAACCCATGTGGTGTGTGTGGGTGTGAGCGTGTGTGTATTGACCATTAAAAAAATCAGAACAAAATCAAATAGAACTTGTGGAATCAGGTTTGAGTGGATTCAAACAAGCTTGGGAATTCGTACGATAGTGATTATGCAGAGAAACAAACAAAAGATAGAAGTAATAAAAGCCAAAAATAGTAGATACTCCTCTGGGATACAAATCACCTGGAAATTAGAATAGGTATTACACACCCTTCTCGTGCTTAAATACTACACACATGCATATATCCAGATTCAGAACTCTCGAATTCTCATATGAAAACTCTAATTGAGAAGAATAACTAGCAGCCCTAAAGTTTAACATGTAGAAAGTATATAAGTTTAACATAAAGAAAGTATATATGGGCAAACAAATCCCACACCCACGAGATGCCCTATCCCCTCTCCCCCCCCCCACATATTACATTTTTTTGGAAGGTAATGAGAATTTTAATGAAATGAGCAACAAGGGTCAAAGAAACAAAACAACTTGCAAGCCGCTATTACATAAATACCCTTCTTAACAAAACTAACACAAAGACTCATAACTCTCACACTACTAATCCAAATCAGAAAATAAAAATGGATCTGGTCTGGTGCACGTATTCCAATGCCTATCAGATGAGACCAGTGTTGCCATATGATAACTTGGTCAGGGGTCAATAGTCAATTGGTCGATTCAATCAGAAAATTAAACTTGTCACACTGTCCAGATTTGTGAGGTTTCTTTAGACCTTTAGATCTGCAGGTGATGCTTTCTCCTAGTGTATACTTTCTTCCAGCCCATAGTTGCGTCACTTTAGCCTATAGACTTCAGATTTTCTCTTACGACTTCAGAAGTAGATATATATATGAAATATAGTTAATGGAAATCTCATTTCCTCTGTGTGTCCAATGATTTTCTTTTTGAAAGGCAACACATGTTGTATCCCACATCTTTTATCTTAACATCCATAAATAGATCTCCTTCCCACCTCCCACCCCCACCCCCCCCCCCCCCCCCCCCCCCCCCCCCTTTTTTTTTTCTTTCCAAGTGGGTTAGCATATGGTAGACACCTCTCCAATCAACATGGTGATCAGAATCAGGCCTTTCCATATGCCACCTTGAATTGAAGGTGTGATATAAAATAAACAAAATCTTCTCTCTAACTCATTTGCATTTGAAAGCAGGACAACTAATCACTTGCTCCAAAGGCTCTAACTGATAGAGCGTGGCAAATCAATCCCTTTATCTCATAGCCCGGGTCAAGCCTGAACTTGAACCCCCCCTTGTGGGCCCCACTTCAAATGGGTCCCGCCTCACAAAAGCGCACCCCCCCTCCCAATAATCTTTTAACGTGGGACAACTAACCACTTGCTCTAAAAGTTTGAATTGATAGAGAGTGGCAAATCAATCCCTTTTATCTTGTAGCCTAGGCCAGGCCCTTGGCCGAATCCCCCTTGTGGGCCTCACTTTACATGGGCCGCCCACCCCGAGTGTGCCCCCGGTTCACACAAGCCACCCCACTCGAGCCCGGTGTGAAAATGCCCCTACATTATCTGTTCATCCAGTAAAATACTTGTCCTCTTCAAGTATATTTAGCACCAATAATAACTATAGAAAACATAACACCATGACTGTCATGCTTTGTGATGAATATGCTTCAATTTGCTCGAGATAATGATCCATTCCCTAGGTCACTTTGCTACTCCATTTGACGACATTACATTTCTGATTATTTTCTGTAATGGTATTTGTACTTGCTGCAGATGGTATTTTCTGCATTGGCTTTAGCACAGTGTGAGGTTATCTGGTATTTTCAACATGTTGGAATAGCATCATCAAAATCCAAAGTTGTACGGATGATGCCAGTTGACATTGTAAGCCACATTGTGATGATTATATATCAGTTACATTTGATCACATTTGGAAGTTGATTCAGCAACTCCTTTTGCTATTTGTACTAATTTACTTCAATCATTGACCACATAATGCAGGATGCTGCAGATCCCACTATAGGTTTCTTGTTAGATGGAATGGACCGACTCTGTTGTTTGGTACGGAAATACATTGCAGGTCAGATTGAGTATATTGTCAGTCAATTCTTCGTAGAAGAGATATTGAGTCCAAAGCCTCAACTAATGTACGGTTTGCTGATTTGAAGTAATCTGTACACCACCGTTGATGGAGGATGCCCCAAAATCCTCCAAACTGGAAGATCCTAAAATCCTTAATCAGTAGCCTACCAACAGAAGAAAATATCCATACTGCAAATGTCCCTCTCAACAGAATATTTGCTGAATATAGAAGAGTGAGGACTTAGGATATTTCAATATGGTAGATTTCTGAGGCATCCTCCATAGTGCCTTGTCAGATCAGTACTATGGATACCATGGACTCACTTGTGTTGAATCTTATGTTCAGCAACCATGCTTTTGTGAGGCTTTGAATCCAATAATTCCTCTTTTGCACAATAGCCAGACAAAAGGCTTGAACTAAAGACATGCATCTTAGCAAATGATTCCCTTACTATGATAATCAAAACATGTTTTGCATTTCTACATCTCTGAAGGTTATCATGTTAGTTGTTTCTGATGACAATCTCAAATGTTGACATGAACAGGAGTATACATACTGATAATGTTGCACCATTTAGATCTGGACCATGCTTTTCTCAATAGATATGAACTAAGAAATGAATAGTGTGTCCTGTTAGTTTTTAACCAGGGATGGGTGTGGGATGCTAAGACTATCATACACAGCAACATTCATACATAGAATCAGGATGAGATTAGATTGGTTGATTTCGCTCTAGAAAAACATTATCTCCAAGATGTGTTTTCATATTCCCTTGGAAGATATCTTTAGTTGACTTCTTGTCCTGCATATCTGTATTATACTTAAAGAGGGTTTTTTTTTTTTTTTTTTTTTTTTTTTTAAAATAAAATAAAAATAAAACAGGGATGTTTTGGCAGGTCCCAAAACCCTAAATTAACAAAAAAAAAGGGTTAGTAAGGAAGGTTTTTGCTTCCCAGTCACCCCACCATGAGGAACCCAAAATGTTTCGTTTCTTAGATGGGTTTGTCCTTTGTTTTTTTCCCTCTAAAATGTTAATGGCTCCAACCTTCTAGGTTTGCTAGCCACACACTCTGCTCCACATGCAAGACTACATGTGGTCAGATGTTCAACCTACTATTTGCATAGGAGATTGAAGCTGTGTATCAAGTGGGAGTGAGACCCATCATATAAAGCATCTGGCCAAAAAATCAAGCCATTTGATTATTAAGTAGGTCCTAGGTGCATGAAACCAATGTATGGCCTTGAAAAGCTTGCTAGATGATAATAGAAAGGCCTTGATTATTGGCCACAAGGTCTAGATGGTGGGTCCCATCACCCATGTGATAGATGGCTTAGATGTCATACATGTTTAGAGGTTGGCATGTCTCACACATGTAGAAGCAGCATCGAGTGGTACAGGTGGGGCTAAGTTTTTTATTTTGAAAGAGGAATACACTAATTCGAGAAAAAAGCCCATCATCAGGTGTCAAACACAGATGCTTCACATTAGCCAACATAGCACGTGTGAGGGGTAAGGTATGCCCATAGGGTGATCACTACAGTGATTTTTCTCTGCTCAAATATTCAGTGGGTCCATTTTATCAGGTGGACTGCACATGTACAAAGAAATGGACAGTTAGAAAATGATGACAATTGCTCTGCACTAGAGTATGTGCTGCTCGCCTGATGAGTAGGCTTGCCCAATTTTTAGGACTGGAGGTGCGCTTTGGGGACTGTCTGATGAACATCCTGCATCCTTTTCTCATGCCATTTTGTTGCATTTGTTTGGAGCTTATAAATGTGCATCCAGAATTAGTATTCCTCTCTTTATAATGCCTTTATTGGATGATGAATTATGAGATCCTTGACCAAGGGTGTGCCCAAGATACCCAGATTTTCGGTTTATACAGAGTACAGCCCATGTGTCAATGATTCATACATTTGGAATGTTGGGCGTCATCATGGATGGCCCCAAGAGTTTCCTTAATTTGGAGAATCCTAATCTGTCAATTTGTGGTCTGAAATGATTAATGGGATAAATGCAGCAATGTCTGCATTCAACTGAAAATTTGCCATATGTGCCTCAGGTGTTGTGTTATTTAGAACTTTGCTTACTAAGCTGCTATTAGCTGATAGGGGCTTTGGAGCCGATTTTGGTTAACCAAAAGTAGCCTGTTTAAGTAAAATATCCCTTATGAAAATTGTTTCATTCTTTGAATAGAACTTTGTTAATTTAAACTGGTTCAGTGACTTTAATTCATGTTCAAATGCAGCTATAAGAGGCTATGCGTTATCATATTTATCATCATGTGCTGGAAGGATTCGATTTTTATTTGGTACTCCAGGCATGGTGGCTCTTGACCTAGATGCAACCTTGGAAGGCCTTTTAAAGAAAATTCTTCAGTGTCTTGAAAACATACCTAAACCTCAGGGTGAAAATGTTGCTGCTGTCACCTGTGACCTCTCTGTAAGAAATCTGTGCAACATATTCCCACCTTTTGTGCGTTTACTGTTTGAACTTCATGTGATGCATATTTGATAAGCAACATCATTGTCGAACTTTTGCCTTTGAACTTTTCTGACAAACTCTATTCCAGCTTGTATATTTTTCTGCTCCATATCTGATCTTCACCTCTATACAACTTCATCCATCAAAATCTCAGTTATTTTGTTCTATTTGCACCCTAATCCAAATAGCTGGAATGAAGACTGATGAAATCATCATCATCATCATCTAAGTCTTATCCCAACTAATTGGGGTTGGAAAATGATTTAATTAACACATCAAATATTTTAGGTTATGATTCTCACTATCCAGTATAATTTACTGGGAAGAAGCGAGATCAGTCTGAGAGTCAACGACGAATTGACCAACTATACGAATAATGTAAGCATGTGTGAGCATGTGATGGTGAGACGCCAATCCTGTAAAAGCATCATGTTGTGCCATCCATTGATATAGGAATCATCCATTGAATGCCAAATTTATCAAACAACGCAGTCCAAACTAACCACACAAAATTGCAATGCAAATGAAGGTGAGGGACTGATTCCTCCTGCCTGAAGCATATCAAACACCGGATGTGGATAGAAACACCCCTATTTTTTAGATGATCAGGTGTGAGGATTTTGTCTTGAACCACTGTCTAAACAAAGGTGTCGACTTTTAGAGGGTGCAAGCTACTATTTAGATCCAAGAGAAAATACCAACCATAGACATGTCTTCTGATCAAGTATTTGGTAATGGTAACGACGGCTGTGTGATTGTTACGATACAGGCCATAACGGCCGTTGTGGCCGTGTAAGAGTCTTTTTTTTTTAAAAAAAAAAAAAATAATTTTTAATTTATAAAGGAAAAACGTACGAGGATATTGGAAACTTTTAGAAAAATATAAGGATCCAAAATATGTATTCTTTTCTAGTTTTGAACATGTATTTGATTGTGTAATTGGCCATTCGTTATTAAGAATGTTGTCTCGAGCTGCCTGATGCTATTAACTTGAGACTGCCTAAAGCAGTAAAATTCCCATATTTAGCTTCTAAATAAATAATATCAATATATAATTAAGATTATAAGTCCACGCATAAGTAATGATGAGTTTATGACACAATTAGGTTGTTACCTAATCACTTTTTTGATTCCGAACACACGTCGAACATGATTTGGTGTATTAGGGCGTGTAACATATAATTACAACGAAATGAAGAGGGAGAATGGAAAAAAAGAAGAAGAAGTGATAGTTACTGCTTTCGATAATTCCCAACATCGTCCACACAACTTCAGTTCATTGAATCCCATTCAATTTTGTGTTTTGATCCTCAAAATAATCCTACATCTAATTCAAACTTAGTTTCTAAGCTTCCTTCATGTTTGACCAGAATAAAAGAACTGGAAAAGGAGAGAAAAGTTGCAAATACAAATTTTCAAAATGGGCCCTTCATGGTTTTATCGGCCTGTAATGCCATGTTGGCCCTGTAATGTGCCGATATGACCTCTTTTTGCATAACGGATTGATATGCCCCCGTATCGCGTCGTGGGATGACTGTTTCCTCTACATAACAGCCTTTACAAGTGTAACGTAACTGTTTTTTAATATAATGCTTCCGATACAACATACAAGTGCCTCATAGCAAGATCAGACTGAAGATCTCCGATTTGAATGTTCAGAAATATTTCCATTAAAAAAGGTTCAGAAATATCTACATAGTTATATTGGCAATTATGATGTGGATTGCTATAACAGTCGACTGGGAATGTGTCTAATAAATAGAACTTTATCCTTTTTTTTCTGGGTATTGTTATCTTTTTTCAGTGATGAATTTTACTTTTCATATACACACATTGATATCGAATTAGTTCAAATTTTGCACGAATTTTCCTCTGATATTTCAGGGATTGACTTCACCTTGAGCAATGATTTCACCCAAAGTAGAATATGGTTTTCAAGCTTAGTTGCACGAATTTTCTTAGGTGCTTCTCCTGCTTCCAGTAATGCTTCAGACCTGAAATAGTTCACAACTTTGTTAAGATAGGTACCCAAGTATATCTTCAGCTATGTCAGGGATTAATCTCTCCTTCCTTGAGTGTTGACCGGTGTTGATTTCACCCTAATTATGGTTTTCGAGTTTTGTTGCACAAGGCTTCTAGTTAGTTGCCGTGACTGCCGCTCCTTTAAGTCATGGAAAATGAGGGGATACATGTTCTCTTGCACAATGGTTTATTTGTAATTGATGGTTACAATTGTTAAGAACATAATAAAGGAGAATAAGAAATAAGAACACAATAAATATGATTAAAATCCTCCCAGTATGGAGTTTTGCAGGAGCATACAAAACTATCACTCTTTAGAACTTCTTAAGAGACCTGAATCTAACTAGTTGATCGCCCTAGGCTCTGGTAAGGAGGGGAACATTGATTAGGGTGAAAGGGCCTGAAAGAGGATAAGAGGAAGGTCTAAAAGCACTTGGAACAAGGTGGTGAGAGAAAATATTGATGAGGACATCAGACCCTTCAAAGTTTATCAAAGATGAAGGCGGCTGACGAATACATCTTTATGGCTTGATGATGGTTCGTGGCACAACCAATGAGGATTTTGAAGACTTTACACGTGTCCCCGGATTAATTGAAGGCCCCACATTAGGAGGACACACGTGTAGGATGAGTTAGAAGACCGATCTGTTACACGGGATTTTTTAGAAAGCTTTGTATTGCGTTTTTTTTTTTTTTTGGTTATAGTGGTAGTTTGGTCATTTTTTTAAAATCTGAATTTTATAAATCGGGTTTTTTCTACCCTAAACCTAATGATGTTTTTTTAAAGAAAGCTTGGTGCCTCCTTCCCCTTTCCCTCTGTGGTAATTTTTCGTCTTCTTCTAAATTCTGTTTTTAGATTTTTTAGTTGTTCCTATTCCAGATACCCTTTGCTTTCTTGGACTAGAGAAGCTGCATTGATTGTTGGATTGAAAGCATGCAAGATCGGGAGGTCCCATCCCTCGCCGAATCCAATCCACGCATGCATGATTTGAATACAGTACTATAGGATTGTGATGATGGTCTTCAACCTTTGCATGTTTCCTTTGTAATTATCTTTACGATGGTATGGAATGTTGAATATTTCAATTGATTTGCTTAGTTTATTTCGCTGGATAATTTCTGTGTTCACACATGCATCCTAATTTAGACCGTCTTGCATCAAATATCAAGGCTTGTTCACCTACTGATCGGGTTGGTGAAGCAAGACTCACAAAGCCAACCCCTATGGCTGGAACAGGCTTTGTAATGATCATAGTTGTAAGGATGGTGTTCTAGGATTTGCTCTTAAATGATATCGTGGGAATAGAAAAAAGTGTTGATCTAAATGCTTGGTTATTAAGACCCACACTTGAGAAGATGTTTCATCGTTTCCCTTATTGTTATGTTGTATAGCTTAAAGGGTCCTTATTCTTGCTCCGGTGGTAGACTCTTAAGAGTTTCAACACCAGATCAAGGGTTCAAGTACCCATAGGTGGTGAAATTCCACTACGGTGTGAGTGTGTGGGGTGTGTTTAAAAAAAAGTTGTATAGCTTAATTGTGAGTTCATTGGGAACCTTAGGAAATTTTTTTAACTGCTTCACCACAATTTTTAGTACCTACACTGAGTAAACCATATTAACTGGTGGCAGTCGAAATTTAGATCCATATGAATAATTGGATGGTTGTCAGTCACATGATAAGCTTCAACATGTGTGATTATAAACTCTTGGCTGCTATTTGCAGCTTGTAACCAAAATGAGGAAGATTGAATTGCCTATCTATTTTATCACTTCTATTCTATTCATTATCCTGTCAGTGTATATTTCGAAATATCAAATGCAAATGTATACACGGCACCATGCTTCTAGAATGATACATTGTCATGGTTTTTGGTTTTTTTTTTTTTTCCTCTTCTTTGCCAAATTAATTGGCTCATGAACAAGCTACTTTCATGAACTATTGGACTTTTCACGAAGGACCAATGTTCTTATAGCATGTATGAATACTGAATTTTTTTCTATTATGGTGCCTTATACTTTTTTCCTTAACGACCAGTTGTTTGTGGTCATCATTGTAGGATTTGCGTAAAGACTGGTTGTCAATATTAATGATTGTCACATCTTCCCGGTCATCTATAAATATCAGACACTTGGAGAAGGCTACAGTCTCCACTGGAAAGGAAGGCTTACTATCAGAAGGAAACAATGCCTACAATTGGTCCAGGTGCTTGTTAATTTATTAATTTGGCCGCATAATTTTCCATCTAGTAAACATAAGTTCTAATTGCAACATCGAACCACATGTAGAAAGCAAAAAATTATCATAAGATGGTTATCTGGGAAGGGAATTAAAATAAGGCTGAATGAATGGCTGGTTACCTATGTTGCTCATTAAAGACGAGCATTAGATTACCTCTCAGAAATAAAAATAAAAAAAATAAAAAGACAAGAAAAAAGAAAAAAAAAAAAAACATAAAAAAGGAAGAGCATTATGCTAGGAATCATGTGGGTAAGGAATCATGTGGGTATGCATTTTTGAGAAATTATTATATGAACATCATACAACTCAACTAGCTCTAGAAAAGTTCATTTGATTGTTAGGAAGCATATAATACTACTGTGCCGGTTAGGAGTGAGTTGGTACAAGTTGAAGGCAATGTTTTAGATATTGACGATATCGGTCGATATATCTTGTATCTCACCTGTGACGCACAGGTAGTGCCGATATAATCCCACATGTTTTATCCGGTGAGCATTTTCAATTTTTGATCCTTTTTTTTTTTGTTGAATTTATGTTAAATCAGTGTCAAATGGTTATAAATCCATTGGTTCTTCATGTTTAGCATGAAAAATCATGAAGTTGGAGCTTTGATTTCGATATCCATTGGTTCTTCATGTTCTCTATGTTTTTTTTTTTTTTTTTTTTTTTTTTTTTTTTTTTGTTTTTTGTTTTTTAAGAAACATAGTTGTCGATTGAGGCTAATTTCAAAGTATTTAGGAGTATTTGATGAAATGATCAACATATACACTCTAATTTCAAAATTCGAGTGTAGGTGGCCCGATTTCAAAATTTCCCTAATTTCTCTCAAATTGCTTGCAATGTTGCATTCCAAACATGAAATCAAGCATGTATGAGGGCTGATCTACTGATTTATTAAGCCCTCGTCAGTTTTCGGAAAATAAAAATCATTTTTTAATACATACATATATATATATATATATATATATATATATATATATATATATATATATATATATATATATATATATATATTCAAAATTTCCCTTCAATAAGCTATCAATTGAGACTAATTTCAAAGTATTTAAGAGTGTTTGATGAAATAATCATCACGTACGCTCTAAATGTTATGCATTCAATTTGAATGTAGTTGCATTAGTTCAGTCAGACAATGCATAACTTAGGACCCTATATAAATGAAACCTATTATGTGCACTTGTTTTTGAGATGTTACGATTTAAAAGTGTGTATTAAGGTCTTTTTTAACAATCTTTGAAGTTTCATTGAAAAATTCAACCATTTTCCCAATGTTTCCTAAAATGTGTAATAAATTATTTGATACAAACTATATATCCCATGTGATAACCAATATGTATCTGTATCCCATGGATGTGATATGTAACGTGATACCGATATTTCACACACTGACAATGATTTCATCAAACACTTCTACATTTTGTGAAATTGGACTCAATTGACCACTGCTAAAAGTGGAATTTTGAAAAAATAATAATATGTTTTAATAATTTTTATTATCTTTTTAAGTAAAAAAATTTTTCTTTCTTGAAAAATCACAAAAACTTCATGAATCAGTAGATAAGGCTTCATACATGTTTGATTTCGTGTTTGGATTGTAGGATTGCAACCAATTTGTAAGAAATTGGGGAAAAATTTGAAATTTCCCCAATTCCCCTCTCCCTCCCCTAAATCGGACCACCTACCCTCAAATCTCGAAATCGAAGGTTCAAATTCTTGATTTTCTATGCAAAATATTGAGAATCAATAATTTCTAACATTTTGGCATTGATTGTATGATTTAAACAGAAAAAAAGGATGAAAATGCAAAATCACTCACCGAATAAAACCGGCCCACTGTCAGCAAAAATCTTGATTCCAGTTTGAATTTTCTGTTTCTCCCAAAAGATTGCATGGACCAAAATCCACTCATAATGTGTTTACATTAGAGAAGAATCAAGGAAAGTGGTGAAAAAAATTGAAGTTTGGAGAGTTTTTCGTAAGTGGCAGCAGAGTTCCTATCACTGTCAACATTGACAAATATCGTCGATACCAAAGAAATTTTCAAAGGAGAAATTGCCGATATTTTGTGATATCGGTGATACATTGTGATATGCAGGATTTTGTGTACTCCATATGGGTTTCATACTGCTGACGTGCAATATCGGTAATATTGGCCGATTATCGATACTAGAAACATTGGTTGGAGGTATAGCTCAAAAGATGCTACATTCAATCTAGAAGTATTCTAGCATAAAGCCCATCTTGAGTCTAGAGACTCTAGACAAATAGTATGGTGTTGCTCCAAAGACGAGATCTTGATATATGTAACATCCCGAAAATCGGGGGTCGGGTAGAAACCAAACTCCCGAATTCCAAAATGTTATTTATGCAACATAGATAATGTTAAATGCATGTTGTCTGTAAAAAGGCATTAAACAAGATTGGGATTAAGCCAAAACAGCATATCATACTCCAGAGACAGTTAAATTAGCAAGCAGAAGATTGTGATAGATATATAAAATACATAATTGATTGTAAGTCTCCAGAGTGTGAACATGTTACCAGGTTAATTAAATACGTGTATACTCCAAAAATGAAAAGAAAGACTATACATCAGTGCTCTAAAAATATAAAATGACAAGTGTCAAGGCATCTAATCAACCTCCCTGTAATCCCATCGATCCAAACACGGAGGAGAAGTCCTCCTCATCATCATACAAGTCCAGCTCCGCTTCACAAGCAACGCCATCATCTGCAACTAAAATAGGCACTGGTGGGTGTTCGGAACACCATCCCGTAACGTGGGAGTGAGTAGCTAACTCAGTGGAATAATAGAGCAAAGATTAGCATTTCTCAAATCAATCGTGCGATAATAGTAAAGCAATGAAACAAACATTCCTAGATTCTGTTGTTAATGTATGCATAAAATGACATGATGGATGCCCTCACCGACATACTCCCTCATACGGCACCATCTGCATCCGCGGCATGCTTTCTTCCCGCAGTGCTCCACATCTTCCAGGCACATGCAATGCGATATGGATAATGATTACCAAGTTGTTATTGGTCCTTTTCATATAGCAGGATTGGGAAACTAGGGTACCTTGCTTATATTAATCCCAACACAGATCCTGTCTAAGGTCGTCACTCCTAGTAATCTCATACGATGTTATATTTGTATGTCGCTGCAAGGGCTGCCAGGGCTGTTGCTCGCACTCGTTGCACCTCTTTTCCATCACCTTATCAATACAAGCCTAATTATCCTTAAGACTGCATCAGGACTCGTCGCCCCCATGCGGTGTCAGGATAAACTCAAGGTCACTACAAAGGGCTCGTCACCTGATCAGTGTAAGCCGACAGCAAGAATATAGTGTCCCATACCACCATAATCTGCTCAGAGTAGAGTGCTCACTGGTCACTACGGGGAGGTTTGTGGCCCCAGCGTAGGCTTATAGCTCGACCACGGTGTCCCATACCACCATCCCCGGCTCATGAGTCTTTGTGGATCAAGGTACCATGGTTGACAGGGTTTTCAATGGTAAGTTCAGTACCGTAGGTTCAAGCAGTTATGACTCATACATGGTGAACATACAATGGTTAGTCGGGTTACTTGACGGGCTCGACTAGTACGAGCGCATCTCAAGCTGAACGACATGAAGTGCATGAAACACCTCGTGTGGCCTAACCACTGCCGCCAACCCAAAACACGACTCACGTTCATCGACGCGTCCTTTGTGGTACATAGAAACCAACCTCGAATTCGATCCATTACCGACTGCCTGGACTAGGTCATAACCCCAAGCATTTGTGCAAAAGCATATGTGAGTAACAGAAATGAAGTACAACATTGTAAGCATGTTGACACATGTTATAACATACAACTTAAGCAAATCATCCCCCACATGCATTTCATGTATATAATGAAATCAATACATATAGCCAACATGATGGAAATCATTTACATCAGCATATTACTTGAGAATTCAATCTCAAAACTCATACACAACACCATTTACTCAATATATACTAATACAAACATTTATACAAACACTTAGACTACACACTTTAGTCTACATAGGGTATGTCGACTCAAAGTGCGCTTAAGGGCGAATCTCTTCGCCAAACCAATCATGCACGCATTCCTAATATTCTAACACGATAAATAGCCATGGAAAACATTTTATCAAAATATGGACGTAAGCAGTATTTCCTACAAATGACTAAAATACCTTAAATCTCATATTTACCGTACGTTTACGAAACGGAAAACGGACAGCATGTTGTACATGTCAAATGGCGTTGCCGTCGATAATCTACTATTAAACGACATTGAAAGCTTTGAAATCAGTCAATCAAAGCGTCTAAAATCCTCACTTTTTGCCCTAGACATGTATCGATTCGAATCGAACTCATACGCTTCGTCAACGGCGTCAATACGACCTAATGCACAAGTACATCAGCTACTTTGCTATTTGAATCGAAGAAATCTCCAAATCAGCAAGTGGTTAGGGTTTTCCTTACCTAGAAGTGCGTTGGAATCGCCGGGAAAGTGATTGGAGTGCGTTGCTTTAGCACGTGTAGCAGCAGTAGCAAGTGGCGGGAAGATTTCTCCCACACTCTCTCACAATCTCTCACTTTTTCTCTCTCTTTAGCTAGGGTTTCTAGCAAATTCGAATGGGTGAGATAAGTGAGGGTTTAAAGCCCTTATATAGGCTAAAACCTTTCCAAATTAGGCTTGGGAACAATGTCTACTTGAGGTATAACCAAATCGGGGCTGTTCTGGTCCAAAGAAGCACTTCGAGAAGTCCCCTGGTCGAACGCGGTCGGACTTAAGCTCATGGTCACTGGATGTTGCTCACACCCAGTTTTCAGTCCGGTAGAGTTCCCAGATCGCACGTGGCGGTCCAGTTTCAGTTCAGCGGTCATCGCACCTAGATCAGGTTTACAAGTCTCATGATATGAAAGAAAAATTTTTTCTGATCCGAGGGTGTAATTTGGTTGAATTCTGACGGTTAGAACGCTTAATAATAACGCGCTAAGTCACGTGCCAGATTTGGATTTAAATTTTCAAATCTAACCTTTTTCTCACTCTCTTCAGTCCAGGCTTAATGAAATAGCCTCTGAACGTCGGTTGGCCTTGATTTTCGAAACGATTGTCAAGTCCAGCCAAGCGGTCATAACGGTTTAAGATGGTAGATATCGGACTTTCGACGCGCGGTCTAGATCCAATACAAAGTTTCAAAGGGTTCCCGAGAACAAACCGGTTTAGAGTTTGATCCTGGATTTTAGGGTATTGTAGCGTCCTTGTTTCTACAAGTTTTGGGTCTTGTAGAACGTATTTAAAGCGATCAGGGATAATTTCACAGCTACTCTAGCGTAGCGCTAGCTAAGTTACTCTTAATTTCTAAAGGAATTAATCCTAAGTGATTTCTTTGGCTTTGGAATTGGGTTTTGAGCGGTTACCCAGGTGTTTTGGTTGACCCATTGCCTAAGGACGTCTAATCCCAGGTTGGCAAAAATCCGGGGTGTTACAATATAACCATAGATCTGGTGCAACTCAACATTCCAAATAATTGGGTGAAGTGAGGAGAAAGGCTATGATGAAGTTAGTAACTTTGCTTTGGTAGCAGAAAACCAAATGAACATTGAAGATAAAGTACAAGTTTCACTCATATTTGAATGCAGTCATTTTTTACTGGTAGCAAAACATTTTATTAAAGGAGAGGTGTATCTACACGTATTAATAGAGACTCAAACTGGACAAGTTCCAACTCAAATTTTGATAACATAATTTAAGTTACTCTGTTGATAAAGTCTTACAAGATTGCAAAGATCAATTAGTTCCCTGATACATATTAGTACCTTGATTCAAATACATACGTTGTGTTTACACATGCAAACATGCAGCCCTCTGCCTGCATGTACTTGCATGGACACATACAGTTACGGAAATATATACACTATTACATAAACATGATATTTACTGTTAAACTTTTCTGATCTTGCAGATGTGTTGATGAACTTGAATCACTGCTATCGAAGCATGGGAGCCTTAAGAAACTATATTTCTATCACCAGCACCTTACAACAGTAAGCTTTCTGTTCCTGCTCTGATTGACAGGCGGACTTGCATTATATCTTTTAGTCACTATTCTAGACATGTTCTCTCAAGAAGGGTTTCATTCTTCGAGTGAAGCATTATCTTTAAATTTGATTATGATATGAAGATAATGGCTTTGCATCAGGTCTTCAGGAACACCATGTTTGGGCCTGAAGGACGTCCACAACATTGCTGTGCATGGCTTGGAGTTGCTAGTAGTTTTCCAGAGTGTGCTTCAATAATTGTTTCAGAAGAGGTACCTTCCCTAGTTTCCTGTGCATGGATTGTTCGTGTTTAGTACTTGCAAGCTAACCATACATAAATGTCAAAACCGAATCATAGGTAGCTGGTGTGATGACTTAAAAGTCATGATTCTATTCTTGGGAAATTTACATGAATGTTAGGGAAAAAAAATATATTTTATCTGGAAATTAGGTAAAATATCGTTTGCTTGATGAAGTCTTGTTTGCCTTGAAGTTGAACAAACCCCTACTGAGGCGCTGCTCTTGTTTTGAATCATGCTTCAGGCTCGTCTTCCTGTGCCTGCTTCCTAGCTATTTCTACTCACAAATATTTTGAAACAAATTCTTCCTCATTCCCGCACCTCGACCTGTTGTTGCTTCCCTTCATGCTTCGTTTAATAATACTTTTAACTAGTATTAACTGATGCATGCATCGTTCTTGGCCAAGTAATAATTTGTAGCTGTAGTTCCTATGGGAATGTGAGCATATCTGATTCATTTATGGTATTTCTGAAACAAAGGTCATTTTCAACTTAATCAATATAAGAACCTGCCACCTTTTCCATGTTGAAGAAATATAGTTATGATTAGTTCGCTTTCTATGAATTCTAGGTTTCGTGTCATTATCCAGATCGATTTCTTTTTACATGAACTAGCTGACCAAGGACTTCTTGAATGATGCAAGAACATCTGCATATTTGACTGTCTGATCCAATAAAGTTGTGGAATTGTCCAATACCCAATCTAATTCTAGTTTGTAAAATGAATAGCATGCAACAATCCATCTCAAACATGGTATGCCAAAACGGTTGGCCACTACGTATTGGTAACGGTGATAACTGTTACGCGTTATGGGGCCAAAACGGTCATTACAGAAAAAAGGCCCGTAACGGGGCCAAAATAGATATTTTCCAAAAAAGAAAAGGCCATAATGGCTGTTATGGGGGCTGTATCATAATGGTAATGACGGTGGCCATTACGGCCATAGTTACCGTTGTGGAACACCTTGATTGCAAAAGACAGCTTCTTAAGATCAAAGTTTGCATTCATCAAAGAATCAACAATGCAAGATTCAACAATTTTTCATGGTCTATTACTCTATTCATAATTCCAATATATATATATATATATAAAATATTTCTTCCTAAACTACATTTAAATCCCTCATGGCATCCAAAGCAATTTAAAGTCCATCAGGGTGGCTGGCTTTTTAATCAAGAAGGAACTCCATTTTGGACTTCAAAAATTTGAAGGCTTTGTGTATCACACAATTTTACAAATCCCAGCAGCTTTGGTCCATTGGATAAACTTGATAAAATTGCATAGTTATTTAAGAAATTGTCGTCCCTAGGTCACAAAAGCTGTCTATAATTGTGCACGCTTCTTGTAGCAATTGGATGAACTTTTCGAAACTAATCTTTGCAAAAGACCTTGCTCCTAACCATTTGTTCTGAGTATCAACGATATTATTGATAATATTGCTGATATTATCGGTATCGCCGAGTGGTATCAGAAATTCCAGATATCGGTGACATATGGCCGATATATTGCAACTCATCAATATCTCCAATGTATCACGATATTTTCGGTTGTATAAATTCCAGATGTTGCTTGTGTCGCCAATGTATCGCCGATATTATCGATAATATTGTCAATGTATCGATATCGACAAAAATCTATTTATTAAAAAAAATTCATTTCATTTTTATTTATGGGTGCATTGTTGCATGATGAAATGCATGCATGCATGGATGGATGGATGGATCATGGATATATGTATGTATATATGCGTGGATGGATGGATGAGTATTTGCATGTATGTGTTTATGCACGTATGTATGCATGCATGGATGGATCGATCATGCATGTGTGTATATATGTGTCATTGTATGTATGCATATATGGTTGGATAGATGGATCCATATATGGATCATGCATGTGTGTTTGTATGTATGTGTGTATGTATGTACATGCATGGATGGATCCACAATTTTCCTTATGTTTCCCCAATGTTTTCCTGAGTCAGAAATACATACTTTTAGGCTCCTATGAAATGGAAACATATTATGCATGCATCTTCTTCTTTTTTTTCACTATTATTTGATTCCTAAATATGCAAATATCTGTATTTTAGCATTTTGCTGAAGTACCAATGAGGTATTCCACCATTATTTCCGTGTTTCCCCAATCTTTTCCCTGAGTCAAGATACATGCTTTTAGGCCCCTATTAAACGAGAACTTATTATATATATGTCTTTTTTGCAATTATTTGATTCCTAAATATGCAATAACGAGTATTTTAGCATCTCCTGAAGTTTTATTAAGAAATTCCACCATTTCCCCCATGTTTCTCCAATGTTTCCCTCAATCAGCGATATTGTCAGCGTCATTGATGCATGTTTCTGTATTCCCAGCCAGCAATACATGTAACGGTACCAATACTACGAACACTGCTCCTAATAATTGATTCTGTCCAACACTGCTGATATGCATACTTAGAGAAAAGCTTGTCATGAGAGCATGTTGAGTGACTATTCATTCACCTGGGAATGTCTAATAAGTCATATAGTCAGTTTCTATCTGAAAACTAACTGCTGAATATATTTGACCTACACACCCAAGTGTAAGTGGAGTCTTTGCATTCATCTGAGTTACTAGGTATCTCTACACGTCATCTTTCCAAAGATGCCCTCACATTGCTGAAAGTGCCTCTCCATGCATGTAAAGAAATCCATCAGGCATGAGCACCGGCAATGGCTTGGCTTCAGGAAGCTGGAGACGAGAAGCATCAGTTGAAAGTTTGGGAAACAAACTTGCTTAGAGAACTCTTTCTAACAACATTTTAGCCTTTCTCCCAACTGTTTTGGGTTGGCTTTTAAA
Source organism: Magnolia kwangsiensis (assembly GCA_037074715.1). Taxonomy (NCBI): domain Eukaryota; kingdom Viridiplantae; phylum Streptophyta; class Magnoliopsida; order Magnoliales; family Magnoliaceae; genus Magnolia; species Magnolia kwangsiensis. Next base: position 89,539,984 of record CM073584.1, on the reverse strand, counting down.
TGGTAGATTTGTGAAAAGGGTTTATGGTCGGCTGCCCAAGGACATCAACCTTCCTTTTCTTCAGGCTCTGGAACCAGCCATTGCAATTGCAGAGACTCACATTGGCAACACTTGCATGCTGACATGGTCTGATCTACTACTAATTCCACCAACTAAATATTCATTACATGCAATCAAGGATCTGTAGTGTTTATGTCTTAGCTGCGATCTTTACTTCTTGGTAATTATTGCCGTACCTTGTTCTTACTACATTCCCAGTATAATGGTTATCTTGTGAATACAGCTGATACAATAAACTAAGATACACGGTTCTATATGCTTTATATTTCATGCTTAGAAGAATTGTTGTCAGTAGTACAAAACATAAGTGGGTCATGAAATGATGGTTCCTTTTCTTGCAATTGCAGTTGACTAAAATAGGCCGAGATGCTGTTTTATATGTTGAATCCCTCATTGAGTCCATCATGGGCGGATTGGAAGGATTGATCAATATTCTGGACTCTGAAGGTGGATTTGGCGCTCTAGAGAATCAGGTTTGTCACTTCTTCATTTATGCTGATAATGATAACAACGACTGATTGAGTGAAACCATGAGTTCATGACTCATTTACAGAATTTTTCAGCTTCTTCCAGAGCAAGCAGCTATTCGCATGAATCATGCAACAAAATTCTCCACCCCTTCTACAAAATCTCCGAGAGGCATATCTGGTTTGCCATTGCCTGGCCATGAGAGCTACCCTGAAAATAATAACTCTGTCAAAATGTAAGCTTTGTCAATTTAACAGTAGATGCTTTGGGGGATATTTTTATGGGTAAACCACAGTAATATCTTTTATTCTTGTGGAAAAAAAAAAAAAAACAGGTTGGAGGCTGCGATGCAGAGGTTAACGAATCTGTGCTCAGTTTTGAATGACATGGAACCAATATGTGTTCTGAATCACGTCTTTGTTCTGCGAGAGGTGAACTAGGCATTTTCCATCTCATCATTCCATACTTATGTATTTGCTATAGATTGGCTCGTGCATATGTAACTTTGCTAACATGCTTGAATCTAAGTATCTTGCTGCTATTTATAGGTAAAGCAGGTTTTTGTTTGGTTTTCATTTTTTTACTGCGGCAATTGAAGTTATGGCTTGAAGATCATGATGCAGATCTTGTTGTCTGTTTGTCTGGCAGGCTAAGCTATACATATTCTAGGGCTCTGGCATATAAATCACATGTTGATGAGCATTCAATTTGGAACTAGTAGATTTTAGCTTTGTTACGAGCATGCTAAATAGATGAGAATGGTACAATATTTTCTTCTTTAATGTTTTCTCACAAATTTCTGTATACTGGAGATCAGTAAGTACCCCTAACATGGATCTGTGTGCCTCATAGCTGTGCAGGATAAATCACTAAAACCTCCACATTATGTGATCAAGATTATCTTATGGTTCTCCGATTATTTTCTGCTTCCTATTGTTTTTATTGTATAAATATTTTGTCACTACATTTAGAAATTAGTTCATCATCAACTGTTATTGATTATATTTCCAGCATAACATTTCTATCATTCCTCTGCAGTACATGAGAGATTGCATCCTTGGAAACTTCAGGCGGAGACTACTTGCAGTACTGAAAACTGATAATGATCTTCAGCGGCCTTCTGTTCTAGAATCACTGTTGCGCAGACAAATGGGTATAGTGCATCTAGCCGAGCAGCACATCAGTATGGATCTTACACAGGGCATCCGAGAAGTCTTACTATCAGAAGCCTTTGCTGGTCCAGTATCTTCCCTGCACTCATTTGAAAAACCTGCAGACCAACTAACTGGATCTGCTATCGAAATTGTCTGCAACTGGTACATAGAGAACATAGTCAAGGATGCATCTGGTGCTGGAATCCTGTTCGCTCCTGTCCACAAATGCTTCAGGAGTGCAAGGCCCGTTGGTGGGTATTTTGCAGAGTCGGTCACAGATATCAGAGAAATGAAGGCATTTGTCCGTATTTTCGGTGGCTATGGGGTTGACAGGCTTGACCAGATGATGAGAGAGCACATGGCTGCACTGTTGAACTGCATTGACACGGCACTGCAGTCAAACCGCGAGGCACTTGAGGGAATTGCTGCGAGCATGCAATCTGGTGACCGGATAGAAAGGGAGGCAAATTTAAAGCAAATAGTGGACATTGACACAGTGGTTGGATTCTGCATTCAGGCTGGGCAAGCATTAGATTTCATTCGTATTTTAGCTGAGGCTGCTGGAGTTGTGCTTGAAGAAAGCGCACCTCTGGTGTTTTCATTGATATATGGTGTAGCTAAGCACTTAACAGATGAAATACCAGAAAAGGAGGAAATTAGGAGGCTGAGGAGAGTGGCAAGCAGTGTCGGGGTGGTTGGTGAGCATGATATTGAATGGGTGCGGTCGACTCTAGCAGAGGTGGGGGGTGCTAATGATGGTTCCTGGGGCTTGCTGCCATATTTGTGTGCTGCATTCATGACATCAAATATCTGGAACGTGGCTGCCTTCAATGTCAACACTGGTGGCTTCAACAACAATATCCACTGCTTGGCTAGGTGAGCATGCTTTTATGTTTGCTTGTAACTTGATGTGTGGGAAGTCCAAGCCATGCATCATATGGCCAGCCTGGCCAAAAAAATAAGGCTGTTTAAATCATCAGTTCAGCCACCAACATACTAAATCAGTGGAGCGCTTAAAATAAGTTGCCATTGGTCCATATTCAATTTTAACATGGGGCCCATTCAATGGGCAGACTGGACTGATTTATGGACTCCATCTACATGGTGGGGCCAGCCTGATGCACAGCTTGGATTTCCCAAATGTTCTAGATTGGCATGTTCGTCCAGGTATGCAGGTCTGTGTGGGCTCAACAGAACTCATCACAACAGTAGTATGCCATTAGGATTATTTATTTATTTTTTGGTTAGCCCGTTAGTACACACACACACACACAGCCCACTGTTAGCCACACCCCACTTGGGAATCGATACCAAGACCTCAGTATTGAAATGAGGTTATCTTCACTTAGTCTACCACTTGCGCTATGGATCGGTGTGTATTAAGAGTTAGGACTGAATGCATAGTTCCGTGATTCAGTCTCCCCTCTCCTGTTGGTGACTAATTTTCCATGACTGACCTTCAGCTTCTTGAACTGTATGTGGCCCTTGCTATTCAGCTTCTTTACTATCAAGTTCCTTCATGGAGATAATCCAGATAAGGCATGATGACTCAATTGCGTGCATGTGTTTGAAATACAGTGAACATCTCAAGCATATTCCTCTTCATAATAGTTATATAAAATCTTGATTTAGATGTCCGGTTAGAATTAGGTATCAGGTATCAATATCATACATTGTTTGCTCCTGTGTTATTGTTGGTACAAGCATTCTATCTGGTTCTGCCCATTTTACAATTAACCAAATTATTTATCTAGGCCCCTGTACAGTTGAACTATTGACCAAAATTAGCTCCTCCACATAATTATAGCCATCCATTCATTGAAATTCTCCTACTGCATTCGCTGGCAAAACTTGGAACACTTGGGCCAATCCTTTGGAGAGCTTTTTCAGCAACTCCCATCAAAGTGGGGCCCACTAGAGGAACTGTCTTGACCATGTGGATTTCACCTGTATGGAATGCTGTTTAGCCAAGCATTGTACAATACCTCGTTAGAAATGGTCCCCAGTTCGGGCCTAGGTTTGGACTATTTAGTACTAGTTCAAGCTTCAAGGACATGTTTTGATGGAGCAAAAGTTCTATCCCAGATAGGTTATCCGGGATAGCCTGTGTTGTTTGTCAAACACGCTGGATGGGGAGGATTATCTGGCGCATTTTCATTAGCAGATTCTCACATGTGCATGTGGGCTGCTTGTAGATTGATGGTGGCACATGTGGTACATGTGGGGCTTGAAAGTTCTTGTTGGCACATGTGCCACATGAGGGGTGCTTGAAGTTGGATGATGTAGATGTGGCTCATTTGCTCATTGGAACATGTGGCAGAGGTGGGGTGCTTGAAAGTGGAATGTGGCAAATGGATGTGGGGTCTTTGAAGGTTGACAGTGGCACTTTAGAACATAGAGAACATGTGGTATATGTTGAATATGTGATGCATGTTTTCAAAACATATGCTAGGTTATAGTGTGATGAATTGCTATCGAGGATACCTTATCCCACCGTTTTTTAAGGATTGGATATTTTTTGGTATAGACTATCCTCATTTGTCTTGGCAACTGTACAAATAAGGTGGAGACGAACAATGTGTAGAGCTCCATGTGCTGTAAAAGCTATACAGAATATAATTTTTGGTGCATCTGGACAGGTCCTAATCCTCACAGAAATTGTTTCACAAATCCCTAGTGCAAGTGTGCAACTCATAAATTTGTGTCCACAGTATGATCCTTTTACCACTCAACCATCATTCGTGTCTGGATTACCTTGTTGCAGGTGTTTCAATGCTGTGATTGCGGGGAGCGAGTTTGCTAGGTTGGAAAGGGAACAGCAGAGGCAGCCTCTCTCCAATGCACATGCTGGTGATGTTTCAGAGCCCAGCATGCAGAATCATGTATCAGTTGAAACAAACATAAAGTCAGCAATGCAATTGTATCTCAAATGCTCTTCGGGAATTGTACTGGATTCATGGAGCGATGGTTACAGGTATATGGTTTTGTTAATAAACTGTCGCTTGAATTGTTTTTTTTAGAACACTTGTACCAATTTCTCGAATCATCTAAAATAATGCCGATTACTCCTGTTTCTTCAGCAATAACTCCTGGTAACTTAGACGGTATGGATAACAGTAGCTTAGCCAGTGCTGATAACAAAAGAAATGTTATTCTTAGGTATCCCATGTGCTTTATAATAGTTCTATGAAGTGCCGAACTACTGGATATATAGTAAATACAAATGGTAACCAGGACCTTTGATCTGGTTGGTCAACATGTGAATGGGCCATAGGCTTAAAATCAGTGATTGAATGACTCTGGTTTATCCATTATATGTGTTTCTGTTGCTCATTTTTAGTTAACTGATCTGATAGATAGCATAGTTAAACTGTCTTGCGTTTTTGGGCCAAGGCCCATCACCGTACACAAGCATCACATGTATGATAGCAGGTAGAGATGTTTGGCGCACATTTAATGGAACCCCATAAAATGCGCGTCTTAGTAGCACTCGTGATAAAAATAGATTCCTCAATTAGTTTTTTGCACTAAAAACAACCTCATAAATTTTATGCTAGCAATACTCTGCATAAATGTTTAACAATGAGAAACGATCACACACGTGCACTGCATGTGAAGTTTTAGATATAACCCTGTCTCTTCCCTCAGCTTGTCATGTGCATAAGACAAACAGTGCAAAAGATGGGCCACACCATGAAGAGCACCTGCCATGAAAATCAGGCCAATCCATTCACTAGTTGGGCCACACCATTAAGTTAACTCAGACCATGACCTGTCCATTGATTTCAATAGTGTGGACGGTGATCACCTTGTCATGCTGTGGTGTACTTTTTGCATGGCTTTGATGCTGCATGAGTGACACTGTGGGAAGACCAATGGTGTATGTGAAAGGTAACATATACTGCTCATATGGGAAACATTTCTCGTTAAATATTTAACACCAGATTTGGCTCCTAGCCATTTCAGGAGCAGTGGAAAACAATTTGTGATTTTGGAAAATTGTAAAATCGGGATCATTTCATTAAAATTCTAGATTTGATTTTCTAGTAAGGTGTTTGTTTTCATTGGTGAAGTAAGAGTTCCACACTTTAGCTAATGTCATCACTCCATTCCTGTTGAAATCTGCAAGCTGATCTCCCACCTCCAATGCAGGTCCCCTCTTGTTGCAAAGCTGATCTTCCTCGACCAGCTCTGCGAGTTCTCTCCCTATATCCCAAGAAGCACACTCGAACTCCACATTCCTTATGCAATTCTCCGTTCAATATATCGCCAGTACTATGCAAATTCACCATCCACAACACTAGCATTACTAAACCCGTCGCCCCGTCAGTCACCTGCTATATCTCTCACCCATTCATCTCCTGTAATATGGCAGAACCATGGCGATTCAACACCTCAGTCTAATGCTACTGATTCTGGTTACTTCAAGGGGTCTGTTCACAGCCAGGAACAGGTTTATGAGGCTGAGAGTGCAAGTGTACGGGTCGGTCAAAACAAACATCGAAATGTTCGTCGTTCTGGACCACTGGAGTACAGTTCAAGCCGGAAAGTGAAGTTTGTGGAAGGCTCGAATTCTGGGAGTACAGGCCCTAGCCCATTGCCGAGGTTTGCAGTGTCAAGATCTGGGCCTCTTTCATACAAGTAGAACATAGCTGAACTAAGCAAACATTGTAATTTATTTGTTTTGACTACTAGTTATATCTACATAAAACGTTACTCTCTCCTTTTTATATCAGAACTCATTAACGGCATTTTTTGGATTTGTCCGATAGAAATTGGCAAATGCGGAATTGATTCTTCCTCTTTTTTCTCGTATTTTTTCTGGTGCTTAAGATGGAATTAATATATGTGACCTTCGTGTTGCGACAGTTGCCCACCAACAAGTAGATAATTCAGAGAAAATTATAACTGTCCACAGAATCCTTTTTATGGGTGTGTTTGGTTGCACCAAATATCATGAAATTTCATGATATTTGGTATTTGGTGCAACCGAATGCACCTTAAACTGGAGATCTTCACTGAGGTATGTTCTTATGTTAGTTTTACCATGTTCGCTGAGAATTTGTGTACTTGTATCTCCCACCATCCTTAAATAGCGGGAGAGAATATCAACATGCATTTCAGAATGGACTTGAATATTGTTATTCTGAAATGCTGCTAAAATGCTGCCAGATGGTGGGCGCACGAGTATGCATGTGCCTTGCATGCATAGAATCTAGGCCTAGTTCAGCTTCCAAGAGTAAATATATAATGCTTGGCCCACAATTTTAGCTGGGGCAAACATTCTAGGGATGATATGCGGATCGTTCATCAATGAGCCCCTTAGATGACAAATGGACTGAGTCTATTGACAATCACAGCCATTGATTGGACAATTTCTCCATTTTTCTATCAACCAATAGTGATACTTTCCTTTGGAACCCATTAACCCCTAATTAAAAAATAAAATAAAAATGTTAAGAGTCTCTGGCGGGGGCTCTCCTTTTGATAGCACAATAACGTATACTGGGTTCACGTCCCATTAATACGCTGAAAGAAGTCAATCATCAGATGCATTCTAGAGAATCAAATTCACAGGACCATGCATGGATCTTCGCTGGGTGGGAAAGCTCATTGAACTATGCTTTACCATCTAGGCATTGTGTATGATGGTAGTGTTGTCAGCTAGTTCATGCATAGTCCTTATACTCATCATCTTGACATTGTTTATTGGATTGACACTGTTTATTGGATACTTCACCACTTGAAGTCTTCACCTTTTAAAGAATATGATACCGAGATCATGCCCATCTTCATATCAGGATGAGTCAGATTTCGTCATTAGACGAGATGTCTATCTACCGCACGGAATTGTAATTTCATAAGGTATCCTTAGTTTCTTAGAAGAGAAAGAAACAAATTGTTGGCAATACCCTCCACAGGTAATGCTACATGTGAGATCATTCGGCTTCAATCCATACTTAATGACCTTGGAATTGAAGTTTCAATGCCCATCTCACAATACTGTGATAACAAAGTCACAATTTGTATTGCCTCCGCTCTAATCTTCCATGAATGGACAATGCACATTGAGGCCAATCAGCACTTCATTTGTAAAAAAAGATCCCTGTTCTTCACTCTACACCTCATGTTCAATCCAAGCATCAACTTGTAGGTATTCTCTCCAAACTGTTCCCTCTAATTTTTTGCCCACTCTTTCCTTAAGACACCATTTTTCCCAAGATCCCTTCCTCTACATGATAAATAAAGCATATAGAATGAGAAACTGGTCAGAGAGAAAAAGAAAAGAAAAGGTTATCAATGTTTTAAATAAGATTCATATTTGATTTGATTAGACAAAAGATTAGGATGTGAAATGTTAGCGAGACTTCAAAAGCTTTAGTTACTTTTTAAATGTTTTTTTTGTTTTTTTTGTTTTTTTTTTTGTTTTTGTTGGAAATGATAAAGTAGAGTGTATCGACTGTTGAATGTTGATAAGGCTATCGGGAAGTAGCATTTAAAAGTTACTTTTTAAAAAAAAATAATAAAGTTGTTGAAAAGAGCAGCATGTGGTGGCAAGATCTTCAAGCGTGCAACTGTTATGATTCCAATGGCTTAAAGAACTTAGCTTGATGGGTTCCATCAGTTTTGGAGCTTTTTGGCGCATTAGTTAAGTTCTTAACAATTGGTATTAGAGCCAATATCATATCCCGTGTTTGAATCACAAAAAAGGCAACTTGCAAAGGAGCAATCTGTACAAGGGCAAAAGCTGCCATGGCCTCAAAAAGGCTACCTGAGCAACCAGAGTGTAGAAATCAAGTAAAAATGGCCACTGAATAACCAGAGTGTAGCCACCATGCCCTGGAAAGGGCTACTTATATTAGGTTTGTCACAACATTACCACAACACAACTGAGTTGATCTTGATCTCTTTTCTTTTTCTCTCTTTTATTGAATGGTAATCTGCAACAACTGATTCAGGTCCACCATATTTCCTGTGGGACATCCATTCCATCCATACGGTGTGATCCTTAAAGCTTGGCCATGGACCAAAATTCAACTGGATCCATAACTTAGGGGAGTCACATCACATAGAACAATGGGTATGGAACACCAACCATAGGTTTGTGCATGACTACCACAGTTTTTATCTTTCAATACCATTCATCAGATGTGACTAACAAAAATGGATAGGAAATACAATAAAAATCGGTCTGACCTAAAACTCAGATGGTGAATATCCCCACATCCGCTCTTCCTTGTGGGATGGACCACTTGAGTTTTGGATTAGCTGATTTTTGGACCATGTATTAACATGATAGGGTGAAAATGATTGATGAAGTGGATGTTATACACACATCATGGTGGCCCCACCGTGTTTTATTGCATGGGGTCCCAATTATGGGAAAATTCACGTCTCTTCTCTCTAGGTTGATGGATTTGTGGAATAATATGATACTTGGCTCCATGATCTCAACAGATTACTAGGATTTTCGGTCCAGCATTATTAATTTATCTATTATTATTATTTTTAACGGTTAGCTTGTTAGTGCACACTTATGTGGTACACACGTTCCATGTTAGCCACCCCCACTAGGGATCGATACCAAGATCTCAAGTGTTGAAACGAGGTATCTACACTTAGTCTGCCAATTGAGCTATGGATCTGGGTGTTCAGTCCCGCAATTTGCGGTCATGGTTTGGTGGTCCTGAGTGTGGATGAGTTATTTGATGTGATTTTTACCAATTGAAAGATTCTGGGTATTGATATTGGGAACCTTTTGCAGTTGAATGTGAAATATTGTTGTATTTGTTTTGTTTTCTTGATCTTGTAATTATATGAAGGTTATGATTACTCTGTTAAATAGATTTTTGGGCATGGTCCATCTAAGGTGGGATTCAATTTACAGTAGTAGGGATCACTGAGATATAGAGGTCACTTGTGAGGCGTAAAAACCTTAGTTTATCAGTCGAGAGACTTGGGTTGAAGACTTCTCCCAACTCTTTTTTTTCCCACTGTGTGGCTCACCTTATTGATGAATTGGCTTGATTTTTTAGGCCAATACAAACACATGGCGCAGCACTTGATTGACAGGGTGAATCTTTTCAACATGATGTTGTTAGGTACATGTGAGCTTCCGTCTTATGTTAGTTTGATAGTTAGACAAGTGTTTTGGGACAAAAAGAAAAGTCGAGGTTTTGAAAAAAGAAGGTGGTATTTTGTTATTTAAGGTAGTTATTTTAAAAAAAAGTGTTATAGCATTTTTAGGGTATAAGTGTAATTAGATGATATGTGTGGATGGCTGTAATTATACTTTGTTTATAGTTAATTGACTATAATTTTCCTTATAAAGATTTTAGGGTACGACCATAATTACGTACGATAGGTGGGTAACTGTAATTATACCATAAATATAGGTGTTTGACTATAATTTTCCCTTAAAAAAAGATAAAACAACACTACACTTTCAAAGTCACCTTTAATTAAAAGAGACTCAAGATGAAATGGTTTTTTCTTTTCTTAAAGCTTACGGCCTGCCGCACGGAATTGGCCCAGTCAAGTGGTGCCCACCATGATGTATGGGTTTTATCCACACCGGTCATCCATTTTTCTAGATCATTTTAGAAAATGTACCCAAAAATGAGGCAAATCCAAAGATAAGTGGACCACACCCACATGAAGCAGGGGGTGATAATGACACCTACCATTGAAACCTTTATACAGCCCACAAGGCGCAAATGTCAACTTGATCCAAGCCTTTGTGAGCCACATGGAGTTTTAATGGTGGACATTCAATCCCCAGTGTGTGGTACACTTGAGGCTTCAATCTACCTCATTTTTGAGCTCATGCCCTTAAATGATTTAGAAAAATGGATGAGCGGTGTGCTTAAAACCCATACATCATTGTTGGAGCCCCTGCCCGGAACGATTTTGGCCAAGACAGGACACAATCTAGCACTATCCAACAGTTAATGGTCTCGTGATTGCCGGTATCATGCCCAATTTAATCAGATTTGTATCTATATTTCAAACCCAACTCTTCTCCTACTGAGTAAACTCAGTTGGGCGCACCTTGAATTTATCTGGCCTATCCATGGCGATCGTCCATCCGTTTTTCCATCTTATTTAAGCGGTTGAATCCAAAATTGTAGTATATCCAAAGATCAAGTGGATCATACCACTGGAAACAGTGGGGATAATGATTTCCACTGTCGAAACCTTTTTAGGCCCCACGGTGATGTTTATTTGTCATCCAACCTGTTCATAAGATCATATAGACATGGATGAAGGGAAAACACAAATATAAGCTTGATCCAAAACTTTTGTGGCCCCTAAGAATTTTTCAACTGTAGAGGTTCAATTCAACTGTTTCCTATGGTGTGGTCCATTTGAACATTGGACATGCTTTGTTTTTTGGCTCAACCCATAAAATTATCTGCTAAAATGGATGGACAGAGTGGATAAAATACACAAATCATGGTGGACCTCACAGAGTTTACTTAGTACGCTAAGCAAGGTGAGTTACTCAATACCCAATCCACTTCCTTAATAATTATGCCAAGTTGGTCAATCGTATTCAAATCAATTTAGATATTGGGTTTGTTGTACTAATCAGGTACGTAATTGTATACTTTTTAGTTTAATCATTTATTTAATTATATTAAATACTTAAAAATCATACAAAACACATGTTTCTAGTATATACCTGAATCCTAATTTAGACTTGAACATAAAACTTGTTATAAGTAAAATGAATCTAAACAAATTTATGAGATGGATGAGCCGAATAGCAAGACTTGGTGACTTTATACATTGCTTACGGGATGGAAAATCATATCGATCTTTGGTGTCAACTACTTTCTACCTTAGCCTCAGTTATCATTTTGGCCCCCAACCCAACCTCGGGTACCAAACTCAGCTTAGGAATAAAAATATCTAGAGAAAATCTTGCAACATATAAGATAGGATCAATCCGACAAGGTTTTAGCCAGAAATCATACCAGTTGAGGTAAAGTTGAAAATATTCTTGAAATTAGAGTCCGACTCCAATATGAGCCCCTCAAATCAACTAAGATACGCAGACCACCTAAAAAGCTTATAAATACACCACCCGCCATGGGTAAAGGTAGAGAAAATTATCCTGATTCTACTATGCCTATTGTGAGTTCATACACCTTACTTAAGCATCGGAGGGTCATTGGCCTTAACCGGCGCCCCTGTTATCTTCTCTTGTTTTTCAATAAATTGCAAGAACTTAGTGGCTGACAGGTGGTGAGGCATGATTAACCAGATTTCAGCATCAACAATTTGACATCGTCTGTAGGAACGACAGGAAAGCCACCTTAAAACTTTCCTTTACATCAAGAGAATCATTAGTCTTTCATCTGCTCAGTCATAGCTAAAGGAAGAAAGCGAGCTTTGATTGCCATAACTGTGTCAATCCTCACACTAGACAAGCGGCTTGAGGCACCGCCTTTAGAACATCATATAGACCCTGTTCCAAGGGTGGCTTCGGGTAGGCTTCACAACAGAGAGGGTCAACTCATCTTCTTGGAAAACCAGGTCGAGGCTCTAGCTGGCAATGTAGATCGCATAATGTAAATACTAGAGAGGCACCAACCGCCTCCCGACCATGGCGCGAAAGCAAGTGCAGCGACCGAATTATCTCGACCTCCCCATGCACCTCACGACTCATACGTGATGAAGCAGTGACCAAGGTAGCATAGTTAGGCCTCCATGCGTTCAGCAGGAATGACCATGCTAACAGACTCCAACTTGCGCCATACTTTATAAAATAGGAGGCGTGAGAATGCCTCAGAAGACGTCGCAGAAAGTAAGATCCCTTGGGATGTAGAACTCGAGGAGATTCGAGGCAACTTGATGACATTCAACATGCATATCGAGCATGGGGTCCGACCTCCATGGAGGTCATGCTTGAAGAAGCCGAACCACTATTCACCACGACATCATGGGAGTTTAGCTCCTGTCCAGGTTTTGTATGCCCCAAATCGCTCCTTACTCTGGATTTGTGGACTCGGCCGAGCACCTTGAATCATTCAGAGCTTGGATGGGGCTTTACAGTGCCTCAGGCTCCATAATGTGTCAAGCATTCTCTTTAACTCTATTAGGGTGGCGTGGAAGTGGTATAGACAACTAAGGCCAAAGTTTATCAATTCTTTTTCCCAGCTCAGCAAGACCTCCATCACGCAATTCATTAGTAAGAAAGACAAGAGGAAGCCATCGACTCATCTCCTCACTATCACACAAAGGAAGGACAAACTGTTGAAAGACTATATCATCCGCTTCAATGAGGAAGCAGTGCATGTGGATGACTCTCTGATCAGATAGCTCTGGCCGCTATAGTAGTCAGCTTTAAACAAGAAAAGTTCATCTTCTCTATTGATAAGAATCATCTGAATACCCTCGCCAACCTACTTAACTAAGCTAAAAAAATATTTCAATGCCGATGAGCTATTTAGTTCACAAAGAGCTATTAGATGAGGAAACAACTTGGCTAAGGATAAGAAGTGAAGGGAAGAAGGAGAGCCCTCTATTGGTAACACTATAAGAAAGAAGGAGAACAATTAAAACTGAGGCCAGCATATCAACCGATGTCTAGAAAGTCTCTTCCACCGGTACCCTCCCTTGAACACCACAGTGAAGCAGGTACTTAGGCAAGATAGGCTTAACAAGAAAACTTAACGACCAAGCTGAACCAGTCAACCAAGCTCGGTAATAAGGCTCATCGACCAACACTGACCTTGACCTTAGGTACTGAGGGATATATGACTAGAAGACATGAAGGCGTTATGAGGGTCGTATCAAATAGAAGACATTGAGGGTAAGTTCTTACTTCACCCATGTAATGCCAAGCATCTAAAGATCTACTACCCATGAGAAACTCTGATATGTGAAATGACTATGCTCGACTGATTACCTTGGTAGAAGCTACTTGTGCTCGACTGATTACCTCAGTAGAAGCTACTCGTGCTCGACTATGAGAAACCTTCCTTAGTTAAAGGGAAGAAAATTCTACCTTTTATTTCTACTATTTTATCTACCATTTTTATCTACATGCTCGACTGTGAGTGACTTTCCTCAGTTAAAGGGAAGAAGGTACTCTTTCTTGTTACTTTAATTTTTCCTAATATGCTCGCGACTTACATGTTCGACCATAAGAAACCTCCCCCAGTTGAAGGGAAATGGTTCCTCGTTCTTAATATTTTGTTTACAAGCTACGCAACTTAAAACTTACATGCTCGACTATTGTATCTACTAAGTCATCATACACGACCATCCACGCATAAAAGGCAATGAAATCGAGGAACATACATGGAACAAACTGACCTTTTCATACATTAGTTTAAAAGTTACTTCTTAAGCTTATAAGGTATAAAACTTGAAAGTAGGGAGCCATTGTTATGGGTAAAATAGAGATAAATAAATGTACGAGATAGATGAGCCGAGAAATAAGACTTGGTGACTTTATATATTGCTTGAAGGTCGGAGAATCACGTTGACCTTTGGTATTAACTACTTTCTACCTTGGCCTCATTTATTACTTTAGCCCCAGACCTGACCTTAGGTACCGACCCGACTTCAAGTATCAATTTTGACCTCGGATACTGACCTCGACCTCGGAATAAAAATATTTAGGGAGAATCTGTAATATATAAATATAGGATTGATCCGATGAGGTTTTAGTCGAAAATCACACCGATTGAAGCAAAGTCGGATATATTCTTGAAATTAGAGTCCAACTCCAATATAACCCCTCAAATCAACTCAGATACGCATACCGCCTAAAAAATCTATAAATACACTCCCTGTCATGGGTAAAGGTAGAGATAACTATCCCAATTCTACTACGCCTACTATGAGTGTATACGCCCGACTTAGGCATTGGAGGGTCACCGGCATTAACCAACGCCCCCAATTTCTTCTCTTATTCTCTAATAAATTGTAAGTACTCAATGGCTTACAGGATGTAAGGCATGATCAACCAAATTTCAGCATCAACAAGACTAAACCCATCTAAACTTTATTGTGAATTTTATTTCACACTCAAAACTATACCTAATTAGACTTGACAAGATAACAAATCTAAACATATTTAGTTTGTTAATTCATTTATGATACATACATCATACTTACATTGCAAGGAATTTTTCTAAACATATATATATATATATATATATATATATATATATATATATATATATATATATATATATATGGGAAATGATTCTATGTGCTGTTTGGGCCCCACCATGATGTGTGTTGAACATCAACACCATGCATTTGATGGGTCCCCTTTAAATTATGGGACATCCAAAAATCGGCCATATAAGGAACTTAAGTGGGCCATAACATCTAAAATCATGTAAAGACATGCCTAAAACATACAAAAGAACTTAGTGGAGCCCACCTTAAAACTTAGATGTGTCTGAAACTTGGTCTGACCCCTCATCCAAGTGGGACAAACATAATGGATGGGCTGGATTTGTGAATCACATCTCGGTGGCACCAACAAATGATTATGAATGTTTTAATGGGAGGGTAAACCCTCTCAAGCGAGCTGATTTTGATGACAGGCCATGTTATAGTGGGTCCTACCTGATGCGAAACCCATGCCCTGCGTGCAGGTGCCAAGTCAGCACTTATGTACTGCAAAGAATGCCCATAATCATGCAGATTCAACATATGCACAAGTGTGCAGTATAAGATGGGCCAAGCAGCTTGATTTTTTGTGCCCAGGCCACGTTCAAACTAGGTCTGACCTGATAACCCAATAGCTATCAATACCAACATTTTCTTTAAGCATAAGAAAATGTGAATTAATCCCTTGAGGGAGAATTTAACACATTTTACTAACACCATGCTCAGGGGCAGCTCAACATTTTTGGGGGCCTTAAGCAAGTCATAAAAATGAAGTTAGAATTTAATTTAGAAAAATGACATTAGAATTTAATTTTTTGAGAACTTTATTAGCAATAAAGTAGGTAGTTGTGGTCCTAGGTTTTAGGAGAAGAATTTATTGGAAATGATGCTATTATTTTGAAAAGAGGCGATAGAGTTAGAGTGTTATTATTGATAGTCCTAGTTTATAGGATTTATTTTTTATTTTCAATTTCAAATTTGTAAACTAATTTTTAAATGTTCCTATTTTGTAGCCCTTTTAATAAATTTTATTTAAAAAATTTTAGGCTTTTTTTTCTTTTTCTTAATTTTAATTTTGCTATAATATAGGACCTTTATAATTAAGAAATTTTAATTTTACTATAATATAGGGCCTTCATAATTAAGGGGCCTTAGGCGATTGCCTCACCTGCTTATCCCTTTGAGCCGCCCTTGGCCATGCTTGCCAAATGACCAACTCCATAGGATACAGTCCACCACAACTTCAAAATCATATTCCACCAAGAGACAATCTGCAATTTTAAACCTAACCAAGATACATGCACAGTAGCCCTCAACTCAACGATTAAATTAAATCATTGAGCTGTTAAAATCATAATTTTAGTTTGTTTAAGGGGGTCAATGAATCAAGCCCCATCAAAATCATGACTAATCTTAGCCATCCAATCATTGGCCCTTTTTTTAATGTGGAACATGCTGCCAATTAAGAGGTTTTGTGCAATGCATCCAGGTTGTATCACTTTTTTTTTTTTTTTTTTTTTTACATCAGCATTTATCATTGGATATGTTGCAATGATGCAACCATTTATTTAATGTGTTTGTCTAAACTGGTGTATTCATCATTGGCCTAGGTCCAAGCATAGATTTCAAGCACTGACCCAACTAGCCCTTGGGCCAAGTTTAAAGACACAAAAGCTGGACCTAATGTAACGCCTTGAAAATTAGGGGTTGAGTATAAGCTCCACTCCCGAGTTTCAATACATCACTTATGCAACATAGATAATGATGATTAAATGTTGTCCATGTTAATGTGTTAAACGTGAATGAGATTATACCAAAACACTATATCATACTCCAAAGATAGTTAAATTATGCAAGCGGAAGACTGCGATATACATAATAAGCATATAAATGGTGGTAAGTCCCCAGAGTATGATCAGATTACCAGGTTAAATGATTACATGTATAGTTCCAAAATTCATAAAATGATACAGTATAATGTTCAATTAGTTGCATTTCTGAAATTCTGTTAATCCCCGTAGGTCAGAACACGATTTATATAAACCCGCCTGACAACTGCATGTAGGAGAACGCCTCCTCGTCATCCTCGAAGTCTGGCTCCACCTCGTAGGCATCGCCATTACCTACAGCTAAGATAGGGTCTGGTTGGTGTTTAAAGCACCGTCCCAGAACGTGGGAGTGAGTGATCAACTCAGTGGAGCTATAAAGTAAAGGTTAACATGAAATTAATTCAGTCAAGCAGTAATGATAAAGCAATACAACAAGCATTCCTAAGTATTCTGATTAATGCAAGGATGATATGTATTAATGATGTATGTCCTCGCCTGCACTCCCTCTGTGACTTCATCTCACGGTTGGGCATGCATACCTTCTACTATGCTTAACTCCAACGCCAAAGACACATGCAATGCGGTGCATGAACGTGATTATCGAGTTATTATTAGACCTTTTTCATATAGTAGGATTGAGAAGCTAAGGTACCTCCCTTATATCACTTCTCAAACAATGATCCATTCTAGGGTCGTTAGTCCTAGTAAATCTCATATGATGTTACGGTTTTAGGTCACTACAAAGGGCTCGTCACCTGATCAGTGTACGCTTAGTTTATACTCTGATTGCTACGGAAAGGCTCGTCACCTCAATGCAGTCTCAGAGTATACTCGAGGGCACTAAAAAGGGCTCGTCACCTGATCAGTGTAGGCCGACAGCTCGAATACAGTGTCCCATACCACCGTATTCGACTCACGAGGTGGTGTTGCTCACTGGTCACTACGAGTGGGCTCGTCACCCCGGCGTAGGCCGACAGCTCGACCACGGTGTCCCATACCACCATGTCCGGCTCATGAATCTTAGCAGATCAAGGTACCAAGGTTAACGAAAATTTTCACTTGTGAGTTTGGTACCTTAGATTCAAGCAGTAGCGTCCATACATGGTGAACATACATCGAGCCAATCGGGTTACTTGACAAGCTCGACTAGTACGAGCGCACGTTGGGTTGATCGACATGAAGTGCCTAAGTACTTCGCGTGGCCTAACCACTGTCGACAAGCAACATATGACTCGGGTTCGTCGAACGCATTTTGTGTGGAAAACCAACCTCAGCCACCATACCAGGACCTGTTACCGATTGCCTAGACTATACTATAGCCCCAAACACATTTCAAAATAATATATTTCACATGTGTAATCAAGTACAACATGTGACGACCAAACTAAAGAGAGATCTTGTTTGAGCATTTTGTCAAACACATAGTGTACATGTTAACCTACATAAGCATTTCATCACAAATCACGTAATAGTAAGATAAGTTACATAAAGGAAACTATAAGTATAGATAAGGGGATTGAGTCATCTTAACGCCCTTATATCATACATTTACACAAGAATTTCCTTATTCAAGCATTTTATCAAACACTTAGACTAGACATTACAACATACATGTATTAGACTAGTTATAACATATATCCTGGCAAGCCCTTTTTCAAAGGAGTTGCCACACACACATTAAGTAAATATCCATAGTTAATAATCATGGCAAGCGCATATCCAAATTCCACATTCTTTCAGACATTTTTACAAATACATGTAATACACTATATTTAACATAGTTCATATGTATGTGTAAAACGCGAGAATCATCGTATCTAAGCATGTGATAGCATTCAAATCATTCATAAATCATTAATTAACATTGAAAGCCTTGAAAACCATAACGTAAACGTTTATAGTCCGCACCTTTCTTCAACATTGAAAGCCTTGAAAACCATAACCTAAACGTTTATAGTCTGCACCTTTCGGTGGTAGACTTATAACGAACTCAGTTTAAAAGCTAAGTCTTTGTCTATGGCACCACAACAACCTATAATAGGGAATAGGTTAGTTATTCCACCATTACTCTATTTGGATCTCTAAAACATGTTAGGATTAGGATTTCTTACCCGAGTACGGAGTCCGAGTCACTGAAATAGCGATACGGTAGTGGTGGTTAAGCACGTAGAGGGGTAGGGAAGCATCCCAGGAACAAACGCCAGCTCTCTCTCTCACTTTCTTTGTCTCTCCTTCTCTTTCTTCTCTATTCTCTCTTTAGGGTTTAAAAATTTGTATGTGGAGAGAGAGAGGGTTTAAGATCCTTATAATAGGCCCAGAACTGATGGGAATGGCTCCAGGGCTATAGTATACTTAGGTTATAGCCAAATACCGGCCATTTCGGTCCAACGGAGCTGTTCTGAAGATTTCTTTTTTACATGCGATCGGAATTAAGCTCCCTAACTATGGATCTAGGTCAAGTTAAGTTTTTGGTCCAATCGGGTTTGCAGATCGACCGTGGCGGACCAGTTTCAGTTCAACAGTCACCGTTACTCGATCAGGGTCACAAGTACACTGGCATATGTTGGAAATTTTTCCTGATCTGAGGGTGTAATTGGGTCAGATTTCAACGGTCAAAATCCTTAGATTCGGTCTTCAAGCAAACCGAATCAATTCACTTAACTTCCAGTTCATTTCCTAAAGATATTCGCGTTTCTCACACACTTCGCTTTAAGCTCAAGTTGTGCGTTTCTGGGTACTATTAGGACTTGATTTCCGAGATGGTTGTCAAGTCCAACAAGGTGGTCATAACCGTATAGTTTCGGGGTAAACGGACTTTCGACGTGCGGTTTAGGTCTGATACGGAGTTTCATGATGCTCCCGAGAGCAACTGGGTTTTGAGATGAACCCTAAGTTTTTAGGCAACGTAATGTTAGCGATCCTGCGGATTTTAGGTCATACAAATCGTATTTAAAGTGATTAGGGTCAATTTCACAGGTAATCTAGTTTAGCACTAATTAATTCTTGTTTAATTTCTAAAGGATTTGGTCCTTAGTGATTTTTGCCTGAGGTGGTACTTAGGTCTTTATAGAAATTTTTCCAAGACGTTACTGTTCACTCCCCAAGTGCAGGGTTGTGATGTAGTAATAACTCGGTAAGACCGAGGTCGAATCCCAAGGGACTGAAACTTGTACGTTATTTAAAATTAAATAGAACTAGAACTAGGCTAAGATGAATTCTAAATCAATTAGCAATGGTGGAATACTTGTAGAATAATTAATCTAAATCTTAGGAAAAAAAATCAGAGATAGGAAACTAGGGATTCAGAGGATCCACTTGTAGAGATCAGGGAGAACTTATGCTTGCATCAAAAATCAGAGAAATTACTGAACTGCCATTGATCTAGTTTTCAAAGAGATGAAAGGTGTATGAATTAGAATGGATTCCATCACCAAACCATGCCCACAGACTATGGCAAACAACAGAATTAAACTAATTACCAACCAATCATATGTATGAAGGTTAAGAAGGGTACCGTCATCCAACCATGCCCAGGAGACTATGGTGAACAACGGGACGTCCTAACGTCATAAACATAAAAGGGATAAGAAAATATTCAAAGCATTGCAGACCCATTGTAATTTCAGTCACAACAGACCATTAAAGACCAAAAATATTTCCATTAAAATCAAACTAAAACCAACTTCAATTCAAAAATTAAAATTAAATTAAAAGCATATAATCTCTCATCTCACTACAAGCTTCACCTCCTAGCCCTAGCTAGGAGGATTTAGCCTGCCATGGATGGGCTCAATCCAAATAAATAAAGAGAAAAAGAAAAGGAAAAGAAAAGGGAAAGAAAAAATCAAGCTCCTCTCTCTCTTCTCTGCCCACGTTGAAACCCAAGCTCGAGCCCTCTGTTCTTCCTCCCCAGACCCTGAATGAATGCTCCCCACGTCCAAAAACCTCCTTTTATAGCTGCTGGAAGGCTGGAGTCAGTGACAGAGTTGTAGCAGGACACAGAGTGTAATTTTCACAGCCAAGTTCGGTGCCTCGAAAAATGCCACTTTTCTCGATCAAATTCCAAAAAAACACCGTCCCTTAGTACTTTCTTGGGTCCTCTACATGATAGATGATTCAGATCTGCCATATGATCAAAGATGGTGGGCCAAAACTGTCCGAAAAAGTCAGTTTTCGCGGATGTGCTAAACCTTTCGCACCATTTCGCTGTTGTGGTCGGTGGGCCCCACAGAAGCATTTTCTGGAAAATCCACCCCGTCCATTGGATTTAGAACGAAATTTCAGTCAAGAATGGGTAGTTTTGAACGTTCATTGACGTGTCCCAGAGAAGAAATAACTAAAAGATCAGATTTGAACGCTACCAGGCAGCCCTTTTGTGGCCTCTATATCTCACACGTGTGCACGCATGGGTGCAAAAGGTCAGCATGGTTTTGTAGTTCTCGAAGCCCTCTACACGGTGGACGGATCAGATTGGCCAAACGAGCAATGGGTGGGGCCCACTACCGTTCGCAAAAATGGCCAGCGGCCGTTCGTCCGCTGCGAACGAAATTTTTTATTTTTTATTTTTCTTTCTTTCGGTCAGAGACGGTCAAGCCGTCTCTGACACTTGCCATGCACGGCGAGTGCACATGTGCACTGTACACACTCATCTCATATGGGGTCCATTGCACTGTTTTGGAGAAATCTGCACCGTCCATCTTTTTTGACTCCTCATTTAAGGCGTCAATAATAATTTTGAGGCAGTTCCAGATATCAGGTGGGCCCAGAATCAACGGTTTATGGGCTGATCTGTCAGTTGGGGCACTTCCCGAGATCTTCAATGGCTGAAATTTTATATGTACGGTTAATTTATGGTCCTCAGGCGACGTATGAAGTTTCGAGCCGAACGGATGGTGGGAACCTCGTGATCTTGCATTCTGGACGTCCTTCAGGCCACTTGAGCTTCAATTTCTAACTTTTCTCGGATTTCTGACCGTGTATATTTGTCAATCTTGGTCCCCTGGAGTGTGTCCCTTGACTTTGGCGTCATCAGATCGTTAAATCTTAACTTTTAACGCCCTTTTT
Source organism: Magnolia kwangsiensis (assembly GCA_037074715.1). NCBI lineage: Eukaryota > Viridiplantae > Streptophyta > Magnoliopsida > Magnoliales > Magnoliaceae > Magnolia > Magnolia kwangsiensis. Next base: position 89,518,269 of record CM073584.1, on the reverse strand, counting down.
CCATCCATGCTCATAAAATCACTTTGCTACACAAGAATGAGAAAACGAGCCATTAGACAGCATTATATTCGTAAATCCAGACAATATCTGGGGTCTAACATGCAATATTTGACCCTCAACACAACCCCCAACCAGCATTTTGCTAGTCCCGAGCAAAGTATGCGAAAAATAAGTTGAGAATTATAGGAGAACTTTCTATGAATCAAGTGAGATTTTGAACAAAATATGAGAAATTTAATATTCATGAATGTTAGAAATTGTATTCTCCTGAGCTCAAGCGCACCGTAGACTTCATAATCAAGTGTAAAGCATTAATCCATCAATTAGAAAAATTTTAAACATTGAGATCCATGGATGTATAGTGTAATCTCAGCTAATCACATTAAGATTGAATTTGTTATTTTAGGATCTCATTGGTAACCAGCAAGAGAATTCATGATAATCAAACTTGCCTCATAAATTTCATCTTTTGATCTTTTCAACTTTTTATTTTTCCATTAATAGTCATGCCAAAAAGAGGAATCAAATCCTTACCAATAGGGAGCAAACATATGGCAAAAGACCAATTACCTAATAAATTTTTTTTTTTTGAATGTTTAACCTTGGGGAATCAAACTTTCACCTGTAGGGAGCAAACCCATGGTGAAGATTAATTGCCCAACCTGTTCAATTTTTATACCCTGATGGCAAGATATTTCAGACTAGTTCCCTTCGTGCTTAGTGATTACCAAGTTAATCCTTCGATATGGAACTGAAATCTTAATGTGTAAGCAAGACGTGTCCTGAAATCATGATTCAATCATTGTTTACAACTTCTAATCATGGATTAATAATTCACTTAACTATGAAATCTAACAGATACGGAATTCAAGAGTCATAAATCCAACATTATTTATTTTGAACTTCTAAATCAAGGGTATCCATCAAAATCACTTTGAATTCATAAAAATTTTTAGAAAAATTTTAAAATTTTTCACAATTGTTGCTTAAGACCAAGAAAATACGGATTAGGAAGCCTAATCTCCCACCCCCAACCTAAAATCTACATTGTCCTCAATGTAAAAGATATAAACATGCCATACACATGGAACAATGAAAGTAAAGTGATGGGAAGATAGTACCTGGATAACGAATCAAGAGAGAGACTTTCCAAGAGATCACAGCATGGAAGCTTGTCAGCATGAGAGAGAAAGCAGAACAAAAATAACGAAAATAAAATCCTACCTATATCACTTTCGCAGGTGCTCTCGATTGCATTTAGCGAATGCAACAAGCCTTTAAACCCCTAGGTTACCCCTAGTGGACGAGTTGTAGTCTCGTGAGGGTTTGCAGTAATGTTACCCACAAACATTGAATCGATCATCCCGCAAGGTTCCCCTTCCGGCCAATATCTTGATAAGTCTCTCAGTAAGCTTTTCAATAGGATCATCCAAAAGCCCTTTTTACAATAGGCTTGGATGCCCTGGAGTTTAACTTTCCAGAGAAACTTATTTACCTCATTAAAAATGTGTTGATGATTCGCCTGAGGTATCCAAAGTATAAATGATTCACCTGTGTCAGAAAAAGTTTCAGAGTTAGTATCCCATGGTGAATCAGAGACTACAGATAGATCAAGTTGAGAAAAATTTTCAGGAAGTGGTGTAGTCTCAACACTTTCTGAAGTATCAGACTTCGGTTCAATTTTCAGCTCCTCCTCCCCTAATGGTAAACATTCAGGATCTGTGGAAGAAAGGGCTTCAGAGTAAGGGTTCTCTCGGTCAGTGCTGACTGACGAGATGTTGTCTTGCAAGGCATTCACTATGTCTCTTATCATGGGATCATTTGAATCTTCAAAGTATGCCAAGCAATCATCAAAAGAGTTGGGACATTCTTCTGAGAGTGACTTATTTTCCACCTTGGAGCTCGTGATGATCTGCTCAAGGAATCCATCATCCTTAAAAGTGGACAGATGTATGCTCTCTTGCTCCAGCCCTGCACAGACAGATTGAGGGTCAGTATGCGAAACATTGATATGATCACTCTGTTCATTGAAATTACTCAGAAGAGGCATTGAATCGTCCACATTCAACAGTTTAGATGGTGGCCTCAACTGGGTGGTTTCAAATTCTAGAGTCGTAGCGCGCAACTCCTCTTTCTCCCGAATCATATCATCATTCAATTCAGGGGAGTGGTCCAAATATGTTTCACAAGAGTTATAAGGGTCGGTCATAAGGGGCTCCTCCACTTTTAGATCAGACATATCAGGTGAGTGAAGTATCTCATTATGACCGTTCTCTTCGCGTACTTCTTGATCATTAACTTGGAACAAACTTGAGATTAGTTCCGGGGAAATTGTGGTTATACATTCAGGATTGTTATCCCAATACTCATCATATTTTGGTTCAGTGCAGTGCACACTTGGGATGAAATCACTTTCCTCATATTCTTCACCTAGAATGGGTTGAGATTCGCATAAACTAACATCTTCATCATCATTAGAATCTAGTGTGTCATGTGATTGAAGTGTATCATTATATTTGAAAGACAGCCATGTCTCTTTCCCATTCTTTTGAACAGTCATAGAAATCGACTCATCGGTAAATTGGACCATATACTCGTTAATGGAATCCAACTCCTCATTCCAAATTCCGGATTCTTTTAAAAGTGGGTGTGGATCACTTTTTTCGCATTGTTTTTCTAGATTAGGTCGTGGCTGGGATGACCGAGCCTCCTCTATCCTATCAAGACGCGCATCAAGTCCTTTCATTGTTTCCATTACTTTTCTCATTTCTACAAGACAGGCCGAAAGATTACGCTGATACGAATCCTCTTGGATCGTTTCTGGATGGATTTCAAAGGTAGGGGATCCAAGAGAATAATCATTATAACATGTTATTGGTTCATCTTCACAGCTTTGATGTTTCCACTGGTTATAGTCATACTGATCATACATGGGAGAATATGATGGCTGATAATAATCCTCATTCCCATAATTACGATCGTATACAGCCCTATTAACTGATGGAAGATAACGTTCTAGTCGGTTCTCAATGTCTGTTTGTGATGGAGAAAAATCTTGAAGTATATGTTGAATTCCACAACCCTCGGGCATTCCCCAATATCTCGTATCCATCTCAGCGTATGCATGTACCCACGATTCCATGGTAGAACCCTGACTCTGACTCTAATCCTAGAACAAAAGAAAAGTCCTATAGAAATATGGAAAGAAAGAGAAGAAGTTAGAAGGGTGTTACCAAATAAGAAGTTCCTATGTTAAGATCCTGCAGAAAAAAAACAAAACAAGTTAGTTTCTAAAACAGTTATTCTAAGATTATAAAATTTCTAAAAACCCTAATAGAGAAAAAATAAAGAAATTAGAAAAGATATCACCAAATTAGAAGTTTCTATCTCAGAATCCTACAAAACAGGAAAGACAAGTTAGTTCAAAAAAAATCAGAAAAATCTAAACCTAAAACTGAAGTTAGTAAAAATCCTAATCTTAAACTAATCCTAAAACTAATTAATTTCAGAAAAACGTAGCCGACAGTCCCCGGCAACGGCGCCAAAAACTTGTTCACTCCCCAAGTGCAGGGTTGTGATGTAGTAATAACTCGGTAAGACCGAGGTCGAATCCCAAGGGACTGAAACTTGTACGTTATCTAAAATTAAATAGAACTAGAACTAGGCTAAGATGAATTCTAAATCAATTAGCAATGGTGGAATACTTGTAGAATAATTAATCTAAATCTTAGGAAAAAAAAATCAGAGATAGGAAACTAGGGATTCAGAGGATCCACTTGTAGAGATCAGGGAGAACTTATGCTTGCATCAAAAATCAGAGAAATTACTGGTCTGCCATTGATCTAGTTTTCAATGAGATGAAAAGTTTACAACGGGACGTCCTAACGTCATAAACATAAAAGGGATAAGAAAATATTCAAAGCATTGCAGACCCATTGTAATTTCAGTCACAACAGACCATTAAAGACCAAAAATATTTCCATTAAAATCAAACTAAAACCAACTTCAATTCAAAAATTAAAATTAAATTAAAAGCATATAATCTCTCATCTCACTACAAGCTTCACCTCCTAGCCCTACCTAGGAGGATTTAGCCTGCCATGGATGGGCTCAATCCAAATAAATAAAGAGAAAAAGAAAAGGAAAAGAAAAGGGAAAGAAAAAACCAAGCTCCTCTCTCTCTCCTCTGCCCACGTTGAAACCCAAGCTCGAGCCCTCTGTTCTTCCTCCCCAGACCCTGAATGAATGCTCCCTACGTCCAAAAACCTCCTTTTATAGCTGCTGGAAGGCTGGAGTCAGTGACAGAGTTGTAGCAGGACACGGAGTGTAATTTTCGCAGCCAAGTTCGGTGCCTCGAAACACGCCACTTTTCTCGATCAAATTCCAAAAAAACACCGTCCCTTAGTACTTTCTTGGGTCCTCTACATGATAGACGGTTCAGATCTGCCATATGATCAAAGATGGTGGGCCAAAACTGTCCGAAAAAGTCAATTTTCGCGGATGTGCGAAACCTTTCGCACCATTTCGCTGTTGTGGTCGGTGGGCCCCACAGAAGCATTTTCTGGAAAATCCACCCCATCCATTGGATTTAGAACGAAATTTCAGTCAAGAATGGGTAGTTTTGAACGTTCATTGACGTGTCCCAGAGAAGAAATAACTAAAAGATCAGATTTGAACGCTACCGGGCAGCCCTTTTGTGGCCTCTATATCTCACACGTGTGCACGCATGGGTGCAAAAGGTCAGCATAGTTTTGTAGTTCTCGAAGCCCTCTACACGATGGACGGATCAGATTGGCCAAACGAGCAATGGGTGGGGCCCACTACTGTTCACAAAAACGGCCAGCGGCCGTTCATCCACTTGCAACGAATTTTTTTTTTTTTTTTTTTTCTTTCTTTCGGTCAGAGACGGTCAAGCCGTCTCTGACACTTGCCATGCACGGCGAGTGCACATGTGCACTGTACACACTCATCTCATATGGGGTCCATTGCACTGTTTTGGAGAAATCTGCACCGTCCATCTGTTTTGACTCCTCATTTAAGGCGTCAATAATAATTTTGAGGCAGTTCCAGATATCAGGTGGGCTCAGAATCAACGGTTTATGGACTGATCTGTCAGTTGGGGCACTTCCCGAGATCTTCAATGGCTGAAATTTTATATGTACGGTTAATTTATAGTCCTCAAGCGACGTATGAAGTTTCGAGCCGAACGGATGGTGGGAACCTCGTGATCTTGCATTCTGGACGTCCTTCAGGCCACTTGAGCTTCAATTTCTAACTTTTCTCGGATTTCTGACCGTGTATATTTGTCAATCTTGGTCCCCTGGAGTGTGTCCCTTGACTTTGGCGTCATCAGATCGTTAAATCTCAACTTTTAACGCCCTTTTTCCATCCATGCTCATAAAATCACTTTGCTACACAAGAATGAGAAAACGAGCCATTAGACAGCATTATATTCGTAAATCCAGACAATATCTGGGGTCTAACATGCAATATTTGACCCTCAACAGTTACACCTAGGTTGCCTGGCCTATTGACATGCATATGGGATCTATGAATTATAAAAGTATCAGCTTGATTTAATTGAATATGAATTTATATTCAGCTTTGGATCGAGGCCCACATATAAATAACGCATAGTGGGGAACAAAATGAAAATTCATTGGATTTTTTTTGAGCTATGTTATTTACTTAATAAAATTACTATTTAAAAACCCTTACATGTTTCTAGCATTGATTCAGATCTAAGTCCATGATTGTTTTCAAATTCTGATTACTATTGTTAGGGAATCTACATTGAATCAGATCCAATTCAGTAATTCATTTATTGTAACCATACATCTAGATGTTATCAAATCGAATCAAATATCAGTAACTTATATATGTTAAACATATTGGAATTGGCTGAATCCAATTCATTAGTTGTCCAAATATGAGTACAAGAATTCAAATATTTTAAGCGCTAATATTAAGTGAATTATAACATATAATGTGGTAAATTTTATCGTTAATAATTTTATTTGTGTTCTGCCAGGAAAATACACTTTACCACAAAATAAAAGATTATCAAACATTTAAAAGAAAAAGTTATAAAGTATAATCAATATTAAATTTTTTTTTAAAAAAAATCTGGCCTATCCTGCATATGCCTTGTCATCAAAGTCAGGATGCTACGCTAGATGATGTTGTGCTTTTCGGACAGATCCATCACCTCCCCTAATGTAAACTGAGATATGTTTAAAGACAAATTCTCCCTAACTTTTTAGGAGTATTCCCCTTATTCGGACATTAAAGGATATTCTTTAAGCCGGTTGAATCATGATAAACATAAGAGCCTTTGTTTCATATTTGATGAAATCAGGAACTATATATATATATATATATATATATATATATATATATATATATATATATATATTAAACATCTCATTTTTTTAGTATAAATAAATTCCGCAATAGCACCTGAGGGTATTAGTCGTCTCTTAAATACTGAACTTTGCAAACCCCTAAAGCACGATGTGACAACCTTCATAGGTATTTAATTGAATATCCAATCAGGCAAATCCATTTGAAAAGTCACCCTAAAAAATTGCCAGAAACAAAATTGATGTCAACAACCAACCTTCAAACCTATGAAAGTTACATGAATTCCACATAACTGACATCCTTAATGTTACAAAAGCACAATAAGGTTATTTATTTTTATTATATTTTAATAATAATAATAATATTATTATCGATTTCTTTTCCTACCTTTCTTATGATTTCTTCCCATGTCTTAGTGCTTCGAAATTTTCTTAACAATGCATCTTTCATAACATTTACTCCAAAATATTTTCTTCACTGTTTCCATTTACAAAATATAATTAATAAATGAAAGTTGAAATGATAATTGAAAAAACTAAAACTAAAACTGCTGTAAATCAATGGTTTTTGAAAAAATAAAAAATGAAAATTCGAATTTTTCAAAAATTTTGGGATTTTTCAGCCAAAACGCTTTTTGAAATATTTTGAATTAAAAGTGCGGTGTGTGTGCTTTGTCCCACATCGGAAATGGTTGAGAAACTTTTGTGGTTTATATGAGATGTTGTGTAGAGTATTCTTACTTGGAGCTTTTGGAGAAGGAGATACATGGGTTGCGTGTTAGCACTGGAACGCACGCGCGTGCTCGGGCTCGGGCACGGGCACGGGCACGGGCGAGGGCGAGGGCGTGGGCAGTGTGGCTATAGTGGCGCTAGATGGCGCGCTTTGCACTGTGATTAATGGATAACAAACAAAAACATTTTTCAAACGTTCTGGACCTTTGATTGCAGCCTAGCAACGGTCCACTACCTGATGATTATATAAACTGGACCATTCCAGTCCGAAAATATCATCTCAACACACCATCTCTGCCATTCTAAAAATTACAGTCCATAAGCTCCATTTTAAAATATTGTGATCATCTCTACCGTTTAAATCTGTCAGAAGAAATCTGCTGCGTTAAACTGTTCCGTAAGTGGACCTATCGTGATTGTTGCACGCTGGATCCAGAAAAGGCTTGTCTTATCCTGGAAGCAATTTGCCTGTAACCCATCAGCAATTTATAAGGGGGCGAATCACGCTTTAAGGACAACATATTGTATACGTGATTCAGCCTAGTGAAATCGTTATTTTTGATTATTTATTTTTATATCTTCGGTGTATCCAAATTCAGATTTATAACAATCTTAAAGCGTGATTCAATGGACACCGAAAGTGTTGCATCAATTAAATTGATGAACCAGGATCTGATCCGATTGGACCGATTCGATGGTTCAAATTTCACTAGATGGCAGGACAAGCTAAAATTCCTGCTGACTGCATTAAAGATCTTCTACATCCTGGACCTTACTCTTCAGCCTCTTCCTGAAGTAAAAAACACAGACACTCCAGAACAGATCGCTGCTAGGATCAAGCGACAAGAAGATGAACAGCTGTGTTGTGGCGACATCCTCAATACCCTCTCTGATCGGTTGTACGATTTGTACACGGGGACCACATCAGCTGTCACGCCCCAAACCGGAAGTCGGATTCACAGGAATCTCGATTGCCGAATCCGGTGCCGACAGCCTCCGTAGTACCCCATTCTCAGCTCCTAGCGTTCATATGCTAGATTCCGATCCTGGGATCCTACAAGGAGGATTTATTATTATTATTAATTTTATACATTTAACTCGCAATAAGCATAACCACATGATTACCCAATTCACAAAGGCAACATTATCATCACATATCCACTAATATAATCAGTTGCGTACAATACTGAAAGGAATTACATAAATAAAAATCAAGCTCCAGAAGACCATTGTACGCTCCATGCTCGACATTGCTGCAACCTAACATCACCTGCACGCATCTATCGTGCATAAACTTATAGAAAGCTTAGAGGGTGGTGTAAGTATGTGCACAAGGTAAGTGCCAAATATTCAATACAATGTCATAATCATACAATACCGAAAATACTGGTAATCCATAAATCGTACAATGTCTAAATAAACAGAAATACTGATAAGATCATGAATTATTAGAGTAAACAGAAATACTGACAAGATCAGGAATTATCAGAGTTAACAGAAATACTGACAGTCCTAAATCACACGACAACAGAGTAAGCGGAAATACTAACCAGTGCATGAGTCATACAATATTAGAATACACAATAGAAATCAACTATGCAAATGAGGAGTCACAGAGAGCTAAATATCAGGTGTAAAGGATGCAATGCATATACATTCCTGATGAGTAACACAACAGTGTCAGCATTACCATATGCCGCGGATGTAATGTAATATGCAGTGCGAATGGAATGACCATGCTGGAGTGTGAAGTTGGGATGATAGTACGTAGTATCATAGGTTATGGGGTCCACTACAAGGGACTTCTATCCAAACCAGTCCCATACCTAAATTTGAATAGTTAGACTCGATGTGGCAAACTCTTGATCTCAGGTTAGTCGCGTGCCCCAACCAAAATTTTAGCCATTGCGAAGGTACATGTAACAAATAGTTGCGCACTACCAGCCCGAGTGGATAGTGAATAAATGAATGAATGAGTATACAACTCCTGCTCAATAATCCACATATCAGTACGGTTCATCTCTGGGATCATCACCGAGGTCTATTACACTCTACGCTAGCTTGTCGCCCCTATTCAAGCGCACAACTAGGTAAGTGGAAGAGACCTCACTATCCGCCTGCTAATATCGGGCCCGATTCGTCAATAGCGGACCCATTCCTCAAGCTGGTCAAACTCAACCTAGATATTGCCACCTCACTCAGGCGGGTAAGGTCACACCCCTTCCCAACCAACCACGATACAGTGAGAGACGCGGCCTACTGGTATACGGCCCTCATGCGCTCATATATCCACTCGGTCTCGACGTTGGAGCGTCTCCTGGCCACGGAGGTCTAGAAATTTTCACCCAGGGACATCTATAGCGCCCGTATGCTAGAACCAAACATTTTCGGTGTCCCATCTAGCCATCCATGATATGCCTGTGAAGGCTACGACCTTGATGTCGCTAGGGCGTACAGTAATCACAGTACACAATGCAATATGCATGAGTCATACAATCCGGTCATGCATCAATCCTGCGTGTACAGCGCTCATGTGAGATAATCTCTGCCTATCAGGGAGTCTCATAGCAACATGCTCAATGACATATGCAATGGTCAATCACATCTCATAACAAACATGCAGATGATGTGTATGGGCATGTATCATGATGCTATGCTATCACATACTCATAATCGGTATCAACAATCGCCCTCGACAATGTGGACATTTAACCAACATTGCTATCAAAGAATGACCCGCATAGAATCAAACATATAATGGGCCCACTGCCTCACACAAGGGCCTAATATACAACACAATAGGCCTTACTCAAGGGTTACATGTACACAACAGGTGGGCCCTGCTCATGGGCCTAACATACATCGCAATGGGCTCCTTCGCTTAGCCCTCAAACGCATCATAATGGGCCTCATCACCTAGGCCTCATATACATCACATTGGGCCTCAAACACGGGCATAATACGCATCATAATCGGAATCCACAATCGGCCACGATGATTGGCCTCGATCGATAATCGGTCAATCGGCCATGACAATCATAATCGGTAATTGGCTACGATAATCGGCATCGATTGATAACCAGTCAATTGGCCATAACAAGCAAAATTGGTAATCGGCCACATCAATCGACAATCGGCCACGATCGGTAATCAGTCACGATAATCGACCTCAATCGGTAATCGGTCAATCGGCCAAGACAAGCAGAATCGGCAATCGGCCACGTCAATCGATAATCGGCCACGATCGGTAATCGATCACGATAATCGGCCTCGAACGGTAATCATCCTCGATTAGTAATCGATTAATCGGCCACGACAAGCAGAATCAGCAATCGGCCACGTCAATCGATAATCGGCCACGATCGGTAATCGGTCACGATAATCGGTCTCGATCGGTAATCAGTCACGATAATCGTCCCCGATTGGTAATCGGTCAATCGGCCACGACAAGCAGAATCGACAATCGGCCACGTCAATCGATAATCGGCCACGATCGGTAATCGATCACGATAATCGGCCTCGATCGGCAATCAGTCATGATAATCGTCCCCGATTGGTAATCGGTCAATCGGCCACGACAAGCAGAATCGGCAATCGGCCACGTCAATCGATAATCGGCCACGATCGGTGATCGGTCACGATAATCGGCCTCGATCGGCAATCAGTCACGATAATCGGCCTCGATTGGTAATCGGTCAATCGGCCACGACAAGCAGAATCAGAAATCGGCCACGTCAATCGATAATTGGCCACGGTCGGTAATCGGTCACGATAATTGGCTTCGATCGGCAATCAGTTACGATAATAGGCCTCGATGTGTAATCGGTCAATCGGTCACGACAAGCAGAATCGGCAATCGTCCACATCAATCGATAATCGGCCACGATCGGTAATCGGTCACGATAATCGACCTCGATCGGCAATCAGTCATGATAATCGTCCTCGATCAGTAATCGACCAATCAGCCACGACAAGTAGAATCGGCAATCGGCCACGTCAATCGATAATCGGCCACGATCGATAATCGGTCACGATAATCGGCCTCGATCGGCAATCAGTCACGATAATCGGCCTCGATCGGTAATCGGTCAATCGGCCACGACAAGCAGAATCGGGAATCGGCCACGATAATTAGCCTAGACAAAGGGTCAAAGGGAAGGTCACAATGAGGACATCTAACCATCATTGCCCATCAATGTGGACATTTAACCAACATTGCTCCCAAAGAGTGGTCCTCATAGGGCCAAACGTATAGTGGGCCCATGGCCTTACACAAGGACCTAATTGTAACACTTCAAATTTTTGCCAACCTGTGATCAGATGTTCTTAGGCAATGGGTCAACCAAAACACCTTGGTAACGTCTCAGAACCCAATTCCAAAGCCAAAGAAATCACTTAGGATTAATTCCTTTAGAAATTAAGCGTAAGTTAGCTAGCGCTACGCTGGAGTAGCTGTGAAATTGTCCCTGATCGCTTTAAATACGTTCTAAAAGACCCAAAACTTGTAGAATCGTTGACGCTACGTTACCCTAAAATCCAGGATCAAACTCTAAACCGGTTTGTTCTCGGGAACCCTTTGAAACTTTATATTGGATCTAGACAGCGCGTCGAAAGTCCGATATCTACCATCTTAGACCGTTATGACCGCTTGGCTAGACTTGACAATCGTTTCGAAAATCAAGGCCAACCGACGTTCAGAGGCTATTTCATTGAGCCTGGATTAAAGAGAGTGAGAAAAGGGTTAGATTTGAAAATTTTAATTCAAATCTGACACGTGACTTAGCACGTTATTATTAAGCATTTTGACCGTCAGAATTCAGCCAAATTACACCCTCGGATCAGGAAAAATTTCTCTTTCATATCACGAGACTTGTAGACCTGATCTAAGTGCAATGATCACTGAATTGAAACTGGACCGCCACGTGCGATCTGCGAACTCTACCGGACTGAAAATTGGGTGTGAGCAGGATCCAGTATCCATGATCTTAAGTCCGATAGCATTCGGCCAGGGGACCTCCAGAAGTGCTTCTTTGGACCAGAACAGCCCCGATTTGGTTATACCTCAAGTAGACACCCAAGCCTAATTTAGGAAGATTTTAGGCTATAAAAGGGCTTTAAACCCTCACATATCTCACCCATCTGAATTTGCTAGAAACCCTAGCTAGAGAGAGAGAGAGAAAAAGTGAGAGTTTGTGAGAGAGTGTGAGAGTGATCTTCCTGCCACCTGCACTAGCTGTTGTACGTGCTTAAGCAACGTATCCCAATCACTTTGCCGGAGATTCCAACGCATTTCTAGGTAAGAAAAACCCTCAACACTTGCTGATTTAAGGTTCTGTCGATTCCAATAGTGAAGTGGCTTATACATCTTGTGTATTAGGTCGCCTGTTCGCCGTAGACGAAGCGTATACGCTCTGTTTGGAACGATACACATGTAGGGTAAAAAGGTATGGATCTTAGATGCTTTGATTGACTGATTTCAAAGCTTTCAATGTCGTTTAATAGTAGATTATCGACGGCAACGCCGTTTGACATGTACAACATGCTGTCCGTTTTTCGTTTCGTAAACGTACGGTAAATATGAGATTTATGGTATTTTAGTCATTTATAGGAAATACTGTTTACGTCCATATTTTGATAAAATGTTTGCCATGGCTATTTATCGTGTTAGAATATTAGGAATGCGTGCATGATTGGTTTGGCGAAGGGATTCGCCTTTAAGCGCACTTGAGTCGACATACACTATGTAGACTAAAGTGTGTAGTCTAAGTGTTTGTATAAATGTTTGTATTAGTATGTATTGAGTAAATGGTGTTGTGTATGAGTTTTGAGATTGAATTCTCAAGTAATATGCAGATTTAAACGATTTCCATCATGTTGGCTATATGTATTGATTTCATTGTATACATGAAATGCATGTGTGGGATGATTTGCTTAAGTTGTATGTTATAACATGTGTCAACATGCTTACAATGTGGTATTTCATTTCTGTTACTCACATATGCTCACTGATGTTGATGCACAAATGCTTGAGGCTATGACCTAATCCAGGCAGTCGGTAATGGATCGAATTCGTGGTTGGTTTCTATTTGCCACAAAGGACGCGTCGATGAACGCGAGTCGTGTTTTGGGTTGGCGGCAGTGGTTAGGCCACACAAAGTGTTTCATGCACTTCATGTCGTTCAGCTTGAGATGCGCTCGCACTAGTCGAGCCCGTCAAGTAACCCGACTGGCCATTGTATGTTCACCCTATATGAGTCATAACTGCTTGAACCTAGGGTACTGAACTTACCATTGAAAATCCTGTTAACCATGGTACCTTGATCCATAAAGACTCATGAGCCGGGCATGGTGGTATGGGACACCGTGATCGAGCTGTCGGCCTACGCTGGGGCCACAAACCTCCCCGTAGTGATCAGTGAGCACCCTACTCTGAGCAGATTATGGTGGTATGGGACACTATATTCTTGCTGTCGGCCTACACTGATTGGTGACGAGCCCTTTGTAGTGACCTTGAGTTTATCCTAACACCGCATGGGGACGACGAGTCCTGATGCAGTCTTAAGGATAATTAGGCTTGTATTGATAAGGTGATGGGGGAGCGGTGCAATGAGTGCAAGCAACAGCCCTGACAGCCCTTGCAGCGACCTACAAATATAACATCGTATGAGATTACTAGGAGTGACGACCCTAGATAGGATCTGTGTTGGGATTGATATAAGCAAGGTACCCTAGTTTCCCAATCCTGCTGTATGAAAAGGACTAATAACAACTTAGTAATCATATCCACATCGCATTGCATGTGCCTGGAAGATGTGGAGCACTGAGCGGTACGCAAGCATGCCGCGGACGCAGATGGTGCCGCATGAGGGAGAATGTCGGTGAGGGCATCCATCATGTCATGTCATATTGCATTAACAACAGTATCTAGGAATGTTTGATTAATTGCTTTACTATTATCGCATGATTGATTTGAGAACATGCTAATCTTTACTATATGATTCCACTGAGTTAATTACTCACTCCCACGTTACGGGACGGTGTTGCGCACACCAAACAGTTCCTATTTTAATTGCAGATGATGGCGATGCTTGCGAAGCAGAGCCGGACTTGATGATGATGAGGAGGATCCCTCCTATATGCAGGTTCTGATTGACGGGGTTACAGGGTTACTGATTAGATGCCAATATACTTGGTATTTTGCCTTTTCTTACACACCCATGTATATTCTTTTTATCATTTTTGGAGTATACATGTATATGTTTAACCTGGTAACATGTTCACACTCTGGAGACCCACAGCAGTTCATATACTTTATATATCTATTACATTCTTCCGCTTGCTAATTTAACTGTCTTTGGAGTATGATATGCTGTTTTGGTCTAATCCCACTCATGTTTTCTGCACTAATATGAACAACATTCATCCATCATTGAAAATGTTGCATAAATGATTTTATGGAACTCGGGAGTGGAGTTTTTGCTCGACCCCCGATTTTCAGGATGTTACACTAATATACAACACCATAGCCACAAATATATATCACAGGTGGGCCTTGCTAAATGTGCCACAAATGCATCGCAATAGGCCGCATCATTTTGGCTGGAATACATCACAATGGGCCATAGCATATGGGCCAGAAATACATAACAGGTGGGCCCTGCACATAAGCCTCAATACATCTGAGTGGGCCTCAAATATACATCACAATGGGCCTCGAATATATTGCAATGGCCCACAACCCATGGGCTTCAAATACACAATAGGTGGGCCCTACACATGGGCCTTAAATATGTCCGAGTGAGCCTCATGGATGGGCCACAAATATATCGAGCCTCATAGTTATTGTATTGGGCCTCATACAAGGACCTCGTAGTAGGTGGGCCCTACTCCTTCCAAATAGGCCCACTAGATGAATGACATGGGTGTGCAACACATCTATCAAGTGGGCCATAAGTCTAACGGACTGGAGGACGTGGCTAAAACACATGAATCAAGGTGGACCCGTCAGACGGATGGTGTGTAAAAGGGACGGAGTGGGTACACAATACATACACCAAAGTGGGTCCCACCTGATCCGACTTTGCTGTTGTCCAAATAAGTGGATGGTTTAGATACTGCACACTGAGTGGAATCCACAGAACTCACTGGCGTCCAAGACAGCAGCAGTTGCCTGCTGCGTAGGACCCAAACCAGATGGACAAAATAAAACACATACATCATGTTGTGGCTCATCGTCTCGGAAATAGACGGACGGTGAGGCTATACAATACATACAATCTAGGTGGACCATACATAGGTGGACAGTGTTGGATATAATATGTCAGCAAGGTGGGCCCCACCCTCACACATGTAGCACGTGTGGGGTGGGTCCTACAGAACATGCCTACGCTGCAGCAGCAGCAGCAATAGAGGTGGTGTGGGAGGGGGGTACTCCAACCAATCCGCTTCACGGTGGGGCCTACAGACATCACTACAACAGCTATATCTGTTGGATGGACGGTGTAGCAAACACACGTCAAGGTGGGCCACTGCACGGACGGTGCAGGTACAACACGTACCATGATGGGGCCGTACATGGCAGATGGAGGGCGTGAGTACCATATATAAGGTGGGCCCCACCAGCAAATGGATGTGCGGTTGGGATATAACTCGTATCACATGATGGGGTCCACGAGCATGGCCTAGCACGTCAACTGGATGGACAGTTGGATGCAGCACATCCATTAGTGGTGGCCCCTGATGCCACCGTCCAGATGGACGAATGGATGAAATGCATATATCAATGGTGGGTCCCACCCGTCCAGGGTGCTGGACGGCGTGGCAAAACCCACGCGTCACAATGGCCCCACGTCCATACACAAGTGGACGGTAGGGATACAACACACGTATCATGGTAGGTCCGTACCTGACATGCCCGACCCAACATGATGTTTATAATATAAAATATTATATTATATAATAATATATATAATCATAATCATATACGTATACGTGTGCGTGTGTGAGAGGGAGTGGAAGGGTCAGCGCTGCCAGCGTCTGGATAGACGGCTGATGATGGGTCCCACATTTTTTGGACGGTTGTAATGCAACACATACATCATGTGGTGGGGCCCACAGATCTAACTGACGGTCTAGCAGCTATATGCTGCTGGACGTCAAACGGAGGGACGGTGATGGATTCATTGTACACATGAGGTGGGTCCACATGTGTGGGACTCACCAGGTTAGTTTGTTAGTGTACATACACATTAGTACACACACTTCATGTTAGCCAGCCCCACTAAGACCTCGAGTGTTAAAATGAGGTATCTCCGCTCGGTCTGCGTGCGAATCCAGATGAATGGACGGTTTGGATGGAAGACACGTGTATCAAGGTGGGTCCCATGGGGGAGTGGCCCACCAACGTATGATAATATAATATATTATATTATAATATATAACAATATATATTATATTTATATATAAGCATGCGTGTGTATAAGAGGGAGAGATGCCTGCGTCCAGACCACCCTCTGGACGCTGGATGGACGGATGAAACACGTACCTCATGGTGGCTGGTTCCCACCTAGGATGGACGGCGCAGAAATGAACCGCATACATCATGGGTAGGGTCCACGTCCCAGGTGGACGGACCACCTGTTGTTTGGCACCGCAGCTATATATCTGGTGTGAGGTTCTCAACCAATTCACTTCCATTTCACTCCAGATAGGCCCCACGGTTTGGATCAGGCTGATATTTGTGCTTTCCTTCATCCTGGTCTGTCTAGACGGACGAACAACAATCCCGTCTGCTGGACAGTCCAGCAAGGTGGGCCCGTTACATGGACGGCATAGATATGATGCATATTTCATAGGTGGGCCTTACAATCAAGACCAAGAGAGAGAGATCGGTGAGGTGGAGGGACCCCACCACTACGAGCCCCTCAAGGATTTACAACACACACATCAAGATGGGTCCCACCACAAGTGAGCCCTCAAATCATCAAATCATACAAATCAAACTTTAGGAAACACCTACCTTTTGCTTCTTCTTGGGCTCCTCCTCATCATGGCTCCAATAGGATATGATTCAACGGTCGAGATCGGTTTTGAAGGATGAGGATGGGAGATAGGAAGGTGGGCCACACTATCTCTCTCATGGGGAGCTTGGACGTGGTTTGCTTGGAAGGAAAATGAGAAAGAGAATGAAAGAGAGAGAGATGATGGGAGAGGAGTGATGGGAGAGAGGGAGGAGTGGTATGTAAGAGATAAGGCATGAGAAGTATGGGTCTCTTTGACTTTTAGGATAAGAGGAATATGCTAAGCATGGGTTACTTTAATTAGTTGGTGGGAGAGGTGTGAGTGATTTGATTGATGTGATTGATGTGATGTTGGGTAGAGATTCTTTTCTCAGGATTTAAAAGCGCGGCGTCTTTCCTCGAACTGAATGCAGGCCTACATCTCCTGGCCTAGGTATCTCATCGGTGCATAATACGCGGCGTCGGAACCGTGGCGACGGCGCGGTCGCACTGGTACAAGTCTCGGGTCGAGCCGACTCTGATATACGAGACACGTCTCAGGATCACGAGCAAACGCCGATAATAGTTCGCGGGTCACCGAAATTCGACTGGGAGGATCGCGAGAACTAACAGAATGGTACGGTCTAGGATACGAGTCTGACATCAGCTAAAGAAATTTGGAGCGTGCTGGAATACAAATACAAGGCTAAAGAGGAAGGTACACAGAAATTTCTAATTGCCAGGTACTTTGACTTCACGATGGTAGACAATCTACCGCTGCTGGCCCAAATCCAAGAATTATAGCTTATTGTAAATAAAATAAAAGCCATAAAAATTGAGCTTCCTGAATCCTTTCAAGTCGGATCTATAATAGCAAAATTGCCTCCGAACTGGAAAGATTATAGAAAGAAACTACTGCATAAATCTGAAGAGTTCACACTAGAACAAATCCAGAAGCATCTTCGTATTGAAGAAGAATCTCGTAACCGAGACAAAAAGGATGACACTAATAGTGCATCCTCATCCAAAGTGAATGCAGTAGAAAGGACATCCCAAAATAATACCTATGAGAAAGTTGATTCCCTTAAACCTAACAAAGATCAAGAAAAATTTAAGAAAACTCAAAAGAAGAAAAACGGTAAACCTAAGGGAGCCTGTTATGTCTGCAGCAAGACCGGGCATTTCGTCTGAGTCTGTAGGGACCGAAAAAAGCCTAAGAAAGAGGCTAATGCAGTAGACGATGAAATCGTAGCCATGGTCACAGAAGTGAACCTAGTTCAAGAGAAAATTTCTAGTTGGTGGTATGATATAGGTGCCACTGTCCATGTATGCAATGATCGATCTACCTTCAAAACCTATGAAGACGAGACCAATGGTCAGGAGGTTCAAATGGGAAATGAAGGACGATTGAAAGTTGTAGGCAGAGGAACCGTGGAATTACTCTTTACCTCTTGAAAGAAGGTAATTCTGACTAACGTACTGCATGTCCCAGACATGAGAAGGAATCTTGTCTCAGGGGATCTCTTAAGCAAGCCTGGGATTAGGGTTGTGTTTGAATCAGGCAAGCTGATCTTGTCTAAGAATGGAAACTTTGTGGGTAAGGGATACGCTTGTAATGGGATGATCAAATTATCTTTGAATGAAAATAATTCTTTTGCTTACATGATTGAGTCTGTAACACTATGACATGGTAGACTAGGCCATATTGGCTACAGTACCATAAAACTCATGGCTAAGAACGGCCTAATATCATACAATGATAGTAACAAATATAAATGTGAAGTATGCATACGGTTTAAAATAATCAAGAAACCATTCCCTAGTGTTGAGAGATCATCTCAAATATTAGACCTACTGCATACTGACATATGTGAGCTAAATGACGTTCTTATCCGTGGAGGTAAAAGGTACTTTATAACATTTATAGATGATTGTTCAAGATATGCATATGTATATCTGTTAAAATTGAAAGATGAAGTATTTAATGCATTCAAGATTTATAAATCTGAAGTAGAAAATCAGTTAGATAAACGTATTAAAATCCTTCGGAGTGACCGGGGAGGAGAATATTTTTCTAATGAATTTTCTAACTATTGTGAAGAACACGGCATAGTACATCAGTGCACAGCACCTTATACACCACAACAAAATGGTGTAACAGAGAGAAAAAATAGGACATTAATAGAAATGGTCAACTCAATGCTAATACAAGCACAGTTGCCATTAAACCTATGGGGAGAAGCACTATTAGCTGCATGTCATGTTTTAAACTGAGTTCCATCTAAGAAAACCAAGACCTCTCCATACAAAATATGGAAAGGAAGAAAACCAAACATAGGGTATCTTAGAGTATGGGGGTGTCTTGCATACTGCAGAATACCAGAACTTAAAAGAACTAAGTTAGGTCCAAGGGCTATCAAGTGCGTCCTTGTAGGATATGCACAACATAGTAAGGCCTATAGACTTCTAGACTTAGACTCCAATGTAATCATAGAGTCTAGAGATGTAGAGTTCTTTGAAAATTCCGTATTCACGGAGAAAAAGAATGTTGAGATTCAATCTCCTAATGAAATGATAAAAGAAACACATGTAGAAGAGAATACACCAAGTGAACCTCGTAGGAGTCAAAGAACAAGAGTAGAAAAGAGTCTTGATCCTGATCAAATAGACTCTTAGTGTCTCTCCTTTCATCTGGTTGAAGGTGATAGAGAGAAGGTGATTAAGAAAATACCTATGATTTTAATTATAGAAGATGAACCTAAAACCTTTAGTGAAGCTATGACTTCAAGAGACTCTGCTTTCTGGAAAGAAGCCGTTAATGATGAAATGGATTATATAATGTCTAACCAAACATGAGAATTGATAGATCTACCTCTAGGTTCTAAACCAATAGGTTGTAAATGGGTATTTAAGAAGAAATATCATACAGATGGTACAATTCAAACCTTTAAGGCAAGATTAGTTGCTAAAGGTTTCAGACAGAAACAAGGAATCGATTATTTTAACACTTATTCACCAGTAGCTCGAATAACATCGATTAGGATCTTATTCGCTCTGGCATCCATATATCATCTTCATATCCATCAAATGGACGTGAAGACAGCATTCCTGAATGGTGATCTCGATGAGGAGGTCTACATGGAACAACCAGAAGAGTTTGTTCTATCAGGAAATAATCGAAAAAGTGTGTAGACTTGTTAAGTCTTTGTATGCATTGAAACAAGCACCAAAACAGTGGCATGATAAATTTGATTCTAAAGTTCTGTCTTATGGTTTTGAACATAATATTGCTAATAAATGCATATATTCAAAAGTATGTAATGATTATATTGTAATCATATGCTTGTATGTAGATGATATGTTAATAATCAGTAACAAAATGGAAGGTGTAACTGAAACCAAAAAGTTTCTCTCTTCAGTTTTCAAAATGAAGGATCTTGGACAAGTGGATACCATATTACGTATCAAAGTTAAAAAACATAGTGGAGGTTTTGCATTATGTCAGTCTCATTATATTGAAAAAGTAATAGACAAGTTTAATCACTTGAAAATTAAAGAGGCAAAAACCTCGTTTGATCCAAGTATCAAGTTAAAAGAAAATAGTAGAAGAGCAGTTGCACAACTAGAGTATGCTAGTGCTATAGGCAGTCTTATGTATGCAATGCAATGCACAAGACCAGATATAGCATACGCTGTGAGTAAACTAAGTAGGTTTATGAGTAATCCAAGTGTTGAACACTGGAAAGCAATAAGTAGAGTTCTAGGTTATCTTAAAGAAACCAAAGAACTAGGGATATTTTACTCAGAATTTTCAGCAGTGTTGGAAGGATATACCGATGTAAGTTGGATATCGAGTGCAGGGGACAACAAGTCCACTACAGGGTGGATATTCACCCTATGAGGTGCAGCTGTATCTTGGGGATCTAAGAAACAAACTTGCATAACACACTCAACTATGGAATCTGAGTTCATAGCTCTAGCTGCTACAGGCAAAAAGGCTGAGTGGTTATGGGATCTTCTATTAGAAATCTCATTCTATGCGAAGCCTATACCGGCTATTTCACTTCATTGTGATAGTGAAGCCACTCTAGTGAGAGCCTATAGTGATACCTATAATGGAAACTCTAGACACATAAGTTTGCGACATGACTATGTAAGGCAATTAATTCAAGATGGAATCATTGCGATCTCAAATGTGAAGTCAAGTAATAACTTGGCTGATCCTTTTACTAAACCTCTAACGAGAGAGGTAATAAGGACAACATCTATAGGGATAGGGTTGAAACTCTTTACTTAAGTTTCACCAGTGAAAGAAACCCAACCTTAAATTAGAAAATCTCTAAATATTGGGTTTAATGGATAATAAAAATTCACTGATAAGTGAAAAGTTTCAGCACTAAAGAAAATAATGACCTCATCCAGGATGATAGTGTTGGCCGTTATAAAAGAGGGATGAGTATTAAACTCTTAACGAAGTCCAGTCAAATAGGACAAGTGTTTTAACAAAAACGCTGGAAGGATTTCACCTATGTGAACGTAAAAGTGGTGCCGCTTCTCATGAGAGTTAGAGTTATCTCGGGATAGTTCATGAAACAGGATAAGCACATGACTATTAAAAGTGCTAAGCGAGATTATAAAGGAACATCTAACGCAGGAGCTATTATGTGTGTGGTATTTTCGATTATATCATATAAGAATAACTGGTTCAATGCTGCGGCAACTAGAAATTTTGAAATAACTTTAAAATACTTACACTAAGGAAAGATTCAAATCGCAAGATATCTTTCTTTACGCGTAATAACTATTATTCTGGCAGAATTTTTAATGTTTTGAAAAACTAGTGGGGGATTGTTGTAAATCAATGGTTTTTGAAAAAATAAAAAATAAAAATTCAAATTTTTCAAAAATTTTAAAATTTTTCCGCCAAAACGCTTTTTGAAATATTTTGAATTAAAAGTGCGGTGTGTGTGCTTTGTCCCACAGCGAAAATGGTTGAGAAATTTTTGTGGTTTATATGAGATGTTGTGTAGAGTATTCTTACTTGGAGCTTTTGGAGAAGGAGATACACGGGTTGCTGGAACACACGCACGCGCACGCTCGGGCTCGAGCATGGGCACGGGCGAGGGCGTGGGCGTGGGCGGTGTGGTTGTAGTGGCGCTAGATGGCACACTTTGCACTTCGCACGTGCGCATCGTGTCGCAGAGTGGTCGCTCCTCGGTGTGATCGCGATGCGATGGGTCTGGTCAGTGCCTTAGGGCGGTGGGAATCTGAAATGAGCCTGGGTTTGATAGGTGACTAAGAATGGTCGGATCTTTAATCCGAAACGTTCAGCGCTTTCAGAAAATGGCTCTTAGCCTTGAAAGCCAAACGGTTCGAAAACGGACGGCTCATGATGATCCAACGGTCAGATCCTTTGATCCGACAACCAGAAACGTTTTTGATTAATGGACAACGGACAGAAACGTTTTTCAAACGTTCTGGACCTTTGATTGCAACCTAGCAACGGTCCACTACCTGATGATTATATAAACTGGACCATTCCAGTCCGAAAATATCATCTCAACACACCATCTCTCTCATTCTAAAAATTACAGTCCATAAGCTCCATTTTAGAATATTGTGATCATCTCTACCGTTTAAATTTGTCAGAAGAAATCTGCTGCATTAAACTGTTCCGTAAGTGGACCTATCGTGATTGTTGCACGCTGGATCCAGAAAAGGCTTTTCTTATCCTGGAAGAAATTCGCCTGTAACCCATCAGCAGTTTATAAGGGGACGAATCACGCTTTAAGGACAGCATATTGTATACGTGATTCAGCCTAGTGAAATCGTTATTTTTTATTATTTATTTTTATATCTTCGGTGTATCCAGATTCAGATTTATAACAAAAACATGGCGTAAGAGTTTATATAACAATGACAAATAGGGTACTGATATGCAATGAGTTGGTGTGCATGAGCATTGTCTCAAATATTGCCAAGGTTTTGAAAATCATGTGAGAAATACACTAAACAATATTACTGCATTTTAAAAATCTTGGTAAATTTTAAAATATTGTTATTGGGATATGAACTCAAATGATACCAAGTACCTTAAAAACTTTGTTATATATATATATATATATATATATATATAGAGAGAGAGAGAGAGAGAGAGAGAGAGAGAGAGAGAGAGAGAGAGAGAGAGTCATGCTCCCCTGTGCACCTATGCACGTGTGCACCTTTGCACATGTGCCATGGATGTCTAATCTAAACGGTCCATGTGATGCGGAATCCCATGAAACCTTATGAAACAAAATTTCTCCCCGATCTAAAATTCTGGTGGGCCATAACAAAGAAAAATGCAAATCAAGAGAGGAAACTGTTAACATTTTTCATGTGGATCAAAGTCTTATATCAAAGTAAAACTTGGGTCCGAGGGGTTTCACGAGCTGCTGCTTCACATGAACGGTTCAGATTTTGGATCCACATCACGTGTGATGGGTTCTCAAAAAAGTTGGTACGTACGTACGAACTGGTTCGCAGGTGAGCGTTCCGTTATATTAATAGTTATGGTTACAGTTATATATATATACACGGAAATGGTACTATACAGTCAAGTGCATGCAAGCTTAATATAAGGTCGAGACATGTCTTGTATTCCAACCGTTCGATGACAAATTTGAACTACACCATGGAGATGTTATTGCTTTAGGAAAAGCCAAAACCGATCGAACCGGCGCCACGTAATTGTCATGCAGATTGGGGTGCAAGCAGATTGCATGCTGTGAACAGGTGGAAATGATATGCAATGAGTTCGTATATGTGAGCATTGTCTCAAATATCATCAAGATTTTATAAATCCCCCGAGAAAAACACTAAATATTATTGCAATTTGAAAATCTTGGTAGATTTTAAAATATTGTGGTATCATCCGGATGTTATCAGGATATGAACTCAAACGATACTAAATACCTTAAAATTTTTGTTATATGTAATTATATATTTAATTTTTGAATTTCTTTATTAATTTTCAATAAGAAATTTTAAATATTTTTATCTTGGTGATATGTTTAGTATCATAACTCAAGAAAATCCTATAAGTGTGAAAATCTCCTGAAAGATTTCTCCCACATGTGCAATAAAGCTTGTTTACATGGTAGACATGTGCTAGCATGGCATCATACATACATCATAATGAAACCACCATATTGATGCCCTAGCCAATAAGCAGGTTGATCCAATCACATGGTGGCTCCACAGAAGGAAAAAAGAAGAAAAAGTGTGGCTCTGAAAAAATTGGCCAAAGTTTTCTATCCCATCCACCTGTTTTCAATACTGGGGTCCAGAATCTGGGTGAAATTTTTGGGAAGCAGGTACAAGGTCTGACTAACACGATGGATGGATGGATTAGATCTCACGATCATGTGTTATGCTAGCAAATGCATGGTGTGTACATGATATTGCACAAGAATATGCACTTAGCAAAAGTCTAACAAACAGTTAGGTAATTATTAATAAAGGCTGTGTTTGGTTGCACTAATTATAATGAAACTTCATGATATTTCATAATTAATCATTCTAACTTAGTTTTCATGATATTTCATGAAATTCCGTGCAACAAACACACCCAAGATTTCTTATCATTGCACGTGAGTATCATTGAGCAACCAGAGGAACCACAACGTATTTCATATCAAGGTCTAAAATATTTAAAAAAAAAGTGGACCACATTGTGCCCATTTTGAGTTCTAACAATGTGGAAAACTTTTTTTTATGTTTATTTATGTTTATTTTTTATTTTTGGGTTATCTTGTTAGTACACACCCATGTCAGTACGCACTCCATGTTATCCACCCCCACTAGGGATTGTTACCAAAACCTCAAGTGTTGAAACGAGGTATCTCCATTCAGTCTGCCAGTTGAGCTATGGATCTGGGTGTAACAATGTGGCCAACTTAATGCTATATAATAAATAAATAAATAAACACTAAAGTACGTTTGTAAATATGGTCTAAATATGGGTTAACTGGGACTGAGTCATCTCCATTTCAATGGGCAGCAAAATGAGTCACCAGGTCTATATCTCAATTTTGAATGGGCAACAAAACAAGCCTGCAAGACTGAAACGGAGCACATCATACCAGTACCGTCTCCAAGCACAATGCAATGTTCTCTCAAAAATGATAATTTAAAACCATGCACTAAAGCACTCATAATTTATTAAAAAAGAAAAGAAAATGAAACAACTGTTTTTTATGAGATTTTAGAAAACATGCCTCAAAATTTATTTTATTTTTACAGTTTTAATGTCCTTCGATTCTTAGTTCACGGAAGCTGAAATTATCATTTAAAGAGAGAAAATGGTTGGCAATATTCAGGCAAGATAAGATATTCATGAAAGATTGATGACTGCTTAAATTCATGCATAACATACCCTTCATGCGTTACATACTCTATTACACTGCCCCGAGAAATTCAAGGAACAAACACAAACTTGACACGTGTAAGAGATCTGGACCAGTTGCCAGGTGGGGCTAAGCAGCCTGAATTATCTGTCAGGCCATAGTCACAGTGGGTCCCACTTGATGACTATTGAGAAAAGTCTTAAATCTGTTTTTTTCTGGTGTTGCTCAAGCAGTCGTAGGGTCTGCTCGACCGGTCGTGGGAGCGGCTTGACTAGTCGTAGCCTGCTCGACTCAAAGTCTAGCGAGCATAAAGATTTGTGGTTCGAGGTGCTCGACCGGTCGTGGGCCATGCTCGACCGGTCGTGCAGTCCACTCGACCGGTCATAGGTTACACAGATTCGTTCCGCGATTTTGTGCGAATTGCAGATTTTGAGTCCTTTCACAACTGGGATGCGGAAGGAAGTTGCCTAAACTATAAATAGGTATTCCTAGGGTTTGGGAAAGCTTTCTAAAGGGGTTCTAGGGAAATTAAAGGGTGTAGCAAGGGTGAGATTTGAAGTTGTTCGAATCAGGTAAGTTTTCTCTCTTTATAATTTCTATTTTCATAGTGGAGATCTGTCGCTTTGTACCGTGGTTTTTTTCTCGCAAGGGTTTTTCACTTTAAATCTGGGTGTTCTCTGTGTTCTCTTGTGTGCTTGGTGCCATTGAATTGCTATCCTAGATTTAGATCTGTGTGATTCCGCAGGTCAAAATCCCCAACAAGTGGTATCAGAGCTATCATTGGGGCATAGATCTGAATCTGAGGGATTAGTAATAATGGCGAGTGCCAGGTATGAGTTTGAGAAGTACTCGGAAAAAAATAATTTTGAGTTATGAAAGGTTAAGATGATTAGTCTGTAACCAAGCAAGGCGAGGATGGTGCTTTTGAGGAGCGAAAGTCTACTATGAATCATGCTGATTGGAATGCTCTTGATAAGAAAGCTTTATCATCAATCCATTTACATCTTATAGATGAGGTTCTCTACAATGTCAAGAGGGAGAAAACTGCGGCTAAGTTATGGGCGAAGTTAGAGGATGTCTATGCGAAGAAATCCTCGAAAAATCGCCTACAGTTGAAGCAACAGTAGTATAACTTCAAGATGACAGAGGGTGGAGATCTGGAGGCTCACATCAGTAACTTTAATAAATTGATTTACAAATTGCTGGATATGGAGGAAGCGATGAAAGATGAAGACAAGCATGTATGTTGTTGAATTCTCTCCCGGCGTCCTATGAGGCATTCAAGGACATTATGTGCAGCATGAATAAAACCCTGAGTGTCGACACAGTTATCTCAGCCCTTCAAGAGAAGGCTATGAGACAACTAAACAGCAATATAGGAACGTCTTCTGATGTACTGTTTACAGTGGGTAGGAATTCTAGACAAGGTACAGGTTCTTCTGGTTCTAAATCCAAATCCAGGGGCAAGGGCAAAGAAAAGGTAAAGTGTTGAAATTGTGGGAAAGAAGGACATGTAAAGAGGGATTGTGAAAATCCTAAATTGAAGAGGAAAGATTCTGAGACTTCATGCAAGGAGGCCAATGTTGCCACGTCAGATGGATCGAGTGGATGTGATGGTGATGTTTTATCCGTGTTTTCGCTCAGACGGTCATACGATGATCGTAAGGATGAATGGATGCTAAACACAGGGGCATCTTTTCACATGACTCCTCATCGGAGATGGTTCACCAGCTAAAGAGAGTACGATGGTGGACAAGTATTTATGGGCAATGATATTATCTGTAATGTTGTGGTTGTTGGTTCTGTGCGCATCAGGATGTTTGATAGGGTGGAGCGTACCTTGACAGATGTGAGGCACATTCTTGATTTGAAGCAGAATCTGATTTCTCTTGGTGTGCTTGAGGCAAAAGGATGCAAGTATACAGGTATTGATAGTACTCTTAAAGTATCCAAGGGAGCACGGGTAATCATGAAAGCGCAACAACTTGGTAACTTGTACAAGTTGATCGGGAGCACTTCAAAAGGTGGAGCTACAGTGGATGTAGCGGATTTCACCTCTGCACGTGTGAGGTATGTTAGACATGGCCACATGAGCGAGCAGGGTAGGAAGGCTGAGACGCGCGGACAGAGATACCAAGCAGGTGGAGCAGCCACCTATGAGAAGAAACATACGACATGATCGCGAGATATTGACGAGGTACATGGACGACTCCAATATCGCAGGAGTATTCATCTTTTATTCAGATGGCTCTAGGTGAGTCTGATGCTGAGAAGTGAAAGGTGACTATGGGCGATGTGATGGATTCGTTGTACCAGACCGACATATGGGAGCAAGTGGAGCTTCCAGTGGGCCGAAAAGTAGTTAGATGCAGGTGGATCTTCAGGAGGATACAACATAGATGCAGAGCGAGATTAGTGGCGATGGGTTATGCTCAGGGAGAAGGGATCGGCTTCTCAGAGATATTCGCGCCGACGGTATAACAGGTGTCTATTAGATTAGTGATTGGCGCTGGTTGGCCAATGTAATCTTGAGCTGAAAGGAAGGATGTGGAGTCTGCACTTCTGCAAGGGAAAGTGAAGAGCAAATCTACATGAAGCAACCACGGCGGTTCGAAGTTAAAGGGGCTGAGAAAAGACTTTGTAGGAGGTCGTGGTTCAGCCTGTTGTCTAGGCAGTGGTTTGATTCCTTCATAGTGGGTCAGGTATTGTATGTTGATGATGTGTGGATCGCCAATTGTGACATGTCTGAAATCAATGTACTGAAGACTCAGGACATCTAGGATGAAGGATCGGGGGGCTGCAAAGTTGATTCTCGGCATTGAGACTGAAGGAGGAGTAGGCTTTGGTAATCACAAGAGGAATACCTTGTGTGTAGGTATTGATCAAGGATGTGATGGGCCAGGTAAAGCTAGAGAGCGTTCCCTACGTATCTCTCCTCAAGTTTTCCTCAGGATTTATCCCAAAATAGATGAGAAAAAGCAGGATATCTCATGAGCCTTATTCGAATGCGCTGGGCAGTGTATGCCATGGTTTGGTTTAGACCGAT
Organism: Magnolia kwangsiensis; assembly: GCA_037074715.1. Taxonomy (NCBI): domain Eukaryota; kingdom Viridiplantae; phylum Streptophyta; class Magnoliopsida; order Magnoliales; family Magnoliaceae; genus Magnolia; species Magnolia kwangsiensis. Next base: position 89,489,744 of record CM073584.1, on the reverse strand, counting down.
TATTTTATAGGCTATCAGTGTTATGAGCAAGTACCCCGACAAGCAATATTAGGTAGCGGTGAGATAGTAAGAAGATTACGTTTTTCTTTTTGAGAAGACAGGAGCAAAGGTGGTTGAGTACGTGGATTTTAATCCAGCGGACATGCTCACCTAGGTCGTTCCTGTAGAGAAGTTCAAGTTCTGTGAAACTTCTCTAGGCTTGTCAATGGCGTAAAAGGAAGACGGAGTGTGCACGAGAAGATATGATGTGATGCAGAGATAAGAGAAGAGGTCAAGGAGCTACACGGTTGAAAATTGAAGACTTGGTGGAAATTGTTGAGAAAAGTCTTAAATCTGTTTTTTTCCTGATGTTGCTCGACCGGTCGTAGGGTATGCTCGACCAGTCGTGGGAGCGGCTTGACTAGTCGTAGCCTGCTCGACTCAAAGTCCAGCGAGCATAAAGATTTGTGGTTCGAGGTGCTCGACCGGTCGTGGGCCATGCTCGACCGATCGTGGGTGACGTTCGACTGGTCGTGCAGTCCACTCGACCGGTCGTAGGTTACGCAGATTCGTTTCACGATTTTGTGCGGATTGCGAATTTTGAGTCCTTTTGCAACTGGGATGCGGAAGGAAGTGGCCTAAACTATAAATACGTGTTCCTAGGGCTTTTTTAGGGTATGAGAAAGCTTTCTAAAAGGGTTCCAGAAATTTTAAAGGGTGTAGCAAGGGTGAGATTCGAGGTTGTTCGAATCGGGTAAGTCCTCTCTTTGTAATTTCTATTTTCATAGTGGAGATCTATCGCTTTGTGCCATGATTTTTTTCCCGCAAGAATTTTTCACGTTAAATCTGGGTGTTCTCTGTATTCTCTTGTGTGCTTCGTGCCATTGAATTACTATCCTAGATCTAGATCTGTGTGATTCCACAGGTCAAAATTCCCAACAATGACTAACCCATACTACCACAATCTTACAGATTCTATGTAAGTACACGTGTGTGTATTATCAAGTGGGGCCAAGCAGCTTAATTTTTGTGCAAGTCATGTTCACAGTAGGTCCCACCTGATAACCTGTAACTTGCATTCTGGTGCCATATTGTCAATTGTGCTGTGAAGAAAGCCCACCATATTTCAGGTTTCATGTATATATATACATGTGCATGTATTATAGGGTAGGACCAAGCAGTTTGATTTCTGTCACAAGCCATGCTCCCCACCTGATGTGTATCCCATGCCTCATGTTCAAGTGCTATATTGGCACTTGTCCTGTGAATAAAGCCTGCAAGATGGTGGGCCAAGTGTCATGATTTTTGTGTCAGCCATGTTATAGTGGGTCGCCAAGTTGGTCTAATTGTATTTAAATGATGGATACAATTAAATAAGACCAAAAATTGCCATCCACTCAATGGATAACTTCTAGCCTGTCATGTGCACATCCAATCCATCCAACAGGTTGGTCCCATCACAAGGATCACCTTGTGAAAAAAATCAATCAGATTCACTCATGCTCTTGAATAATCTAAAAAAGTTGATGGATGGTGTGGATTAAATACATAAATCATGGTGGGGCATTGTGAGACCCGACCTGAGTTTGCATGGGTGCATGTGTGTATGAGTATACATTCCATCCATCTTGGGCCCGCGGTCCTACTGGTCGAATCCCGGTGACCCGTGACCCTTAGATAGTGTTTGCCGTCATCCGTAAGTCTAGTCATGAAGACCCGACTCGGATCGAGTTGAAACGTATGTCATTGCAACCGCATCATCGCCACGGTTCCAACGCCACGTCTCATGTATAAATCTGACGTGTCCATCAAAAGATGTAGGCTGAGCAATTTTTGACCTTTGATCATGGTCATGTGGTCTACCTGGGGATAGTGTGCATGGATTTCTAGGTAAGTTCCATCTCTTAGCACTATTTCCAACACACACTACACACACACATACACTACCTAAGCCCTATTCCTACACCACCTACCTCTAAACACTACCCATAAGCCTAAAAAACCTGCCAACCCTATAACTTTGGTTGTATCTCCCTATAGCAATCATCATTGTTCTCTAACCAGGGCAAGAGAGAAATGATTACTTAGCTTAAAAGAGGTTTCTCTCTCTTTCTCTCTCATTTTCTCTACTCTCCTCTCCCTCTCTCTTCTCTCCTTCTCATTCTCATTTTCTACAAGCAAGAGTTTCGGCCTCATTTCTCCTCTAATCTTCTAAATCTAACCATCTAAATTCAATCTCACCCATTGATATGAATCCCTTGGTGCACTAAGAGCTAAGAGGTCCAAGTTTGGAGCAATCTAAGGTGAGTGTATCCTAGGATCTAGGATTTCTATTTTCATGTTCTTAGACCTCTTTTCTTTTAACGTGTGATGTTTAGGATCCATCAATCAATGGTGGAGATCCTACATCATCCATTAGTTGTGGTCAAATGAACTATTTGATACATGCACGCCCATGCATGGGGTTTTCCCTCTATGGGCCATGGAGGATTACTTGGATTCCATGACATGATAGGTCATCTAGACCTTAGAATCATGGGTGGGATGACATCCAAACCATTGATCTTGAATCTATGACATGCATGTGGTGGATCTTTATTGTAGCATATGAATAGAAGGAATGTATGGTGTGATTGATGAAGGGGAGAGCCTCAATGTGATGGAGCCCCTCCTCTTGTGGCCGATTCTTTATTTTTCTTTATGATAGAATTCTGATCTTGCATGTGTGGCCCACCTTGTAGGCCAACAAAAATTCAGACTAATCATGGAGCTTGGACGCCCATAGCGGTCCATCCTTAGACATGTGGCCCCAAAATCTATCAAAATGGGGCACATGCAAGGGGTATTTGATGATGATGAAGGTGTGGACATCTGTGGGGCCCACTGGGATGGTCTACCATACAAATTCCTGGGGTTAAATCACATGAAAAATAATGTTTATATTTTAATTCTTTCTATTACATGCTGCTGTCCAAATTGCTGGAATTATTTCTTTTATGCTGTAATGTATGGGTTGTATGCATTGTTTATGGCTCCTTTTTTCCTGATTTCTTAGACTTTTCTTTGAGGTGTGGATCCCACCTAAAAGTATGTTAAACCTCACCCTCATCCATCCCTGTTTGATCACCCAAAAGGATGGGCGAAGGAGGTTGGACGGTCCAGATTTTTTTGGACTATCCAGCCACTCTGCTTGCTAGAAAAATATAAATGTCAGTTGGTTTTTGAAATGGTGGGTCACCTTTGTAGACCTCACCTTGTTGTATACTTATACAGGGATGTTGGCCTTACATTTCTTCAAATTTTTGCAGACTTGAGCCCACTCTAATGGGGTACACAAGTCAGGGACAGCAGCATTGCTGCAGCAGGAAAATAAAATCTGGACCTTGCTATCAATAATTTTTATGAAATAAATAAAATATTTATACTACCTCAAAAATACTAAAATTTTACATGAGGTGGCCCACCCATGGTAGGACCTACGTGTAAAATTTTAGGCAAATGGATCCCATTTGGGCATCCAAACGGGTGGGCCAACATAGTGGACCGCCAGAAAAATTCTGCTGTGCAGACCAGCAGTATAGTTTCATAAAAAAAAAAAACTAAAAAAATATTTTTCTCAGAAGGTGGGCCATCTTTCTGAGTCCTATATTGATGTATGCTTGATAAGGGACATTGGGTCCAAATTTCAGGAATTTTGAAGGCTCAAAACCTACCCATTTGGATGGCCCAAATTCAAAACAGTTACATTCCAGCAATAGTTCACCCTAGATAGATTATATTCTTAAAATTTATTAAAATACTTTTGAGTGTCTAAAAATTTTAAAAATTTATAGGGATATGTTAAAATCATGTTAGGACCTACCTAAAAAATTTTGGAGCCATTGGACTCCTGTACACACCATGGTGGTAGCTAGACCGGCCCACTATAATATGGTGTCCAGATCAGTCAGAGTTTCAGGATAGATTGTTTTATTTGAATTAATTAAAATATTTTTAGATGTCCAAAAATTATAAAATTTTATGGGAGTGTGGAATACCCGTGGAAGGACTACCCTATAAATTTTTAGGGCCATCGGGCCTCTGTACCGACCGTGGTATGGCCTGCAATTTGGATCAGTTTTGGGCTAAATACCCAGGCACGCTCCTACCTTGGGTTGCTGGGCCTGCATTCTAATGGCATGGCCTACTTGAAGTAATTGTTGTATATCTCCCTTTTATCTGGTGGGGCTCACTATGATATATGCGGATCACCATGGGTCAGCAACCTATCTAAATTAAATAAATTTTTGGACTCCAGCAGACCCAAGAAATGGGTGGGCTGGAATTCCAACAAGGGGCCCAAAATTTACTACATGGTTGATTGTTTAGGAACTATTGTGGTACACCAGATATGAGAGAGTGTTGCACACACTCCTTGCTTTCCTTCCTTAGATATTTTTTTTTGGTGTAGTTAGTGCCTCTTAAGGCCCATCTTTGATGTGATAATATGGGCGAGCTTTAACCAGATTTTTGGTAGTTTTATGAGACTTTTAGGCTGAAAGCCTATTCCTTAAGCTCAAGACTATGCAGGGGCTGACCTTATTATTTTATGGGCTCAATGGGCTGTTTACAAGTTGACCATGTGTATTTATTAGCCTTGATGCCCTCATAAAATGCTTAATTGTGGGCTAACTTGCAAAGCCCACATAAATATATAATGTGGAGGGCCTTGCTAAGTCTTTGGGCTGAAGTGGCAAGGCCCACACTGTCAGTATAGGCCTTACCCATGTGTATTCTTGGGCATATGGGCTGACCTCTAGTCCACCATAATGTATGGATTGGATGACTTTTGTTTTGGGTCATTTCCTTAGGGCTCATTATGTAATATAGTATATGCATGGCCACCCCTTTTGTTGTAGTGATTAGGCCTTTTGGACTCACTTCTTTTGGATAGGCCCATTGATCTTGGGGCCATACTCTCCCATTTATTGTGATGGGCTTAAGGGCAATAATATGCAAGAAGTTGGGCTCTTGGCTGCCCACTAAATTGACCCTGTACTTGGGCCAAAAGTGAGGCCCAACTCACTTGTGTTAAATGTAAAACTTGTCCATATAAATGAATTACTGGGCTGCCCATGAAGCCCACCACAATATGTGGGATTATGACTGTAAGCCCCGTATCCTAGACCGTACCATTTCATAGACTTCCGCGGTCTTACCGGTCGAATTCCGGCAACCTTCGACCCTTAATCGATATTTGCGCGCGACCCTAACTCGTACGCCGTCAACCCGAGTCGACTCAACCCAAGATCTTTACCATAGCGACCGCGCCGTCGCTACAGTTCTGATGTCGCGACTCGCGCGCCGAAGCGATACTTTGGTTAGGAGATATGGGTCAGTGTTCGGTGTGAAGAAAATGCCGCGCGTTGCGAAACCCAAGGGAATCTCTACGACTTGTCACATCAATCCCATTAATCAATCAAATCCTATCACATCTCATGTCAAGTACACATCACTTTTCACCATTTTTCAAGTAAGCCACAAAAGTCCAAAAGTTCTTACAAGCCCATACCCTTCTTACACAAAATGCCTCAAAAGTCAAAAGTTTCTTACACAAGTCATACCTTTCTTAAACAAAAGGCCACAAAAGTCAAAAAGTTCTTACACCCATCACCACCATATCTGTCACTCCTCTCTCTTTACAACTCTCTCTCTCCTTCATTTTCAAACCACTCTCTCAAGCAACCAAAAAATTCATAAGTATGAGCCTCTCCCATCTCTCCAAGAGAGCCACAAGTGTGGCCCACCTCTCCATCCCAAGATCTCCCATCCTAGCCATCCATTCCTCATCTCCTCCATTGGAATCAAAGTTAAGGAGCTAAGGAACCCATGGGAGTAAGAAGATCGAACGGTGGGGTGCTTGATGATAGTAATTTTTCATGTTTTCAAGTTGGGCCAAGTGAGACCAACCGATCAATGGTTTGGATCTCACTTGGGACCTTAAGTTGTGGTCGATGGCCCACTTTGATCATCATGATCATCCATGATGGGGCCATTCTCCATGGACCCCATCATGATGTTTATTTCATTACATTAGGAAGGTCATCTAGACCATCCATATTGGTGGGGAGAGGATCTCCACTGTTGATTTTCGATTTTTGATGAATCTATATGTAGAGGGATCCATTGATGTATGATTTCATATAAGAGAGGGCTCATAGTGGCGGAGCCCTCCATCACACGCGTGTCCCACTCTCCATCTCTCTCTCTCCCTTTTTATTTCATTTTTTTTATTTTATTTTATGAGATTATAATAGGGTTGTGTGGCTATTTGAATGGACCCCACCATGAGGCTTATATTCTATCCAAATCATCAAGTGTGACCCACTTTGTGTGTAATGTATCCACACTATTCTCCATGAGGTGGTTCACCTAATCAAGGCCCACCTCAATGCGTATATCCAAATCCCAGGCGCTGGACGTCTCTGTAAAAGAAAAACACAAATATAAGCTTAGTTCAAAGCTTTGGGGGTGGACCATTGTGTAGGCCCCACCTTGTTGTATGTAATCAATCCATGACGTTCATCCATTTTTCCAACTCATTTTAGGCATTGAGCCAAAAAATGAGGCTGATCTGTTTATCAGGCGGGCCATACCATAGAAAACTGTATTTCTTACCATTCAAAGCTGTTAGGACGCACCTTGCTGTATTTACACGTCAAAAATGCTGAACATTGGACTTATTCAGTATATTTTGAGCCCCTAAATCCATTGGACGGTGTAGATTTTCGAGAAGTGGGCCCCACATGTGAAATTTCACAGGAAATAAAAAAAAAGAAGAAGAAGGAAGGCAGCAGGCGCTGCCTGCATCTGGCAGGCGGGCGGACGGCAGCCACCCACGGCTCCAGCCGTGGGCCCCACCATGATGTATATTTTGTATACACTCCATCCATGAGGTGGACCACCTCCTGAGGTGGGTCCCCTCCAAAAATCAGGTCGATCCACATCTCAGGTGGCCCACACCATAAGAAACAGTGAGATTGAACCTCTACCATTAAAATCCTTTTTATGGGCCACAAAAGTTTTGGATCGAGGTGAAATTTGTTTTTCCTCCTCTTCCAGGTCTGTGCGACCTTATCAGTGGCCTGGATGAAAAATAAACATTATGGTGGGCCACATACGTGGGACCAACAAAGATGTATGTACTTTATTCACACAGTCCACCAGGGACAGTGGAATCCACCAGGGTGCACGTGTTTGCACTACACTATCCAGGGTTGGACGGTGGGCCCCTGTGAAGCATGTGTCCTCTCCATGCTGTCCATTTATGCGGACCCCACCATGGATGCATGCGTTTCATCCATCCGTCCATCTGGACGATGGTAGCAAGGGCCCACCACTATCGGATGCGCTGCATCCAGCCATCCATCCAATTGCCTAAACCTGTCTCAAGGCTTGAGGCTAAATATAAGACAGATATAATATCAAGAGGGTCTCACTGCATGAGACAGTGGAATGAACGCCCACCATTGAACACCCCTTTGGGTAGCAAGGTTCTGGACCAGAGTGACAATTGTCTTTCCCACTATATCTAGGTCCTTGTGACCTTATGTACAAACTGGATGAAAATTTGTTATGGTGGGCCCACTGAAATTTGATAGTGGAAAATGGTCCTTGTGACTTATGATTAGCATGGGTGGAAAATAAATCCTCAGGTGGGCCCACTAGGAATCTAACGGTGGAAATCATTATCCCCACTACTAATTGTGGAATGGTCCAGATCCTTCAATATGATTATTTTGGAAATGTATGAGGCCCACCTTAATATATATAAGGCCCATGGGTTGAGGCCCATTTGATGTACATATGGGGCTTAATGGGTGTGGCCCATTTAATACACATAAGACCCATGTGATCAGGCCCATTTGATGCAATCCAAGGCCCACGGGTTTTGACCCATTGCAATGCACATAAGGCCCATTGGTTCGGCCCATTAATGTGGCCCATTTGATGAGTAAAAGGCCCATATGACATGGCCCATTTGATGTATTTAAGGCCCAATGGGGTGTACCTAAGGACCATTGCAATGTGTGATCTCAACCTGGTTTACGTAATGATATTCACTACGGGCTACACCTTGAGAGCAATGTTGGTTTGACATCCACATTGTGAGTATAATGTTAGTTAAATGTCCGCATTACGACTCTCCTTAGGACCCATTGATAGGCCCGTACTTGTTGTATGCAAGCCGTCTAGGCCATCTGCGTTGTAAGGATAGTGCATTACTTTCTAACATGTATAGTATAGTTCCATGACTCATGATCATACGCATCATATGTATGCTTGATATGAGAAGTGACTGATCATAGAATATGCCTTCAAAAAGATTATTTACGGGACCCCGATTAGGCGGTATTGCCCTACATGAGCGCACGATACGCGCAGGATTTGCTACATGATTGGATAGTGTGATTCACGCATTTTGCGTTGTGTGATATGGATTCTATACGTCCTACCGACATCAGGGTCGTAGCCTCCACAGGCATATCGTGGTTGGCAGGATTGGATACCGAAAATATTATTCTATATGGGGTCTATAGATATCCCTGGGAGAAAGTCCCTAAACCCTTATGGTACCAAGAGGTTGCTCCAACGTCTAGACCGAGTGGGTACAGGAGTGTCGATTATCAGATGGTTGAACTTTTCACTGTGTTGTGGTCGGTTGGAAGGGGGTGTGGCCTTACCCGCCCGAGAGTAGGGGGCAAAGCTAGGCTGAGTTTAACCAGTTCAAGGAATGGGTCCGCTATCGACGAGTCGAGCCCGATATTGACAGGAGGATAGTGAGGTCTCTTCCACTTACCTTATTGTGCGCGATGGGGCGATAATCTGGTTTAGAGTGTACTGACCCTGGTGATATCTCAGATTTGAACTATATTGATATGTAGACTTAGATGAGGACTGTATGCTTGAGTTGCATTTCGCATCGCATGGCCTTAGTATGGCCGATATCATTCATGCTTTGCAACGCATGGCCTTGGTACGACCAACAGTATTCATGGATCCATCAGCATATTTTGCATTACTCTGATGTTGCATGATCATATTACTACCTTGTGCACACACTTTCACCACCCTCTAAGCTTTTTATAAGCTTATGCACGACCGTTGCATGCAGATGACGTTGGGGCGCAGCAGCGCTGAGGCAGGAGTACTTTGTAGATCATTTTAGAGTTTTTATTCTTCATTATTGTATTTCCCTTTATACTCATTGTACTTATAAATTTTTTGATCATAGTGGAAATGTAATGGAGTTTTTGGTTGTTGTTTGTGGGTTATGTCTTTGATTATACTTATTACGAATCAAACTGACGTTAAAAATCCTCCTCATAGCATCCCAGGATTGAAACCTGGCGAATGGGCGCTGGGAGCCGAGAATGGGGTTCTACGGAGGCTGTCAGCATCAGATTCGGAGATCGAGAATTTTGTGAGCCCAGTTTCTGAGTTTGGCGCGTGACAATGACCATTGTGGTTGGGCCCAAACCTTACTTGAGGGTCCACTATTTGGCCCATAAGTTGGGCTTGGTGTATGGCCCAATAGGTCATGCATTGCATGGGCTTTAGACCTTATATTATATGAGTAGTGGCGGGCTACCTCTTGGAAGCCAGTTGAAGTTGAATGTCCTCCTGGGTGATCCTAAGGTAGGCCCATGGGTTTCTCTATGGATGGTTAAAGGCTCACCATATACCCTAGGCCATTTGTTTAGGGCTTAATGTGTATGTATGTGAAACCTACCTTAATGCATGTTTGGTCTAGGCCATTCAAGCCTTGGATCACTGGAATATGGATGCACTCTTTGCTTTGGGTTACTGTTGGACTCATAATCCAGTAACAGGCCCACTTGATATTTTCATGATATATATGCACTCTCCATCTGGTAGGGTCCCCCAGCGAATATATTTGGTTTTCATGAGATTATTTCTACATAATTAACTGATTCCTGGACCTTAACAGGTTTAGGAAGTTAAATTGACAAAAAGTTTATCAAAGGGCCTTAAATATAAACTTTTATGGTTAAAACTTTATTTAGCTGTGGGGCCCACCATATTGAGAACTTGTGTACGTGTTACGTGCTTATATTTTCTTATAATCCTTGGGCTTAATCAGTGCATTCTTTTGGGTCACCTTTAGTGATCAGATGAGGACCCCATCTTAGATCAAATTTTTTTTGGGGCATCCCATGGGCCCAGAGTGGGCAGGGTCATCCCAGCTTGGCCTAACCATATATTGGGCCAACTTTCACCATTTTGATGGACTTGTGGGCTAAGACAATGATAGTATTGGGCCCTTAGTTGCCCACTTAAATTGTTAAGTTATTAGGCTGATGTAGTTGGGCCCATTTCATCCAAACTTAAACTTATTTAGTTGTATATTGTGTACGCGGGCTGCCCACCAAGTCCAACTCAATGCATCGATTCTATGGCCATTGAAAATTAAGCCTTCGGCCTTAATTCTCCTCTTGGGGCCCATGTTGTTAAAAGTGGTATTTTATCTTCTTATGGCTTATTTTGAGGAATATATGTCCATAGTTACCTTTATTTTTATCTTTAATGTAGACCTTGGGCCTTCTATCCACATCATTCATGGTTGATATGCCTTTTTGAAAAATGATGGTTAAATGTCTCCATTTTGGACCCCTCTAGGCCCAGTTGTATTTAAAAGTGATTAGATGATCATCTTAGACTCTTGCTAGGCTCATTTCTATATCGCTTAGACCCATAGTTTGTATACTTAGTCTCGTGGGTTACCTCAGGTAAATGGGCCCCCACTAGAGGTGAGATTCCTTATGGATATTGTCTAAATACTTAGTTTTGGTCCCTTCTTGGATAGGAGGAGTGTACTACTTTGTAAATCACCGCATAATGCGTCTAGACCCATCTTCATGGCCCATGTACATCATTATATGCTTAGTTGACACTATGTGTGTGTGATCATATTGTGTCATTGGGCATTGCATGATACTTTCCCCGAGGGATGTAGTATCCCCTCTTGAGCACGTTGGATGCTTGGGATTGATGCATGGTTGATTGTATGATTCATGCATCTGGCATTGCATAGCATATGAGCATTATCACCCTTACTTCATCAGGGCTGTAGCTTCCACAGATACATCGTGGATGGCCATGTTTGGACACCGAAAATGTTACTTGAGCATACCAGGTGCATAGAATGCCCAAAAATTTCTAAGACTTCCATGGTACCAAGGATCTGCTCCAGCGCCATGACCGGGTGATATATATGAGCGCACGAGGGCCTTATACCGTTAGGCCGCGACTCCCACTGTCGTGTAATCGGTTAGATAGGGGTGTGGCCTTACTCACCTGATGTAAGAGGGCATTGTTAGGCTGAGTCTGACCAGCTCGTAAATGGGTCCGTTACCTTTAGGCTTTGTTGGTGATTGGTTGTCCACAGGCGGGTAGTGAGATCTCTTACGCTCGTTTGACTGTGCGGGGTCTGTAGAGCGGCAGTCATCTAGTAGTGTAATGGACCCCGGTGATTTTCTTATGATGGAAATGTACTTGATATGTGGATTGGATATGAGCACTGACATTACTTCGCATTGCATTTGCATCGGCTGTGTAAGCCTCATAATGCATCGCCTTGACATGTCGCTCAATACTCATTGCATTACATTACTCATTGCACTATATAGCCTTGGTATGGCTTCCTATATTATCATACTGCCTTAGTATATCTTCTTATGTTCATGATTGCCTTGGTAAGTCTAGTAGTATTAGTATTGATCGTGACTCCTTTCTACATTCTCCATCTTCTTCTGAGCACCATTGTCACACACTTTCACCACCCTCTAAGCTTTCTATAAGCTTATGCATAATTGATGCGTGCAGGAGATCGTAAGTTGGCGTCTTAGCAGCGGAGCTTGGATAGGTGTGCGAGCTGAGGACCCAGTGTTGCAGATCCTCTTCCTTTTTTCTTCTATTATCTTATGTATATCCTTTTTGGACCTGATGTAAGCTTGTAAAAGTTTAAATTCATAGTGAATTTTGTGATGTGTGCCTTTGTTATTCTCAGATTTACTTGTTGTGATCTTGGGCATGCTTGTATTAGAGATGATTACATTGTTATAAAAATCCTCCTTGTAGGATCCCGGGATTGGAACCTATCTCAAGAATCGAGAATGGGGTACTACGGAGGCTATTGTAGCCAGAACCGGTCATCGGGTTCCTTATGAGGTCCGGTTACCGAGTCTGGGGCGTGACAGGCATAAAGAAGTTTCACACGTTAAAAGTTGGTTTTCTATCACGCTATCAATTTAAAGAGAAAATTTTTATATAGTAACTTGGAAAGGAGTAATTTTGGAAGCAAATTTATTTTTTTTATTTTTTTATTTTTTTATATAAAAAAAAAATTATGGAGCGCATTCCGCATTCACCATTAAGCTAGACTCCTATGGCGGAAACAATTCAATGAAAAATCACTTAGCACTTTCCAATTTCGGCATTGATAAACAACTCTTGATATGGAGCATTTTCTCAATTCTGCATTAAGTACTATTTTTCAAAGTTAACAAACAGGCTCTAAGTGAACTTGATTAGAGTCAAATTGATTTAACAGAGTCAATTTCGAGTCAATTTTTGAGCCGAATCGGGTCAAGTCGAGCTCGGTCTAACTCAGACTCTATTCAAAAAAAATTTGTGCTCAAAAAATCAGCTCGGCTCAACTCAAACTCAATTTCGAGCTTAGTTGAGTTGAGCTTTTCCAAATCAAGCCGAGTGAGTTAACCGAGCTAACTCAATTCGTGTACAACTCTAATAACAAGCCATGTTCACAGTTTCCTACTTAGAATTGGTGTTTGGGTGTGAAGTTATCTACAGAGTGTAAGGCACAAATAGGTTAGAAGTTATCTACTGGGCGGACAGCAACCTGCGGTCCAATGGTCCAAGTCCAACCCAATGGACCATAGTTTACAGGCCACCTAGCAAATAACCTATCATGTGTGTAGAACATCCAACCCTTCCAACGACCCTTGAGCTCAAAATTAGTTCCAATCACCCATTACGTAGGTCATACAAAACAATGCATATCCATTGATAAATAATAATGATAATAAATACAAGTGTGGTCCACCAATGAGTGAATGTGGATGATTTTTTTACAAGGTGATCTTTGTGATGGGACCAACCTATTGGATGGATTGGATGTGCACATGAAAGTTAGAAGTTATCAACTGAATGGATGACAAATCTTAGTCCTATGGCTTGGACTTGACACCACCTCTTATTTAATTATATTTATCATTTAAATACAATACAAAATGCATGTTTTTATTATGGAGTTGAGTATGCCATTCAACATAATGCTGAGCTAATTAATTCACCAATCTATTGGAGCATATAGAGCTTTCAGTGTTCCAAATAGACCATATATACATCATACTTAAATAATACTAATAGTGTAAAGAATTTTTGAGACATCCATTACATCAATTTCATTATCATATTAAAGAAAGAAGGACGATGGGTTATGCTGACAAAATTTGTCAGAAGGTTATCATCGCATGAATTGACGGTTAACAAAATTATTTTGATGAGTGCGGATCCTTTATTTCATAGAAACAGTGAGCAGCTGATTCCACCTTTATTATTGGTCCACCGCAGTATATTGCCACATCACCAATTTTTTAAATTTATTTTTTAAAAAAAAATACATTCAAGAAAAAGTCTAACTGAAATGTTAAACAGTTTCCATTGGGGGATTCAACGCACAGGTTGAGTAGCGAGACTCTACTGAAGTGACATCTGAAAGTGTCATGGTTTGTCAATTAGCGTGAGAGTTGAGTTAGCTAGACAAAAGAGCCTCATAGAAAGATTGATCAAACGTCTGGCTCAACTGGATGTGTGTCCGAACTCGTCATAGGTAAATCTTAGCCTCACATTTCATGTCCTAAAACTCCAGGTATATAAAATAGAACACCCTAGGGTTTTTTGTTAGAAAACTTTTTTCAAATTCAGAAAAATCCTTAAGTTTTCTACCTTTGTCAATTTATCGATAAGTAGTTCGATGAAATCGAACCTTATTGTCAATGTCCTCAAAATCTACTCGATCTTATCAAAATAAGGACCTAAGATGTCCAGCAACCACAAAGATATCCGGACTGAATTATCGATGAATTGATAAACTCATCGATATCATCGAAATTTGAATCTCAAGACCATCAAGCCGTCTCTATAAAATTGACATCTAGTCTGTTTGTGTCCAAAATGCTTCTAAGGTAAATCTTGTGATTCTCGATATATCGAAGGGCTCCTCGATATTCTCAGAATTCAAATCTCGATGATATCGGTAGACGTTCGATAATATCGGATTGAGACACAAATCTATCTAGCAAGTTTTGCAGGTTATTTTTTCTTGCATCAATAGTCACTCGATAAATTTGATATTCAAAAATCGATCATATCAAGGCACAGTCGATGTCATCGAAAGAGGACATAAACAGTCCAACAAGCGTATAGGAAAATTCTTTGAAATTATCGATGAATCGACACTATTCTCGATATGATCAATATTAAAATTCTGATGATATCGAGTAATGCTCGATCATATCATATACCTGAAATCTTTCAAAGGCAAGTGCTCTCACATTTTCAAATGTCGAGGAATCGAATCTCATGTCAATGAAATCGAAGTTTGAAATCCGATAACATCGACGCTCGTTCGATTTCCTCGACCAGTTGGCAAAAGGTTTTAAAAGCATTTGACAGTTGAGTTCGTGTCATCGAGCTTCCAGTCGATGCTATCGAGAGTATACGCTCGATGATATCAACCCTGCTCGAAGATATCAAACTCTGTCAAAAATGTGACCGTTTTATATCCGTTAGAACCTTTTACCTATTTAATGAGAGCTTGCCCTTGGTCGTTAGTAGAGAAAATAAAGAGTGCTTTATGTGTTTAACCCAAGATCATATACCCTAAGCCTTTTCTCTCATGGAAGTTCATCCTCCAATCCACCCTCATCACATTGACATTCAATGGAGCAGATTGGGGAATGAACTTCCGCATTCAAGGATCCAGCAGCTACTACCTTAATGGTAAATCATTAAGCTGGGATGCCTTGAATGCATAGATGATTGGAATTGATCTATCTCCCTTATAGGAAAATATTTAATAGAGTAGGATTTCATCATAACCTTGACCCAACCCGTCGCCCTATATTGGTACATCTTCTAAGTTGCGATTCAAGGGAGTTGAACATTCTTCGTCATCAAAGGAGCAGTCTTCATCAACGTGTTGAATGAGGCTCATCTACTTATCTATAAGTCATTAGAGTCTAGAGGACCCTTGTGATCATTCCTTCTATAGGATTGGGTCTAAAATATTTCTCACCCCTTTCAAGTCCTCATAAGAGGCCTCCGGCGGGAGTGTACATGGGGGTGCTTTGTGTTAACCCTTACTCTGTTGAGAACATAAACTCTTAGGTCCTTGACCTGTGTGGTCTAAAACTCAGGTATTTTGTGTTGACCCTTGCTCATAGAAGCATAAACTGGTGAGGTTCCTTGTGTGGATCCTTGGCCTGTGTGGCCTAAAAGTTGGGTGTTGTGTGTTCACCCTTGCTCATGGGAGCATAAACTTGTATCGTGTAGACACGTTGTATCAGCCTAAGTGTAGGTTGTACTGGTTAGAGGTGAACCTGATTTAAAACCTCTGGTTTGAGGTGAACCATTTGTGAAACCTCCGTTAGTGAGATCCAGTACACTCAAAGGTTGAGTGCGTCCGCCGAAAGTAGAGTAGATAAGTAGTCGAACTACTATAAAAACAACTGTGTTTTAGATTGATAGTTTCTTTGATTGCTTGTGTGATTTTCCTAAATGTTTTCTAATATATTTATCTGAGATCGCACCTCACACACAATTACATCCATCATAAAGTTCTTTCAGAAAAATCGTGGTCGTCCATTCAAAGGAAGACAGGTGGACAACAAATATTTTACAAGCAAAAGTGACAAAAAGACCAAAGAACTACAATGTTATACCTGTCGAAAGTTTGGACACCTATCCACCTCTAATGCCCTGAAAATTGGGAGGTCATGCATACACTCAACTCTCAATTTCTCGAGTATTACTTATAACCGATTTTACTAGATTACGATTAATCAGGTTTAAAGGCGCAGCATTGAATTACTTAAAATATGAAGCATAACCACAACTAGTCTACTAAACTGAAAGACATCAAAGATATATACAAGTCCAAAAGAATGTAAATGGGTCGCCCAACAAAAATCACAAAAAAATGACCAGTCCAAAATAATAGTGCATTGAGTCTACCACTCAGCTATCCAAAATCCGTCTAGTAGGCCGATAGGGAACCGTCCATCAACTGAAAGTAGGATAGCTCGTTCTCCTCCTCGAGACTCGCACCGCCAGGCTCCTTATACTCTGCATCACCTGCATCTACAGGAGAGTCTGTTGGTATTTTAAAACACCGTCCCAGTGTGAGAGTGAGTGATCAACTCAGTGGGTGCTATTAGTCTTAAGTTACATCAGGCATCAATTATATTACGAATTTAATGAAAGGCAGACATTCATAAATCCTTAGCTAATCTTGTTAATGCATATGCATTATAAATGATATGATGCATGACCTCACCACAACACTCCCTCGAGCGACTTCGCCTAACGATCGTACATGACCAGCAGTCCCTCATTACAACCTTAACTGCCGAGTCGTCAAATCCTAACTAATGCAATGCATGAATAATGTTAACCAAATATTTAGTTAGTTTCGTTCATCCAGCAGATCGGAGAAACCGGTACACCCCACGTATCAATACCCTCAGCTAGTTGCGAGGCCAAGGCCCCTCAACGTGCGAGGCTAAGACCCCGCAATCCTTGATCCTTGATCCCGTCGGGTTCCCTATCCCTGACTTCAAGCACATGGGGAGTGCTGAGAAAAAGGATCACTCGCAGTTACTACGAGAAGGCTCGTTACCCTAGCGTAGGCCGATAGCTCCGACACAGTGTCTCATTCCACCATGCCCGGCTCATGAGTCGGTGGATCGATTTCAATTTAGTTATCGATGAGTTACAACGGTTGAATGGTGTTCCAGGTTTCATACATACGTGAGCAAACAGGGTTAATAAACAAGGTTGGTCAGTAAGTAGATTAGACCGCGCAGGTTCAGGCGAGTACGTGACAGATGACATCGGGTACAAGGAACCCATGTAGTCTAACAACTGTCGCCCACACGCACCCTCCCCCCCCCCCCCCTCCAAATCCACGGGTTTAGCCTCAGGATAGTCCTACCAACGGGACCACCGTCTCTCTCCGAAGATTCCTGACCAACCCCAGGGTTTTGATGGTAATTCATAACATGTCAACAACCAGAGTTATCAATTAGCATAAGCAATATCATGCATTCATATTTCCCAACATAAGATTCAGATTTCTCTACAAAGTAATACTAATAATATTATGAAATAAAGGTATATGTGTGTTTTGTGGGTTAGTGAGGAAGCCAAGAATCTCATCTATCTCATAGCACAAAGGTGTATAAGGGTTAATGCATCACATATTCTATAAGAAAAACATTATACAAGAATCAATCAAGATATAAACATGCAATCATCAAATACATACCTAATCATGTGAGAGACAACGAACATTCCGTAGCATTCCATGTTAATTGAAAGGATCAAAGGTGAGGTCTTTCCTAGGTTTTCTCTAAATTATCCAATACATTACCAAATCAAGCATAATCATTAGATTCATGCTAAAATTGGTGCTAGGCCACCTAAGAATAATAGTCTGCACCTATGGATCATTGAGATCTTGAAAAGCAACCTAGGAGTGTCGAATTTGGGGTCGATTGGTCGAAATCCCTAAGGCAAAGCATTTGCATGTTAGAATCTCATGCAAATCCCCTCTCAACATAAGGGTTTTTCTAAAAAGATAAGATATTTACCTACCCAATCAGTGGAGAGATGTTTTTCCGGTTGTGGGTGAGGGATTCCTTGAGGGAGAGGTAAGAAATTGTAAGATTGAGCTCCCTTGGGCCCCACTTCAACTATGACCCACTCTCTCTCCCTTCTTGTAACACCCTAGATTTTTGTCAATCTGGGATTAGACGCCCTTAAGCAACGGGTCAACCAAAATACCTTGGTAACCGCTCAGAACCCAATTCTAAAGCCAAAGAAATCACTTAGGATTAATTCCTTTAGAAATTAAGCGTTAGTTAGCGCTACACAAGAGTAGCTATGAAATTGTCCCTGATCGCTTTAAATACGTTCTGCAAGACCCAAAACTTGTAGAATCAATAACGCTATAATATCCTGAAACCTTAGATCAAACTCTAAACTCGTTTGCTCTCAGGAACTCTCTGAAACTTCGTATTGGATCTAGACCGCGCGTCGAAAGTCCGATATCTACCATCTTAGACTGTTATGACCGCTTGGCTGGACTTGACAATCGTTTCGAAAATCAAGGCCAACCGATGTTCAGAGGCTATTTCATTGAGCCTGGAGTGAAGAGAGTGAGAATAGGGTTAGATTTGAAAATTTTAATCCAAATCTGGCACGTGACTTGGCGCGTTATTATTAAGCATTCTGACCGTCAGAATTCAGCCAAATTACACCATCGGATCAGGAAAAATTTCTCTTTCATATCACGAAACTTGTAGACCTGATCTAAGTGCGATGACCGCTGAACTGAAACTGGACCACCACGTGCGATCTGCGAACTCTGCTAGACTGAAAACTGGGCGTGAGCAGGATCCAATATCCGTGAGCTTAAGTCCGACCGCATTCGGCCAGGGGACCTCTAGAAGTGCTTCTTTAGACCAGAACAGCCCCGATTTGGTTATACCTCAAGTAAACATTGTTCCCAAGCCTAATTTGGAAAGGTTTTAAGCTATAAAAGGGCTTTAAACCCTCACTTATCTCACCCATCCGAATTTGCTAGAAATCCTAGCTAGAGAGAGAAAAAGTGAGAGATTGTGAGAGAGATCTTTCCGCCACTTGCTGCAGCTGTTGCACGTGCTTAAGTAACGTATCCCAATCACTTTGCCAGTGATTCCAAAGCATTTCTAGGTAAGGAAAACCCTCAACACTTTCTGATATAAGGTTCCGTCGTTTCCAATAGCGAAGTAATTCATACATCTTGTGTATTAAGTCGCCTGTTCGCCGTAAACGAAGCGTATACGCTCCGTTCGAAACGATACACATCTAAAGTGAAAGGTGCGAATTTTAGACGCTTTGATTGACTGATTTAAAAGCTTTCAATGTCGTTTAATAGTAGATTATCGACAGCAATGCCGTTTGACATGTAGAACATGCTGTCCATTTTCCATTTCGTATACGTACGGGAAATATGAGATTTAGGGCATTTTGGGTATTTATAGGAAATACAGTATACGTCCGCATTTTGCTGAAATAATTGTCATGGCTAATTGTCATGCTATGATATTAGGAATGCGTGCATGGTCTGTTTGGCAAAGAGATTCTCCCTAATGCGCACTTTGGGTCAACATACGCTATGTAGACTAAAGTGTGTAGACTAAGTGTTTGTATAAATGTTTGTATTAGTATGTATTGAGTAAATGGTGTTGTGTATGAGTTTTGAGATTGAATTCTCAAGTAATACGCTGATGTAAATGATTTCCGTCATGTTAGCTATATGTATTGATTTCTTTATATACATGAAATGCATGTGTGAGATGATTTGCTTAAGTTGTATGTCATAACATGTGTCAACATGCTTACAATGTTGTATTTCATTTCTGTTACTCACATATGTTTACTGATGTTGATGCACAAATGCTTGGGGCTATGACCTAGTCCAGGCAGTCGGTAATGGATCGAATTCGTGGTTGATTTTCAGGTACCACGAAGGACGCGTCAATGAACACGATTCGTGTTTTGAGTTGGCGGCAGTGGTTAGGTCACACGAGGTGTTTCATGCACTTCATGTCGTTCAGCTTGAGATGCGCTTGTGCTAGTCGAGATCGTCACGTAACCCGACTGCCCATTGTATGTTCACCCTGTATGAGTCATAACTGCCTGAACCTAGAGTACTGAACTTACCATTGGAAACTCTGTTAACCATGGTACCTTGAACCATAAAGACTCATGAGCCAGGCATGGTGGTATGGGACACCGTGGTCGAGCTGTCGGCCTACACTGGGGCCACAAACCTCCCCGTAGTGACCAGTGAGCACCCTACTCTGAGCAGATTATGGTGGTATGGGACACTATATTCTTGCTATCAGCCTACACTGATCAGGTGACGAGCCCTTTGTAGTGACCTTGAGTTTATCCTGACACCGCATGGGGGCGACGAGTCCTGATGCAGTCTTAAGGATAATTAGGCCTGTATTGATAAGGTGATGGGGGAGCGGTGCAACGAGTTCGAGCAACAGCCCTGGCAGCCCTTGCAGCGACCTACAAATATAACATTATATGAGATTACTAGGAATAACGACCCTAGACAGGATCTGTGTTGGGATTGATATAAGCAAGGTACCCTAGTTTCTCAATCCTGCTGTATGAAAAGGACTAATAACAACTCGGTAATCATTATCCATATCGCATTGCATGTGCCTGGAAGATGTGGAGAACTGCGGGAAGAAAGCATGCCGTGGACGCAGATGGTGCCGTATGAGGGAGTATGTCGGTGAGGGTATCCATCATATCATTTCATGCATACATTAATAACAGTATCTAGGAATGTTTGATTGATTGCTTTACTATTATCACTTGATTGATTTGAGAACATGCTAATCTTTGCTCTATTATTCCACTGAGTTAGCTACTCACTCCCACGTTACGGGATGGTGTTTGCAACACCCACCAGTCTCTATTTTAGTTGCAGATGATAGTGCTGCTTGTGAAGCGGAGCTGGACTTGTATGATGATGAGGAGGATCCCTTCTTTATGCATGTTCTGATCGACGGAATTACAGGGAGGTTGATTAGATGCCTTGACACTTGTCATTTTGTATTTTCAGAGCACTCATGTGTATTCTTTTTGTTTACTTTTGGAGTATACATGTATGTATTTAACCTGGTAACATGTTCACACTCTGGAGACATACAACAATTTATATATGTTATACATACTATCACAGTCTTCTGCTTGCTAATTTAACTGTCTCTGGAGTATGATATGTTGTTTTGGCTTAATCTCAATCTTGTCTAACGCCTGTTTATAGACAACATGCATTTAACATTATCTATGTTGCATAAATAATATTTTGGAACTCGGGAGTTGGGTTTCTACCTGACCCCTGATTTTCGGGATGTTACACTTCTTCACTCTCCCTTCCTCTCTTCTTCCTTTCTTCTTTCTCCCTTTCACTCTTTCCTTTCTCTAGGGCGAATTCATATGGGGAGAGAGGTGCCCAAAAGAAGCCCCTTTTATAATACCAAATTGGGTGCAAATGGCCCCAAGTGTTGGATTTTTACTATACTAGCCCTATGGGAGGGTTTTTCTAGCCTCTAGGGCTCACTATGGAGTGTACATATTGATATACACTGTATGATAGTTAGCCCTAATGATAATCTACATACAAACATGATCGGCCCGCCATTTGGATGCGTTGATCGACAGATATGATTAGAAGTTTGTTTAATGGTCACTGATGGTCGATCGGGGTCACAGCTATACGGATATGAGCAGAGAAATATCCTTACTCTACGCGTGAAGTTTGATCGTAAACCGACGGTCCGAAATTATCAACTTTGCATAAGAGTGGACGACTCAATTCACTTAAGTTTCACCTTCTTCCTTTAGGATATTTGCACTTCTCATGCACCCATCCTTTGGCTCAAGTTGAGTGATTCTGGACCGTTCCCAGGTCCGACTCCCGCGATAGACGTCAAGCCCAGTAAGACGGATATTATTCTATAGTTTTGGAACTAGTGGCCCACCAACGAGCGATCTAGAGCTTGTTTGAAAAATCGGGACATTTCTGGAATGAATTAGGTATTGAGATTTCTCGTGGGCACTGATTAGGGTTTGGATTAACTATGTTCATAAGTGGCCTATTTATAACTAGTGAAAGTGGAGATTTGGTCATGATTACTCTAAGTCGTTGGTTTTAGGCTAAAAGAGTAACGGGGTTCATTTGGTCTATTAGCTAAGATCTAGGTCTTGTCTGACTCGACTTCGGTTGGAACTTTAATTTAGTTATGATTGTTTTAATTTATTAGCAATGGGTTGGTTATATTTGGGCCCTACGTGAGTAAATCATGGGGCTACACTTGATGTCTAAGTGATTGGGCGAATTCATTGGCTTCATACAGTTGATTAATTGGATAGGTGCGGTTCTTTACTGATACCACCCCTATATAAACTAACATTGAATGTTAATGGTCATTAAGTGATAATATAAGTTAATTACGTCAAAAAAAATTAAAAATTTTTTAAAATTCAAAACAGTGAAAATTCAGAATGTTACACCACCGAATGCCTTAAATAGGAAAACCAAAGGAAAAGCGAGGGCAGCCACATGGGATGACACAGAAGAGTCAAATTCATAATATAACGACTTAAAGAGCGACAGAGATCAGAAATCTCTGAAAATTCTTATGGTTTCCACTGCCTCAATCATTCCCATCGAAACTGAGAACGTTGAAGAACTACAGGCCACTGAACCATTTTCATTAGATAATGAGGAAACTGAGAAAGAAGAAGAAGAAAAGGATAAACTACAGGATGCTTACAATCAACTCTACATTCATAGCATCAATATTGGAATAACTGAAAATAAAAATAAACTAATGCAAAAAGATCTGGATAAGACATTGGAAATCAATACACACCTAATTAATGATCTACAGCAATACCATTCAGATAATGATAGACTCGTAAGAATCAATACCTTCCTTAAATCCGAGTCTGAAAAACTAAACAAATTTCTTGTCTCACCAATTCATTAGTTCTCTTGTTTAATTCAGCCACTTAATTCAATAACTTCTTCATTTTGTTAGTCATTCTAGGTGGTGATGGATGTGTATTTCTTCTATCCATATTCATAAGTGGACTCCTGACATTTTGTTTTGTTCTTCTAATTAGTCTGTATTTACCAATATAATTTTGACCAGAATAATGTTAAGTCCCCCTAGGTGACATGCATTCAAACTTATAATGACCAGAATCACCACATGAATGACATACAGGAGTAGTTCTTGTTTTACTTCCTGAAGCAACAGATTTTTCAGCAATTGGTGCTGCATTTCCAGATGTTGTTTTAAACTTATTATATCCTAAGCCACTCTTGTCTTTTTCAGGTCTTCCCATCCCTAAGAGTTTTTTTAATTTTTCACCACTCTGGAAAAATTTATAGTTTATCTTAACAGATTTTCTAGATTTTCTAAATCAAACAGGAGTGTGTGATTTTCATTTTGAATGAACATGTTTTTATCTTTTAATAGCTCAATCTGTTATATTTAGAGAGAAAAAATGGTTGAAAATCATACAAGAGAAGAGAATCATGTGAGAATGATGACTGATTGGATTCATGCATTACATACTCAATAACACAGTCTCAAGAAATTCTAGGCACAGTCATAAACTTGACACATGCATATGAGATCCAGACCACGTGCCCGGTGGGGCCTAGCAGAATGATTTTTTGTGCTATGTCATGTTCACAGTGGGACCCACCTAATGAGTAACCCATACCTCATGTGCAGATGCCTAGTTGGCACTTGTGTGCTACTGAGAAGAAAATCCACAATCTTGCAGGTTCCATGTAAGTACACAGTGTGTATCATCAAGTGGGACCAACCAGCTTAATATCTGTGTCAAGCCATCTTCTCTCTAGGTCCCACTTGATTACCAATACCTTGCATTCAATGCCATGCTGGCACTTGTGCTGCTAAGAAAGGGGAGTGGCTTTAGTGAATCCAAAGTGCATGGGATACTGGACGGTGGGGCCTATCGTGATTTATATAGCTTAAATCCATGTTGTCCATTCATTTCGAAAGCTCATTTTAGGGCATTATTTTAAAAATGAAGCAAATTAAAATCTTAGGTAGACCATACATGTAACACCTAGGTTCCCAAAACCCAAGTACACTACTCATTTTCTAAAAACCCAAGTGTTAACCTTTAAAGGTGGCTCGAATTTCACGTATTTTTTTTTTTATCAGAGTTAGTAATTTAGTAGAATAGAAACAAATCAAGTATAAGAGTGTCACGCCCCAAACTCGGAAACCGGGCTCACAAAATTCCCGATCGCCGAATCCGGCGCCGACAGCCTCCGTAGAACCCCATTCTCGGCTCCTAGCTCCCATTCGCTAGGTTCCGATCCTGGGATGCTACGAGGAGGATTTTCAACATCAGTTTGATTCGTAATAAGTATAACCAAAGGCATAACTCACAAACAACAACTAAGTACTTCATTACATTTTCACTATGATCAAAAACTTTACAAGTACAATGAGCATAAAGAAAAATACAATGGTAAAGAACAAAAACTCCAAAATGCTCTGCAACGTGCTCCTGCCTCAGCGCTGCTGCAAACCAACGTCACCTGCACACAACGGTCGTGCATAAGCTTACAGAAAGCTTAGAGGGTGGTGAAAGTGTGTGCGCAAGGTAGTAATATGAACATGCAATGTCGGGCAATGCGGAATATGCAGATGGGAACATAATATCATAAGCCGTACCAAGGCTTATGCGATGCAAGACATGAATGGTATCGGCCATCCCAAGGTCATGCGATGTGCAATGCAACTCAAGCATACAGATCCTCATCTATGTCCATACATCAATACAGCTCAAAATATGAGATATCACCGGGGTCTAGTACACTCTAAACCAGATTACCGCCACATCGCGCGCAATCAGGTAAGTAAAAAAGACCTCACTATCTATCTGCCAATATCGGGCGCAACTCATCGATAGCAGACCCATTCCTCGAGCTGGTCAAACTCAGCCTAACATTACCCCCTACACTCGGGCGGATAAGGCCGCACCCCCTTCCAACCGACCACGACACAGTGGAGAACGTAACCGTCTGGTAATCGGCACCCAACGCTCATCTACTCACTCGGTCTAGACGTTGGAGCAACCTCTTGATACCATAAGGGTTTAAGGACTTTCACCCAGGGATATCTATAGTACCCCATGTAAAACAAGATTTTCGGTATCCAATCCTGCCAACCACGATCTGTCTGTGGAGGCTACGGCCCCGATGTCGCTAGGGCGTACAATAACCATGTCACACAAATGCGGAATGCATGAATCACGCTATCCAGTCATGCAACCAATCCTGCGCATACCGTGCGCTCATGTAGGGCAACACCGCCTAACCGAGGGCCCATAAACAACTTGTCCGAAGGCAAATGCTATGATCAGACAATTCTCACGTCAAGCATACATATGATGCGTATGATCATGAGTCATGAAACTGTACTAAACATAATAAAATGAACTATCTCACAATGCAGATGGACCTGGACGGCCTATACACAATAAGTACGGCCCAGTAATGGGCCCTAAGGAGAGTCGTAATGTGGACATCCAACTAGTATTACACTCGCAATGTGGACGTCAAACCAACATTGCTCCCAAGTCACGATCTTTGTAAACACCAGTACTTAGTCTGTAATGGATTTACACATTGCAATGGACCGTAGGTTGTCCCCATTGGACCTTACATATATATTAAATGGGACATATCCTATGGGCTTTTATTCATCAGATGGGCCACATAAATGGGCCACACCAATGGGTCTTATGTGCATTGCAATGGGTCAAACCCGTGGGCCTTGGATTGCATCAAATGAGCGTAGTCTCATGAGTCTAATATATAACCAATGGGCCACACCAATTGGGCCCCACATGTAGATCAAGTGGGCCTCAACCCATAGGCCTAACATGAGTTCAATGGGCCTAAAACCCTAGGCCTTAATCAAATTAAATGGACCTACTTTCATGGGCTTTAAAATGTATCAATTGGGTCCAATTTCATGGGCTTTGGAATACACCAAAAAGGTTCCAATCCCCTGGGCATTGGAATATATCAAATGGGCCTAGTCCCAAGGACTTGAAACATATCAAGTGGGCCTAAACCCATAGGCCTAAATATCAAGTGGGCCTAAGCCCATAGGCTCTACATATGAAGTGGGCCCAAATTCTTAGGCCTTAAATGAATCAAATGGGCCTAGCCCATAAGCATTCCATAAATCAAATGGGCCTAACCCATAGCCCTTTTTCAAAGCAAATAGGCCTAACCCATAGGCCTTTTTTACAGTCCAAAGGGGCTTAACCCATAGGCCTTATGTGTTAAAGTGGATGGACGATCCGGATGCATCACATGCATCATGGTGGGTCCCACTGTCCAGTGGACAGTGCGGATAGGGCACATACATCACAAGGGCCCCACCGTCCGCTGGACAGTGGAGGCAGCGCATAGACAAGGTGGGTGTCACCGTGGTGGGTGCCACCGTCCGTCTGGACGGTGGACTTAACACTTGCATCAATTGTGGGTCCCATGTGGGGCCCACCCCGTAATGTTCATATGAAATCTAACCCGTTCACGAGGTCACTTGGACCTGGATGAAGGGAAAACATAAATTTCAGCTTGATCCAATACTTCTGTGGGCCTCAAAAAAGATTTCAATGGAAGGCGTTCATTCACACTGTTTCATGTGATGTGGGCCACCTGAGTTTTAGATCTGTTTCATTTTTGGAGGGGGCCCACCTGAGGATGGGACCCACCTCATGAACGGATTAAATGGTAAACAAACATCACAGTGGGGCCCACGAGCAGGGCCGTGGGTGGCCAGCGGCCGCCCGCCCGCCTGCCCGCTTCACGGCTGCACGCAGGCGCGTGCAGCCCTCCTGCTACTGACGTAAAGCCAGAGGCTATGCCTCTTATCAAAAATCAGGAAAATTGATTTTCCTGTAGTTTTTCGCGCATGGGTCCCGCCAAAATGAAATTCGCTCCGGCCGTTGCGTTCAGTGGCCCGCAACAGTCGAAATGAGTCCAGAGTTTGAATTTTTATAAGCTAAGGAAGTGAAATAAAGTGAGAAAATAGTATTTAAATGGTGAGGACGCAATATTTAGCGTTATGGCCCACCAGGTGATTGGATCAGCTCCAAACTTCTACCCAACGGCTAAAATGCTGTGGGTAAGAGGATGGACGGCTTGGATCGAACATAAACATCAGGGTGGGGCCTATGCAAGGGGGCCACCCAAGTCCCTTTCCTTTTCCTTTCTTCCTTTTTCCCTTTCTGTTGAAATGTCCAACGTCCCAGACGCTGGACGGTCTTTTATTATTTTTATTTTTTTGAGTGTGGGCCCTGATGGAGTGGGCCACCACTGATGGGTGCCATGAGTTCAACGTCCAAGGTGGGCCCCACTTGAATAAAAATTACATCAAGGTGGGATTCATTCAAGTGGGCCACACCATCCTATTGCAATAAAAATAAAATAAAATAAAAGCGAGAGAGAGAGACATGGAGAGTGGGACACGGCTTGTGATGGAGGGACCCCGACATTATGGGCCCTCCCTTACATGAAGTCATACATCAAGTGGACCTTAAAGCATGTGGGACCACCGAAATTTAAGATCAACGGTGGGGATCCTTTCCTCACCAACATGGACGGTTTAGATGACCTTTGAAGAGAAAATAGACCTCATGATGGGGTCCATGGAGAATGGCCCCATCATGGAATGATCATGATGATCCAAGTGGTCCATCGGCCACATTTTAGGGTCCCAAGTGAGATACACACCATTGATCGGTGGGCCTCACTTGGTCCACCATAAAAACAAGTAAAACTATCCTATAGAGGCACCCACCGTCCGATCTTCTCGCTCCTAGGGGTTCCTTGGCACCTTAGCTTCAACTTCAACGGTTAAGATGAGGAATGGAGGGTTGAGATGGGAGATGATGGGGTAGGAAGGTGGGCCACTTGGAGCTTGGGAATTTGAAGAAATTCCATACGTATGGACTCTTGTTGCTTGGAATTTTTGAAATGAGAAAGAGAGAAAGAGAGAGAGTGATGTAAAGGGAGAGAGAGAGTGATGGATGGATGTGGTGAGTGATGGTTGTATAAGAAATCTTTGACTTTTGAGGCTTTTGTGTAAGAGAGGTATGGGAGATGAAGACTTTTGTGGCTTTTTGTGTAAGAGAGGTATGGGAGATGAAGACTTTTGTGGTTGCTTGGGAAAATGGAATAAAGTGATGTGTACTTGACATGTGATGGATTAATGGGTGATTGATTGATGGGATTGATGTGATTGATGTGACACATCGTAGAGATTCTCTTGAGTTTCGCAACGCGCGGCGTTTTCTTGCACCGAACGTTGGCCCACATCTCTTGATCAGGGTATCGCCTCGACGCGCGAGTCGCGGTATCGGAACCGCGGCGACGGCGCAGTCGCCATGGTATTGGTCTCGGGTTGAGTCGACTCGGGTTGTCGGTACATGAATCAGGGTCGCGCGTCGATATTGTTTAAGGGTCAAAGGTTGCCGGAATTCGACCGGTAAGACCGCGGAAGTGTACGGAAAGGTACGGACCAAGATACGGGTCTTACAAAGAGGGAGTCCAAATATTCGAGTGGTTGCTCGAAAACTTATACAAATCAATGTCTTAAGCTTTTAAGATACATAACAGTACAAATTAAATACAAATGAAATCAGGAATAGAGAGTTGCAAGATCATCTAGCTCCTCCTATTCCACACAAGCAACATACACATCATCTGCGTCTCCTGCACACTGAATATGGTTTAATAGCGCCAATGGCTATCGCAGTGAGGTATAACCCTTAAGATTTATCAAAGCATCAAGATAATTAAGCATAGTGGTCAGGAATAATCTATAATAAATATCTCATAATGACCATCATAATAATAAGACAGAGTCTATCGGATAGATACGCATACATTGAATAAATTCCACAAAGATATTCTTATTTGGATGCATAAATGTAAACAGTGGTGATCGAATCTCCACCATCAGAAACTTCTTTGGGCCACTAAATTTTTTTTTTTGCCATCCAACATTTTGATAAGGTCACAAATACGTGGATGAGGAGCTACACAAATATCAACTTGATCCAAAACTTTCATGGTCCACAAGAAATTTTTAATGGTCAATCACTCCTGTTTCGTGTGGTATGGTCCAGCTGGGATATGGATCTACTCCATTTTTAGGATCATGATTTAGAATGAGCTGTCAAGACGGTTGGACGGCATAGATGTAAGGAATATACATCGAGGTGGCCCCACAGTTAGGGATCCATGCCATCAATCCGTTTTGAAAGACCATTTTAGGGCATTATACAAAAATGAAGCTAATTAAAATCTTAGGTGGACCAAACAGGAAACATTGGTGATTGAATCTCCACCATCAAAACTTCTTGGGGGCACCAAAATTTTTATCTGCCATCCAACCTTTTGATAAGGTCAGAAATACCTGAATGAGGACCCACACAAAAACTAGCTTGATCCAAAACTTTCGTGGTCCACAAGAAATTTGTAATGGTCAATCACCACTGTTTCCTGTGGTATGATCCAACTGAGATTTGGATCTGCTTCATTTTTGGGATCATGCCCTAGAATGAGCTGTCCAGATGGTTAGTTGGTATAGATGTAAGGAACATGATGAGTAACCCAGACTTAGTTTGCAAGTGTCCCTTTGGCTTGTGCTGCAGAGTAAACCCACAATCTTGCAGATGCCCTGTTGGCTTGTGTTGCAAAGAAAAATTCACAATCTTGCAGGTGTGATGCATGCATGAATATAAATTCTTATCCTTTCTTTTTTACTAGTAAATCATTTTCCATCTTCCTCTCACTCTTTTTTAGTGCAAGTGGATTGCATCCTGTCTGCTGGTTGGAATTGATCCAGTCAAAGTTGCCCGCTGTGATGTATTTGTTTTATCCACACCCTTCATCCATTTTTCCATGTCATTTTAGGTTATGAGCCCAAAAATGAGGCAAATCCAAGGCCCAAGTGGACCACACAGTGGGGATTGCACGTCCACCATTGAAACCTTCCTACGGCCTACCAAACACAAATGTATCCACAAGTTCTGTTAACCTAAGAAGTTTTAATGGTGGACGTTCAATCCCCACTGTGTGGTCCATTTACCCTTGGATCTGCCTCATTTTTGGGCTCATGCCCTAAAATGATATGGAGAAATGGATGAATGGTGTGGATAAAACCTATACATCTTGGTGGGCTACACGGAGCCCCAATCTGGTACGATTCTATTTGGTGCAGGATGCAATCTAACACTATCCAACAGTTAATAATCTAATAATGCTAATTAATAGCCCATTTAATCAGATTTGATCTCCGATTAATAATCATGACACGTTGGTTCAATTATTCAAATCTACTTAGATATTGGATTTATTGTACAGGTAACTAATTATATGATTTTTAGTTTAATCATTTATTCAATTATATTAATTACTTAAAAATCATACAAAATGCATGTTTCTAATATCGACCTGAATCTTAATCCAGGAATATGAGATTAGACACAATTCAATACTAATGAGGGATTCAAAATCTATTCCAAATTTTATTTCACACTAAAAATAAGACCTAATTGGATTGACAAGGTAACAAATCTAATTGTAAGACCTAATTTGATCAAATATACTTGCATTGTATCCAAATATTTTGATATTGACTTAGTTTGCTATGTAATTTACATATTAAGATTTTAACATTAACTAGCATTAATATAGACACTTATTAATAGCTCAAGTTATAATATGCTTTAACTTTTTTACCTAATAATTTTCCTCTACGGTACGCTTGACTTCATGTCCAGTGTACAATTAAGTTAATATTATGAATAAAAGAAGTAAATGTAATAAGCATACCTTGGAAATCAAAAGAACATGGAAATCTCATCACCCACAAGACAGGCATGGTGTAAGATATGTGTCTCCGAACTTTAATAAAATTTGATCTTTTATCAATCTTATTTTTATGGCTTCCTCCCATGTCTAAGCTTTTGTTACACGTGCAATTCATAAGATTTTACTTCTTGGAATATTCCAAAACTTTGTTACTTTTCCTTATCATTTACAAGATAGAATTAAAAAATTAAATTTAGAAAAATAACAATAATCAAATTAAAATATATTGTTTTTATATACTTATACTATTTTTTCTCATTTTTCTATTCAAGCATATATATATATATATATATATATGAAAAACAGTACTATGAGGTCAACCTCATGGGAACTTCCCATGAGGTATGTGTGTTTAATATCAACACCGTGCATTTGACGGGTCCCCATTAGTTATGGGATTTCCCAAAAATCAGCCATATACGGAATTTAGGTTGGCCATACCATCTACAACCATGTGAAGGCATGTCTAAAATATATAAAAGCACTTGATAGGGCCCAACTAAGTTTTGAATGTGGCTGAAGCTTAGTTTGAATCCTAGTCCAAGTAGGATACATACAATGGATGATATAGATTTGTGAACCGCATCTTGATGGGCTTAATAAATGATTAGGAATGTTTTAATGGAAGGATAACCCCTCTCAACTATTGTATGTTGTGTAGTCCACCATGGAATGGTGCATTTGACTGATGTGGCAGATGTTCGTCACACATCAAGGTGGGGCCCATACATATTGACCTCATAGGAAGTTCCCATGAGGTCACCATTTCCCATGAGGGCCAGACATATATACACACGTGTATGTATGTGTGTGTGTGTGTGTATAGATGCATGCTCATTGGTGCACATGTGTACCTTTGCACACGCATCATGAGTGTCTAATACCTGATTTGAAACTTTAGTGGGATATAACAAAGAGAGATACAAATCAAGGGAGGAAAATGTTTTGTTTTTCATGGCCCACCAAAGTTTTGGATCAAAATAAAAGTTGGGTGCACACGTGTAGCTTTGCACACGTATCATGGGTGTCTAATACTTGATCTGAAACTTTAGTGGGATGTAACAAAGAGATATAAATCAAGGGAGGAAAATGTTTTGTTTTCATGGCCCACCAAAGTTTTGGATCAAAATAAAAGTTTGGGCCTAGGAGTTTCATGGGATGCTGCATCACGTAGTGGAATTTCACCACCCATGGGTACTCGAACCCTTGACCAGGTGTTGAAACTCCAAAGAGTCTACCACTGGAGCATGAGCAACAAGTCATGTAGGTTGAAACAACACAAGTCATATTAGTTTGGTTTCCAAGCGGAGCTTTTGGAAACCATGCATTAAAGCACAACAATTTATTTAAAATAACAACATTTTCTGAGATTTTTCACATTTCTTATGTCCTTCAATTCTTAGTTGGGTAAATGTTTACTGACATTGGAGAGGAAAAATGGTTAAAAATCATACAAGAGGAGAGCATCATGTGAGATTAATAACTGATTGGATTCAGGCATTACATACTCTATCACATTGCCTCAAGTAATTCAAGGCACAGGCACAAACTTACACGTGTATGAGATCTGGGCCACGTGCCTGGTGGGGCCAAACAGCCTGATTTTTGTGTCAGGCCATGTTCACAGTGGGTCCCACCTGATGAGTAACCTATATCTCATGTGCAGATGCCTAGTTGGCACTTGCGTGCTAAGAAGAAAATCCACAATCTTGCAAGTTCCATGTGGGTACACGTGTGTATTATCAAGTGGGATCAAGCAGCTTGATTTCTGCGTCAGGCCATCTTCTCGATAGGTCCCGATCCCACCTGATTACCAATACCTTGCATTCAGGTGCCATCTTGGCACTTGTGCTGCGAAGAAAGGGGAGCGGCTTTAGTGGATCCGAAGTGGGTAGGATCCCTGACGGTGGGGCCTACTGTGATTTATATAGATTAAATCCACGCCGTCCAACCATTTTGAAAGCTCATTTTAGGGCATTTTCCCAAAAATGAACCAGATTAAAATCTTAGACCGACCACACAGGAAACAGTGGTGCTTGAATCCCCACCATCAAAAACATATCGGGGCCACCAAAATTTTTATTTCCCATCCAACCTTTTGATGAGGTCAAAAATAGTATGAGGACCCACACAAATATCAGCTTGATCCAAAACTTTCGTGGTCCACAAGAAAATTTTAATGGTCAATCACTAATGTTTCCTGTGGTATGGTCCAACTGAGATTTGGATCTGCTTCATTTTTGGGTTGATCATGACAGCGTAGATATAACCCATGCCTCGAATTCAAGTGCCACATTGGCACTAGTTCTGTGAGGAAAGCCCTGCAAGATGGTGAGGCCCAGTGGCCTAATTCTTGTGCCAGGGTATATTAAAGTGGGTCCCACCTGATGAGTAACCCATACCTCTAGTGCAGGTCCCAGG
This sequence comes from Magnolia kwangsiensis, assembly GCA_037074715.1. Classification (NCBI taxonomy): domain Eukaryota; kingdom Viridiplantae; phylum Streptophyta; class Magnoliopsida; order Magnoliales; family Magnoliaceae; genus Magnolia; species Magnolia kwangsiensis. Next base: position 89,456,458 of record CM073584.1, on the reverse strand, counting down.
TGCCAAGTTGACAGTTGTGTGCTGCAAAGAAAACCCACAATCTTACGTATATGCACACGTGTGTGCTGCAAAGAAAACCCAATCTTACATATATGCACGCGTGTGTACTGTCAGGTGGGGGCCAAGCAGCTTGATTTTTAAGCCAGGCCATGTTCAAAGTAGGTCCCACCTGACAACCCATACCTTGCATTCAGATGCCATCTTGGCATATGTGCTGCAGAGAAAACCCACAACATAAGATGGTGGGGCCAAGTAGCCTGAGTAAAGTTGGGGTCCACACCCGTTTTAACCGTTTGGCCAAAAAATAAAATTCTTGGAGAGTGGATTGCGTACTGAGTAAATTCTGTGGGGCCGACCATCATGTTTGTGTCTTATCCACACCATCCATCTGTTTTTTCAGATCATTTTAGGGCATGAGCCAAAAATTGAAGCATATCCAAAGCCCAAGTGGACCACACCACAGGAAACATTTGAAAACTTATGTGGAGCCTCATAAGTTTTTCCTTCATCCATTTCTGTGTGACCTTATGAACAGGTTGGCGGACAAATAAACATCACTGGGTCTTGGGTAAGTTTCAGCAGTGGACATCATTATTCCCATTGTTTCCTGTAGTGTGGTGCACTTGAACTTTGGATATGCTTCAGTTCTGGGCTCATGCCTTAAAAAGGATATGGAGAAACAGATGGGCGGCATGGATAAGAGACATACATCCATGGCGGGCCCCACGTTTTACTCAGTGTGCACGTTGAGCTTTGGCATCCAAACCCCATGATCAGAAATTAGGAATGTGTAACTAATATAAATTTTTTTTAATGCAACTTGGTGATAGTAACTAATATAATTTTTTTTAATGCAACTTGGTGATAGTGAACACAATTTAGCAGGTTTAATTCGAGTTAATGTATGCCATGTATACCATTTTGAAGTGCCTGCATATCAAGCATCAACACAGCCTGAGTACCAAAAAACTCCCAATTCAGAAATTCGAGAACTAGAAGTGCAATTTGGCCTGCTTGATGGGTCCAAATACTCATGGAGCTTGATCAAAAATAGCATGTTAAAGTTTGGAGGTTTCTTTGCTAGTGAGCCAGCAACTTCAGCTTGGGTGTAACTGTTAAAGATGGGAGTGGAGACTTTGCTAATTTGATTTTACTCATCCAGATGAGTGATTTTGTTGGAATGGAGAGTTGGAGAGGAGAATTTCATGTTATAATTTGTTTTGATGACTACCTATCACTTAACCAGACCGCTATTGTCAAAAGTAGCTGAAAGAATATCATATATTAGGGAAAGTGGAAGCATGGATGCAGGATTGGAATGATAGCGAAGAAAATAACAGGATAATAACCGTTATTGTTGTTTTCTTTTTTTCTTTTTTCTTTTTTCTTTTTTGTTTGCACAAACCACACAATCAAAGATCTTTTAAGGTTCTCCCTCGGCAAGAAAATATCTTCTCCAAACCCACACTTCTTTTTTATTCAAATTTATCATTCGTCAATCCTCCTGTACATACAATCTTAAAGGTCCTTTATATACACAAGTGCAAAAGATAACATTTGCAGAAGACACAAAAACTTTCAACAAAAAAAAAAAAGTTTCTTTTAAGGTTTTTTCTCCCTCTGCAAGAGAATATCTTCCCCAAGTCATGCTTCTTTTTTATTCCAAAATATATCATTTAAGAATTCTCCCTTTTTACATAAAGGTGAAGGTGAAGATCCAGAGAAATCTTTCAAACTATACTTTACCTATTTAGATATAAATCACATCTTAAAGATTGACTTCTAAATTTTAAATTCAAAAACAGAAGGAATTACCGATAGATCTTCCCACAATAACCAAAATAGTATGGGTTGTTTTATAACCAGCCCCACAATCAAAGGTTCCATCTGATGGTGGTGCATGGCCTGGATGCATCAATTCCCACCAACTTCAAAAGAACTCATTCTCAAGTTGATGGTGAGTAGAAATCCGTTGGATCAATCCAACTTGTCTTCCATGGACTCATTGGCAGTTGTGGCTTTATCATCTCCTTGTCAATGTGCCATTGTCCTCATCACTATTGCCCTCCGATTTATGTGCTCCAATCATCATTGCGACAGGACCACCATGTCCATTTCAACTCCGACACACAGCAATATGCGCTAGTTTGACCGTTGAGTTACCCATCTCTTCCTCCAATTTAACCTTTAAACCACTGTTTGTTCCATCGACTAATCACTCTGTTGACCCATTGAAAGAAAATTCCTCAATTCACCAAATGACTCTTCATGTGTATCTTCTTGGATTGTAATGCTTCGGCTATGCACATCATCCTTCAGATCTTGAGACACTTCTTCCAATGAATCTTTGATTTGTTCTTTAAAATTCTAAGATTCTTCATAAAACTCGGGCATCTCAAGTTTTACATCATAATTGGATCCGTCAATCGGTCATCTCTTTACCACAAGGATGATAGAATGAAACAATGTGAGAACCATTACATTTGATTCGAAGAGCCTACTACCTTCTCACTCATGAGGAGGTACTCCCTGCTAATGTGCCGAGGTTGTCAAATCATCCAATTGACCTACAATTTCATGGAGCATTCTCTCTATATGATCATATATCCTTACTCAACCACAAGATTCTTCTCCATGCTCGCCAATCTCAAACAAGCTCACAAATAAACTTGCTTTAATACCAATTTGAAAGGATGGATGTGAAATGAGCAAAGCCAAGGAGAACATATTTTTTGAATAAACTCCACATTTCAAAGAGAGAATGTTTTTTAGGGTTTTCTCCCTCTGCAAAAGAATATCTTCTCCAAATGCACACTTATTTTTCATTCCCATCTATAATTCATCAACTCTCTACTTGCATATGGTCTTAGAGGTCTTTATACAAGCCTAAAAACAAAAAATAAATAACTAAATTGATCTTTCAAATCTAAACTATAGTAATATAGTTCCATATCATATACTAAAGATTGACATCTATATTTCAAATCAAAGAAAAGAAACAACTACTACTAAAAATACATTTTTAGAAGTTGACCACTTAATTACATGGAATGATACAAAAGTATGCATCATAATTGTGAAGTGACCCTTTAATAATTTATTTTTTTAGGAGGGACCCTCTTTCTAAGAAGCCAAGTGGCCTTTAGGGATAGGAGTTTTGCTTGGTGAAACCCCATGCTTTGAGAGTTCCATTAGAAACTACCACCAATTTCTCCACCCAAAAGTCACTTCGATACCTAGAACTACTATCGGGAGGTGGATAAAAGACTCTTTATTTCCTCCAAAAGGACATGTAGCCCAAAGAATACAAAGGAGGCCACACCCCAGGCCAGGGAGAAGGAACAGGAAAAAGGGAGAAAAGAAGAAAACCCCAACCCGGGTGACCCTCTCGATTTTTTTATTATTTTTTTAAGGATAAATGATGCAGGACAATTAACCACTTGCTCTAAAAGCTCGAACGGTTAAAGCATGACGAATTAATCCCTTTATCTCATAGCCTAGGCCCCAAATCCATGGATTAGGTCATCGGCTGAACCCTCCTCATGGGGTTCCTCTCCCTCATGGGCCCCAAATCCATAGGCTCTGCCTCACACGAGTCAACCGCCTTCACGGGCCCCAAATCCATGGGTTGTACGGGCCACCCACCCCAAGTGTGCCCCTGTATCCCATAGGCCACCCCACTCGAGCCCGGTGTGAAAATGCCCCCGCATTAATCACTCCCTGTGAGGAGTCTCGAACACGAGACCTCCTGCTCTGATACCAATTTGATGCAAAACAATTAACTACTTGCTTTAAAAGCTCGAACTATTAGACTATGGCAAATTAATCCCTTTATGTCATAGCACGGGCCTCAAATCCATGGGTAAGATCCTCGGTCGATCTGGTTCTGCCCCCTCTTGGGCCCTCAAATCTATGGGCTCCACCTCACACGAGTCACCCGCCTCCACGGGCCCCAAATCCATGGGTAATACAGGCCACTCACCCCAAGTGTGCCCCTGCATCCCACAAGCCACCCCACTCGAGCCCAGTGTGAAAATGCCCCCACATTAATAAAGATGTAATTTTATTAAAAAGGGCCCGCGAGCAAGCCAAAAGAATTCAGTATGAGCTAAATATCCATGAAAAGAGAATGAGCAACAGCTAACATAGTTAAATGCCAAACCATCCGGTTGTTCTTATGAAGCTGCACACCATGCCACATCTCAAGCAATTGATCCAGTGAGAGGGGCATGACCCAATCTGATCCAAAGGATATAAGCAACCGAGACCACAGCTTCCGAACGTAACTACAGTGGATGAAAATGTGATCAATAGACTTTGCATCTCTCATACATAGTAGCCACACATTAGTGAGAACCATGACTCTTTTCCGCAGATTATCTAAAGTGGGAATACGCTTCCGGGACACCAACCAAGCAAAGGAAGCCCACTTTGGAGTAATGAACCTCTCCTTACTCCAATCAGATTTTAAAAATAAAATAAAATAAAAAAATAGATAGGCCCAACATAGCGCAAGGTACTAAGCAAGACAAGCCACCCAAATACAATAGCAAAAGACATCCCTGGAAACTCAGGAAACACAAGCTCCACCCAAAGCAAGGACATGATAGAGCACTTAAGGGAAGCACAAGAACAAATTTTTCCATCAAATATTCTAGCATTCCTCTTTCTCCAAATAACCAGGACATCGAAAAATGATCAAAATATCCTGAGTATGGGCTGTTTTACATACAACCCCACAATCAAAGGGATCCCTCTCATAATGATGAATGGCCAGGATGCATCAATCTACAAACTTCATTTGTATTTGACAAGATTAAGGAGAATATTTTAAAGTTAAAAGCTTCTATCTCCTCTAGTGTTGCTAATTGAGTTGCTCCTTTCCTTGTTAAAGGTGCTCAGTGTAGTTCTACCAGCATTAAGACTTCTACAACATCCATAAAACTAAAATAAAGCAAGAAAAGTGAAACTGCATCAATGCAAACACATACCAGCAGTCCGACCTATGTAGTCAATGATAAGAATTCCATGCTTTTCATGCGTCAAACTATGACATTGACAAGGGTATTCCATCACTTAAATTGACTTCACTGCTGCCATTAAGTGCTACAAGCCTATCGTTAAATCTCAGCAACGGGCATTTCTCTATCAAACAAGACTTGTTATAAGCTTCCTTAAGAAAGACGGTACTCCGAACTCCCTTATTAGTAATATAGAAAACCCCATGATTCTTGACCAAACAAAGCAACAACTTGCATGGTAACTGATACTCTGCGTGGAACACATCCAGCTGCGCAGATGTCAATCTCTTCTCCATTGTCAAGCTCAACAGCTCGTGAATCACCGCAACGGCCCGTTTTCGAGCCTGAGGGGTGACGGGATCGATGCTCCTTGCATTCAAATACGGTGACGGGAACTCCAATCTTTGCCATTTCTGAACTTCCTTGAGGTAATTTGTGTTGGGTCTGAACCCAGCGGGAAAACTCAATTTAAAAGCGAATGGCCCATGATAATTCCCATCTCTTGAGATGGTCTTGGAGGTGTTGTGGGTCCCACTGAGATCCAATCTTTCTTCACGGGTGGTGATTGCCAGATCGGTATCCCAGCTTTCCAATTGGAGACAATCTCTACCATTCAAATTCTTCACCGTAAAAAACTCTGGGTACTTTGGGATCAAGCAGTTCTTGAAGTTTTGAGGCAACCCCAGATCTGATTCAATGAATTCAATCTTCTCAAGCGGGATCCGACCATCCATCGACATCATCAACAGCTTCCTTAGGTTCTTCACCAAAATGGGCTCCATCAACTCATGTATGGCGACTTCATCAGACACGATCCTTTCGGCCTTCTCTGTAAGGTGTACCGAAACAGGTACTCTGTTTTTCACACCAATTTGGAATATCCGAGGATACTTTTCGATTACAGACATGTAATTCCATTTCTGGACAAAACCCACTTCCTTTTCAAGGTCTCGAAGTAGAAGGGAGCGACTCTTTCGGGAGCTTAGGATAGTTTTGAGGTTTAAGATCAGAGAAGGCTTCTTTCGGAGGTCCATCACCCGGTCGAGATCAGGAACTCTGTGATAGATTTTCTTTTTGGGTCTTCTGTAAGAGGAGATTTGCATCTTTTGGATGTTAAAAGGATGGGGTTTTGATGGAGAGGTTGAAGTAGAGAAGAAGACTGCCCGTTTGCTGATTTTTCTGAGCATTTTTGGAAGGTGGTTTTGGGGGCGTGAGATTCTTGTTGAAGTTTTGGGTTTTATTGGGCTTTTAGAGTTGTAGAGTGATTTAAAAGATCAGATATTTGAGTGTTGAGAGAGAGAGAGAAAGAGGATTGAGATATGTAAGATAAGTTTATGCTGAGTAGAATGAGTGTATAGAGAATTTTGGGAAATGGTGAGTGGAGACGGAGAGAATTACTTACATGAAGCATCAAAATTTCTCTTAAGCATTCCGTCGAACAACTGCTGTGCCTATTCAGAAAAGATCTCTGTGCGTACTTCAGTCGAACAACTGCTGTGCACATGTATTTCCATGGAAGAGAACGGCGGAGGCGGAGGCGGAGGCGGCGGTGGAAATCGGATTCGAGGAAGGCAGACACGTGGAGGGTTATTCCCGCGCGAGGAGAACTTCAAAGGGAAGCGGATTGGCTGGTGTACCACTTTAAAGGGAGCTCCACGGACGCCGATTTCCTGCGAAAGACCACATGTTCCAGTAAAAGAGGAATCGGAATGGCTGGTGTACCAAACACCGGACGCGGATTGCGTACTCCCCCCCGCCCGTCCCTAGCTCCGAACGGGCAGTTCTGTGGGCGGGCCCACCGTGATGTATCTGTACATCCAAACCGTTTATCCCTTTTCTCATATTATTTTAAGGCACAAAAATAAAAATGAGGCAGATCCAATGGTAAAATGGATCACATCACAGATGACTGTTGCATTTAATGCAACTGACATTTAATGTTTTGTGCATTTTAATGCAACCAAGTTTATTATTTGGTGTGGTACACTTGAGCATTAAATATGCCTCATTTTTATTTTGATGCCTAAAATAATATAAGAATAGGGATAGACAGTTTGGATGTATCTTGTACAGATACATCCGATGGGCCTGCCTACAGAACTGCCCGTTCGGAGATAGGGACGGGCGGGTAGTACGCAATCCGCGTCCACACACACAAGCTGATGCAGGTACCTGCCATGCGAAGGTGAGCGCTGATGCTGCTCGAGCTCCGAGTTGTGGGAACGGTTCAAAGGAGATCAAAGTTACATGGGCCCTACAGTTATGCATTTATTATATCTATACCGTTCATCTATTTTTTGAATAATAATTTTCACCTTTAAAACATTTGTAAGCCCGTAACATTTATTTTTCATCTAATCTGTTCATAAGGTCACAAAGACGTGGATGAAGAGCAAAAATAAATTTCGTATTGATCCAAAACTTCTGTGATCCCTAAAAAGGTTTCAATGGTAGACGTTCAATCTCTCGCTGCTTTTTACAGTGTGGTTCACTTGATAGTTAGATCTTTCTTATTTTTCGTCTCAAGCCTTAAGACAAGCTCACCAAATGGATGGACAGTTTGGATATAATATGTACCTCATGAGGAGACTCACATAACTTGCTGACGTCAATACTCGCCATATAAGTAGGTGAGATGTAGCGGGATTTAAAAGGCTAGTAACGGAGTCTCCATAAGCCGTGAAAGTCGAGCATGTACGCGGGCGCCTCTTCAGGGCCCACCTGGATGATTTGTTGTATATCCACGCCATCTATCCGTTTCTACAGTCTATTTTAGGATAAAGTCCTAAATATTATGCAGATCCAAATCTCATGTAGACGACACCACAGGAAACAGTAGTGATTGAGTGCATCACCATTAAAAATTCCAAAGGGACCATCGTAAGGTTTTTGTAATGTTTATTTACAATCCAACCTGTTGATAATCTCATGAAGACCTGGATGAAGGGGATATACAAATAACAGCTTAATCTGAAACTTTTGTAGCCCACAGTTTTTAATGGTCTTTAATCACTGTTTCTAGTGGTATGGTCCACCTGAGAATTGGATCTTCTTTAAGGTTTGGGATCGTGTAGATATACAGATGGACAGTGTAGATATACAACAAATACATCGAGATGAGCCCCACACGATTAGGGTAATGCTGGGTAACAACTAATCCGCTCCCATGCAAGGAAAACTTCTGGTACTGTGGAAGAGTGTGAGAGATGATAGTAAGAACCGGATATTTCCCTTTTTTGTTAGCTCATTAGGTGTCAGTTCACACTTCACTGTTAGCTACCCCTATAAGGAATCGTTACCAAGACCTCAATGTTAAAATGACATCAATAACAGGATATTGAGTAAAGGTCCCTTAATTATTATCCTAAGGCATTTTTCTCCCAACTTTTGCCCGTGAGTTTAAAAACATGTCTGCGCTGCTTCTTTTTAGGTTTGTTAGAATACATTCCAACATGTAATAGGAATTTTTTTATTATTATTATTTTTACACACACTTCCCATGGTGGGATTTCACCACCTATGGGTGCCAAACCCAAGGCCTCGTGTTGAAACTCCTCACAGTCTACCACTGAAGGACTCGAACCCAAGTTTGTATGGTGGATAGATAGAGCTATACATGGGTCGAGAAAGCCAAGTTGAGTTTCAAGTTTGGTTTGGCTTGTTTACATGACAATCTTTATTCGAGCTTTACACAGGTTGGCCTTCGAGTCTATTCATATCGTTTGTGCTTGGTTTAGTCGAAGATTATACGAGCTTGGTTTGGTTTGGTCCAAATATTTAAGCCCAGCCTAGCAAAATTGAGCCAAGTTCGAACAGTAGTCAAGTCTTCTTCCTTTTTTCTTTTTTTCTTTTTCTTTTTTTTTTTTTGTTAAATAAACAATATACATAATATGAACTTTTTTTTATACGAAGATAACATTACAAGCATAGCTGAATGAAGCCGAATCAACCCAAGCCAAATCAAGCTGAGTTGAGCCCATATTGCCCTGGTTTGAGCATGGTTTATGTTTTTTAAAAGATCTTTACACCAAAGCTTGATTTGATTCGAACTTCTATTCAAACCAATCCAAGCTAAGCTTTTTCAAATCACTTTGAGCCAAGCTTTTAAGCTAGCTTGGATAGAGGTCAAATAAAAGCTATTAAATTAGATTATTTCAACCATTGATAATTTGTTGCCATGACGGTTAAAATGGATGCAAGTACTTGATATGTCCAACGTAATTTTAGTGGGTTTGGGTCTCATTTATGAGACCTGTTATGAAACTGGGTGGCTATTAGTCTCACTTTTTATACCCAATTAAAAACTATATTTGATTATGTTTAGGTCAAGTTCAATTACTTTTATATATTTAATATTTATAAATATATTTTCAAGGTAGGGTAGCCTAAGAGCATCTTTGTCCTTTTTATTTAGGGCATGTACATTTCACCAATTACCATGGTAAAGAAATGTAACATGATTACAAATTACTTATCTCATGATAATATTTGTATATGAATGTTGATTCCCATGTTTAGTTTATCTAAAATTATTACAGATCATCTTACATGTCTCATGGCAATATTTGTATTTGATTGCCTATTTTCGTGTTTGGTTTATCGATGGTTAAAACATAATAATGCCATTTTTACATTAGTGTCAAATCATCATCAAAACATATTGATATTACTATTTGAATTCAAGATCTTCCCAATAATGCCATGAAAATTGCAATGATTATAAATTTACCATCTTCTAAATACATCTACATTTGATTGACAATTTTCATGTTTAATTTGGCAGTAATAAAATCATAATGGTAACACATTTCTTTTACATTACCAGAGTAAATTGCAAAACAAATTGCCTTATAATTTTCCTATTTTTAGCATTTTTTTTATTTATTTTTTTTGCTTTCTACTATTGCTCACGATGTCTTCCAATGACCCGATGGATGCCCGACGGAACCGAGCGTGATCAATCTGGTCCAGGTCTTCAAAAACTAGACCCAGGCCTCAAAGGATCAGGACCCAACAAAGGCCTAAACCAAGCTAGCCCCATACAGTTACTACAGGGCTAGTTACTGCAGGGCTTAACCTGATCCCAGGACCCACACTGCATAAAAGAATTGAAATAACAAAAGTACCCTAAGTAGAAGAGCCAAGCACATCCATTTTCCAAATGTTTACACCCCTCTCAATGACTAATTACAGGGGTAAACTTGGGCAACCGCTATATATATATATATATATATATATATATATATATATATATATTGAAGAAATCAAATGACAAGAAGAAAATTTTATTGAATCAATTCATTGAGGGTGCATTTGATTGCAATAAATATCTTAAAATTTCATGATATTTCAAGATTAATCAATGTAATTCAGTGAAAAATTTCATGACATTTCCTACAGCCAACCACACCTTCCAAAGATTTTTTTTTTTAATTCCAAAAAAGTTATTAAATAAAGAAAACAGCCAAACAACAGCCCACTTGATCATACAAGAGGGCATGGATGGTGAGGAATCATCTAGCAAGAATCTCTTTCTTCGTAATTTCTCGGGAGATTTTCAGATAATGACGTTTCTCGCAATTAGGGTTGTACACGAACCAGGCTAGCCCAGTTAATTCGCTCGACTCGGCCCGACCCGGAACTGAGTTCGGGCAAAGACGGGTCATGTTATTCAGCCCGAAACTGAGTTCGAGCCAAGTTCAAACATGTCCCAGTTCGGCCCGACTCGATCCGAAACTCAACTCGGCCGTTTATATATATATATATATATATATATATATCCTAAATCCTTATCCTAATCATTTGAGACAGAGAAGTGAGAACGTTGTCCGTCCCTTTATAAATGGAGCAGGCCCGAAATTGGCCCAAACTCGCCCGATTGCTGACCGGGCCAAGTTCGGGCTAGACATGTGTGGCCCGGTGACCGGGCCGGGCTGGGTGTGACTAGTGACCTGGCCGAGCCAGGTTGAGCCCAGTTCGACTCGGATCGACTCGTTTACACCCGTACTCGCAATATCATACAGAGAACGTTGCTGAAAATAAAATATTTATAAAACATGCAATAATATTACTAAATAAATTTAAAATTTGATTATAGAAGTATAAACTGAATTATTTTAACTAATAAATATTATTCCTTCAAAGTCGCAATAATTTTGTGATACAAATCATGAAAAATAAAAAGGCCAAGATTTATAAAACCTTGCAATATTAACCCAAAATTATTGTTTAATAATAATTTTGCAATATATGTAAGATTTTCATCATATTGATGATGTTTGCCACAATGGTGAGAAAAAAGTTGAGCCCACCTTGGTAAGCCGGGCCGAGCCAGGCCAGGCCTAGGCCAAGAAAATCGACATTTTGAATACACCTGGCTGGCAGAACTAGCCTGTTGGACCCCACCGACTAGTTCAAAACCTGGGACTGAACCAACGCCGGGCCCGCACAACCGTGGAAGATTAAGCCTAGGCCCTATGGAAAAGCACCTTGTCCAAGCACACAAATTTGCGAAAAGACATCGGTCATAAAAATCATTTGTTCACATTAATTCGATTTCAGCAATGGCTGCATTTGAATAAATAAGTTGAATTGTGACATTTTTAGTAGAGAAAAAGGAGGGTTTAAACAATCCCAGATAAAGAGGTACTAGTCCTCAAATTGCATTGTGTTTCTTTCATGTTCAACATATGATGCGTTTGGTTGCACCAAATATTATGATATTTCATGATTATTTTTTTTTAATGATTAACTAGTGCTCAAAGTTTCATGAAATTTTGGTGCACCCAAACACACTATTAAAAATGTAATGCAATCGCATTTTGGAGCCTAGACACTCAATGTAAACACTAGTAACCAAACCACAATTTGTTTTTCTGCTTTTTTAGTCTAAAAATTGCAATTCAATTCGATATGTGCACCCAAACACACCCCTAAGCATCTCAATTTATTTAGGCAAAGAAGGCAACCTTCTTCCGTTCTTTCATCCTCCAAAACCTATGGGTGCGTTTGGTTGCACCAAATATCATGATATTTCGTTATTAATCCATCTAATTTGGTTCAAATTTTCATAATATTTCATGAAATTTGGTGCAACCAAACACACCATAAACCATAAAATTACAAGCTGGATGATCCTTTCCTCCTTAAAGTTTTACCTTCACAACTGAGTTTCCATAGTATCAATACATGGCCATATGCATATACACATTTATATGTAGTATAGATAATGAGAAGTGATCACACATCCAAGATACAAAACTTGTGGTTCCTCTGCCATGTTTTCTACCAACATGACACTTGTGTGGGCATCATTACCGTGGAAACAGTAGGCCCCATGACAAAGATCACCCTTGTCAAAAACCAGGCCATTTGGCTCATCAGGTGGGCCACGCCATCGGAATAAATGGACAAACGATGGTCTGACTAAAAATACAGGGTTGACCCCACCTAGTGAGCAGATCAGCCTGATTTTCAAGAAGGGTGATCTTCACAGCCGGGCCCACCGTTTCGTGGTACTGCTGTCCTGCAAAAGTGGCATGTTGGCGGGAAAGATTGTATGGTACCACAAGTTCCGGTACTTTTATGTATGTCATCAGTTCTCATGGATAATACACAGATTTACCATAAGGTTTACCCAACATGTTCTAAACCACGTAGGGATGAGACGGACAGTGATCTACTCCTTCCAGAAAGGAAGTTTGGCTATATTATTATTCCTTGGATGAATTTGAACTGTAAAGCTATGGGGCCCACGTAAAGGGTAGAAGCATAACACTCTCATTGAACTCAGCGTAGGTGATGCCTGAAAAACAAGCATAGTAAATCTCTTGGGTCCGATGAACAGCCCACATGAGCAAGGAAGATCTTGAGAGAGATGCAACTGACCTGAGAGTTTCCTTTGTTCCACGTCGAATCTTGCAACGGATGGTTGGTAGTCCAAGGCGCTGATGAGCCTCGAACCGATGGCAACCAGAGAAACCTACGCCAAAATAAATAAATAAATGCTAAGATCTTGCACAGAAACATGAAGGGTTCATTTGGTTGCACCAAATTTCATAAATATCATGAAATATTGCACCAAATTAGACTGATTAATCATGAAATACCATGAACTTCTATGATATTTGGTGCCCCCAAAATCTCACAAGATGGAAGAAAGCAAACCTGCCACCTAATAACTTGTAGGGGACTAAGTTGCTTGAATAGAAGTGTTCTAATGAATGATTCAATGCAGAAGAGTTCGTAAGATAACGAAAGAGAACACACCATAGTAAACTCCATCAACATCGAGAACATCAATCTGCATGATAAGATGAAGGAAATTGGGTATGAAAATGAAATTTCTATAGTGTCTGTTAAATTAAGGGACTACACTGAAGACAATTGTATATCTCAAATTCCATTCATAATACCATATTTATACAAGTAGAATACTATCCCAAGAGATAGAAAGTTGTACATACAGCCATCAATACATATTTTAATCTTAGGATGGATATATGAATATCGTAAGGTGCTTTCACGAGTAGCTTGAGCTTGAAAGGGCAGAAATAAAAGAAAACTCCCATGGTGACATGGCAGCAAAATCTGAGCAGCAATGGGTGGCATGAAGAGAGCAGGCAGGATTGCGATGATGCTCTCTAAGTACATGGTGCACCACACTCAACTGATACATGTGCACTACGTTTTCGATGATTTCTAGGATGTGAACCATCGGCAATTCATTTGAGTGCCAAAGAATCTAGCCGCACTTCCAGTTGATGGGATTTGAATCATTGGCTCTTCCAGTGGCTGGGATTTGAATTGCATGCACTTGGTTGACTCTAGAATATTTTGACGGCAAAGAAGAAACAGGTCTGGTAATGAGGAACGAGCATAATAACAAGTTCAGTCAGAAAAGTCTTGGAAAATCAGAAAACAGGTCCAGTTGAAAAGGCACGGAATAGAGTGCATAAAGGGTGGAAGCAGTAGCAAAACGCAACTTTAGTGGCAGAAACAGGTAGACAAGTTCAAGTATTGGACTGATGACAAGAACACTTTAGAGGACGAGTATGAGCAAGAAAACCTGCGATCACCTATTCTTCTGAAAATGGGTTTTACAATGCCTTGTACGAAAAACCACAAACTTAGATCTGTGAGCAGATTTTTTACGGTGGATGGAAATGGTAGTTGGGGCCATTGGAGCCAATGCTATCAGATCTGGCAACGGCGATAAGAGAGGTTGCTGAAGACAAGTTCTAATGTTCATGAGCGGTGAAGTGTGTGGGGTTGCGACTGTGAGTTGAAGGTGGTGATAGAGCGGGTTTGAGTCCTTACCTCAGTGGTAGACTCTGAGGAGTTTCAACACGAGGTCTTGGGTTTGATACCCATAGGTGGTGAAATCCCACTACGGCATGTGTGGGTGTGTGTGTCGGGTGCGTGTGTGAAAAAAAAAAGGTGGTGATAGAGTTGTGGCGGTAGTTGTAACATGTGGAAGGTTCTGGCGGTGAGGTCACTGAGTATGCTAATCTCCTTTCCCTCCTATCCAGGGCATCTCCGTGCACATCTGAAGCTGATAAGCTTTTATGGCCTCTGGATAAATCCTCCATTTTCACCGTCCGGTCCCTCTACTCCAAGCTCTCTCACTCCAATCATGTGACCGCCCTTCCTGTCCACTTCATATGGAAATATCCCATTCCTCCTAAATACATATGTTTCGTCTGGTTGGCGTCCAGATATCGGATCCTCACTGTCGACAACCTCATCAAAAAGGGTTTACAACTCCCCAACATTTGCCTTTGCTGCATGAGCAGCGCGGAAACCGTTGATCACCTTCTCTCTCGCTGCCCGCTTTTTCTCCACATCAGTCAGGACTTTATTTCTCGCTTCAATGCAGTTGGCTGTACCCCCTATTCAGCCCCCTCTCTCCTCGCATATTGGCACGGTTTTAAGATGGGGAAAAGAAAAGCTAAAGTTTGGAAAATGGCCCTGGTCGCCATTTGGTGGGCTGTCTGGAAGGAGCGAAATGATAGATGCTTTAACAACATTCAGGCTTCTGCTCTCCAAGTTGGATCGAAAGCAAAGAATTTATTATTCGAATGGGCTTTGAATGTGCCTTCCCTTGTTGGTTTTGATTTACACTTTCTAGGGACTTAGTGTTGTTTTCTTGTTGCTTTTTCTGCTAACTCAGCAGCCCCGTCTGTTTTTTCTTTTGCGCTTTTAATATAATTTCGTTACTTTAAAAAAATTAAAAAAAAAAAAAAAAAAAGACAATGATGATGGGTGGTCCACAGGGCTGCAGATCAAAGATGGGTTCAGGCTAGCATGCTTGGGTGCAGATCAGGGCAGCCGGGGATAGAAGCCACAGGTGTTGCATTGCAGTGGCGAGGGGTTGCAGCAGACGGGATCGGTGTCAGTATCCGAGATGCAGATATGCATCTGGATGCCATGCGATTGGACTGTCTGAGCAGATCCGGTGATAGACAGTACTGGATTGTGTTTTGCTGGACAGAGTTAGCAACAGTGGCAGTAGGGACTGCAGGGCAGTTCTTGGCCTATGTTGGTTACAGGTATCAACAGCTGGCATTGTATTTAAACAAGTAGAATACCATCCTAAGAGATCTAGACAGCAGTATCTATAGCTGTCAATACATATCTTTATCTACGGATGGACATCTGCATGTCCTAAGAAATCTACTCCAACAGTAACCAAATGGGCATTATGAACAAACTGAAGCTGCTTCTGAAAACATATACAGAATCATATCAAAATAACTGGGAATGTTAAAGGAGATGTGTGGTATGTCATCATGACTTTTGAAGCAACATCTCATCAGCACCTCAAATAACATATTTACAAACAATCTCAATTCTATTGCATTTCTAACTAGTATTTATTTAGTGTAACTGTGCAAGGTTACGAAAATCCAAACTTCAGCCATGATGGGTAGTGGTATTTCTATGAGAATTTTTTTTTCCCTTTAACCTTAAAAGTCAAGGGGCTACAATTTGAGAATGGTAAGATTTCATAAGACATTTAAGTATCTGACAAAAACTTTGATACTCAAGAGTGTGATAGACACATAGGCTATAAGAAATTACTTTAAAATTGCATGTTTTGCATACAAGTAACTCAAACTAAACTATTCAGATTACGGGTCCCAGTTTGGATGTACATGAACCAAAAATTTAAAATTTATTTCATTATCTGAATTTCAGATTGATGGACATTTAGTGGACAGCTAAAAACGAAAAACTATATATATACACACAGAATGGTCCTATTTCAACAAATGTGTATCTACGAATTAGAGTATATGATTATTCAACCACTCTGGTTTTGGACTATGACTTAGGAGTAGTGGGTTCCACAATTTAGTTTGTTTAATTTGAGTTAATGTACTCCACATGTATAATTTCTAAGTGTCTGCATATCAAGCATCATACTCTGCCAGAGCTCAAATAACTACCCCAAGCATTTTGGTGTAACATGCCCATCTCCTCTTCAGTAAGCTAACTTATAGTTAGGGTGGGCAGCTGCTGCATCAGAAGATTGCAGGCCCCACTTGGTTTTGAGTCATAGAAAGATATGCTAATTCCTTATTTTCTGTAGCTGCTACCCACCAGCACCTGCCCACTTATTGGTGCTATGATTTGCAACACTTTAGAGTTACTGCCAAATACTTTCTACGGCCCATTTATGCTGGCCATTGCATTGACATAACCATTGTAGCAGTGGGCGGAGATCTCTAAAAGACTAGATACTCTGATATTTTGTAGCTAGGCACATGTGGAGTAGTCTATAGAAGGTTCATAACCATTGGATGAATGCCAAGTGGCCTAATCCAAGCCATTTGATGTAAGCTATCTAGAATGGTTTTAATTTTATATCTCAGAGTTGTAACATTCTCATACATTCTCATCGTTGCAATACAAATGTTCTTCCCATTTGTTCTCCAAGCATCCGAGCCAAGTTCTTGTGCATAGCTCTACATTGTGCGCATCAATGAAGGCTGACTCCTGTTGGGGTGTTGCACAAATGCAGCACGGACAAGGTGTAGGGAATTAGCAAGTTTGTGAGAAAAAGTTCCCTTTTTAGGCCGTACTAATCGAGAAGAAGTTTCTCTTCTCAGTGAAGAATGGATTTAACTTGCGGCAAGTCAATGGTTCATGACAGCCAACAGGATCCACCACTCTGGGGTCACAAATTTTTGAGAGATCTATGATATTGATATCCTGAAGTTGGTAAGACCATTATGAGATCCTCACAACCTTTGGAGTTTGTCTTTACTTCCTCAGGAGTCTTTTGCTCACCCTCCTGTTTAATACTATAGTGCCATCAATCTTGACTTGTATTTATCTAGGCTTCCATCTTGCCACAACATAAGCTCGAAGACCATTTCATCTGATGTCTTTTTGTCTCTTTTAAACAAAGAATGAGCTCCTTGAACAATGCATCCATCCCATCCTACATGTGTAGGCCAGAGCCTATATTCTTAGTTCTCTATGATATCCTAACCCATCAAATACCTCGACATACCTGTGTTAGATATGACACCACAGGAGCATGGGATTTGGGAAGGGGTGGCAACGGGCTGAGATACCCGGCCCAGCCCTATAGGGCCAGGGCCCTAAACTTGGTCCAAGGGTTGGGCCCACACTTGAAATCTAGGCCCAATCTCCTGGCCAGGCCATGTTGGGGCCACTAATGAATGACCCAGCCCATCCTGTTGGCCCCATCCAATCATCAAGTGGGTCACTGTCGTACAAAAGAAAAAACAATTTGAACACCCTTGTGAGTGGCCCCATTCCACATACATGTGTGGTTTAAAATTTAAAAAAAAAAAACTACTAGATTTTGGGTCATGTTTCTATAATCAAAACCATTTATATGATGGGATTCATCACGGATTGAGGGGGGAAAATCTAAATTTGGACCATTTCAAACCTTTGATCATGTCACTCCTTGCCACGCTATGACCAAGGCCTAGGCCTTTTTAGAGCAATTGGATTTAAGGCCAGGGCCGACCCCAGCCCATTGCCACCCCTAGATTTGAGTTAGATGTGGCTCAGCCATATTAGAATACTTTATATTACAAAATCATCATCATCTTATCCTTCCCCTAGCAATTAGTATTGGCTTCAAAATGGAAGATTGATATTACATAAAATTTATAAAAATAAAAAAAAAATTTTAAGTAGGACCAACTGCACAACAAATTGACCATCCTATTTTATTTACCAAAGCTCTAGAACCGGTTATGGCAAAGGCTCACTGCACAAACTAATTAAACAATAGAAAAGTCATCGACGTCATCGTCATCATCATCATAGCCTCATCCCATGTAACACCCCAAACTTCCCAATATTCGAGTATTGGAAGTCCTCGTGTGTTATTGTGAAAAGTTTTCGATTAATTAATACGAATGCATGTGCACACACATAGCACACTTGAAAGGTTTTGAAATTTGTACACGAAACCCATTTCAAAAATTCAAATTCGACAAAACTCTATAAGACAGTTTAATGCATAAAACAAACCGTACAAAAATGAACACGGGACCTGGGTCATCAGATCCACCATTCATCGGCTTCACAACTGCTTATGAGCAATGCGTAATTAATTTGTAAGAAACTACCAATTCTTAAATCCATCTATTAAACACCACATGGACAATCATTGAGCCCTAGGACCCTCTAGATGAGTGTTGATCAGACTTGATGGCCATCTGACTGTCGGATTGACAGAAAATGTCCTTTAGGTGCACAAATCAAGTTGTGTGGCACACCTAAGCTATTGATCTACCCTATATTTGGACTAATGTCCTATTAGGTGCAGTGGGAACCATTGGATGGAGTGGATCTTACAAAAATCATAGTGGACCCCACTTCTAATGCCATGTGTACATCAATGATCGTGCACCCGCTATGCACCAAACACAATTTGCGATCAAACTGGCTTTTGACCCGTCAATAGACGAAAGAAGGAAGGATTCTTCTTCCTTTCCTTTTTCCCACCGAATGTTGTTTAAACGAAAGCATTCATTTACACGTGATGTGGCCCACCATCTCTGATCACCAAGAAGATCTGAACCATCCATCGTGTTCGGAATGTGATTCAAACCAAAACCTAAATAACTCCACACGTCATTGCACATGTGTGTGCGCACTAGCACAAGCACAAGAAGACCTGTGTAGGAATGAAAAAATGGAAGCCCCATTCCCAGTCACTATGATAGATGACAAAAACTTTATTACTCAAAAGCATTACTCGCGTCGGTTTGAAGTTCTCGCGAGAAGCACATTCTTGTCCACAACTGGAAATCTCAAAAAACCACGGATATTTTTTTAGTAAGCTTTGCTAATAGGTGGGCCCTACAAGCTTCAAAGGACCCATCTAGTCTGTCCATGATTGACGGATCAAAGGATCAGCCATCGAATAGAAATCCACCATGATCGGGCTGGTCATCTTCTCTGATTGGCTGAAAATCCCACCAACTTGTGATGGGGCCCATTTGCTTATCTAAAATGTCCATAAGGTGGGTCATTTACCTAGAAATCCATTTCAGTGGGTGGATTAGCTTCATGCAAAGGTTTGTGTCAAAAATCAACAGTTAAAACCGAGTTAAAAGCGGATTAGAGAGTCGGGTAACTAATCACTTGATTAACTCCCGATGTTTCTAGAGGGCCTGTCAAAAACTATATAAGCTCTCTTTTGCTAGGGCAAGCTCTTCCAAACCCTAGAAAATCGGAGGGGGAGAAAGACAGAGAGAGAGAGATGGTCCGAGTCACATGTCGGGTTACCGAGTTGCTAAGTCGAGGAGTTGTATGTTCACCTCTGGTGGCTGAGATAGTACATCGCTCGCTCCTTTCTTCCTGTGTCGTCATGCTGGCCAAGGACGCACCCGATGGCGTTTGCGGCGACTGAGATAAAGAGTATTAGGGACCATCCGGGCACCGGCGGGACTAGCATTGGTGGATCTAGCAAATACTTCTTGATTGTGTCGAAGGCTTCTTAACAATCTTCATTCCATTCTTTGGGCACGTTCTTACGGAGTAGCTTAAATATAAGCTCACATATGGGCATAAGCTGGGCAATTAAGCGACTGATATACTTGACTCTGCCCAAGAAACCTTGAATTTCTTTCTTGTTTTTTGGAGGTGGCATTTTCAGGATTTCTTTTGTCTTTGATTCGTCGACTTGAATGCCATCCTCGCTGATAATGAAACCGAGCAACTTGCCAGTAGTTGCCCCGAAGACACACTTTTGCGAATTGAGGCGGAGGATGAACGTTTCCAATCGGTCGAAGAGTTCTTTTAGGTCCTTGAAATGCCATTCAATGCTTCAAGACTTGACAATCATATATCTACATGGACTTGTAGCTCTTTGTTCATCATGTCGTAGAATAGTGCCGTCATGGCTCGCTGATATGTTGCTCCAGCATTTTTCAACCCGAATGGCATGACTCGGTAGCAAAATGTTCCCCACGGCGTTATGAATGATGTATTTTCACGTTCTATGGCTATTTTGATTTGGTTGTAGCCAGAGAAACCACCCATGAAAGAGAAGATTTTATATCCTATCGTGTTATTAACCAGAGTGTCGATGTGAGGCAACGGAAAATCGTCCTTCGGACTGGCTTTATTGAGGTCATGGAAGTCAATGCATATCTGAACCTTACCATCTTTCTTGGGAACGGGAACGATGTTGGCCAGCCATTCCGGATAGTTGGATACTACCAAGAAACCGGCATTGTATTGCTTGATCACTTCTTCCCGTATTTTCAAGATCCACTCTGGTCGCATTCTCCTTAACTTCTGCTTGATCGGCTTGATTTCGGGCTTCGTGGGTAAACGATGCACCACCAGATCTTCATCGAGTGCAGGCATATTTTCGTAGGAGAAGGCAAAGTTTGATAACCGTTGTTTCAAAAACTCGATCATCCTCTTCCTGTCGCTCAGAGATAAAGATTTTCCAATGCGTACTTCCCAAGGATTCTCGAGGGTTCCGAGATTGACTACCTCGAAGTCGTCTAGTGCAACGTTGGCTTTTGAATCGAACTTATTGAGGAGATCCTCAAGTTCGGGAGTCGGATCATCATTTCCCTTGTCCTTGACCTCTTCTAAACTCATAAGTTCGAAGTCTAGATCTATGTCAAAGTCATAGATGTCAACTTCAGCTTCATGCAACTCTTTAGATGAGTCTGGCACTTTAATGCTTGTGGTTTTTGAAAAGTTTTTTGATTTTTTGGTATTTTGAAATTTTTTTTAATGTTTTTAGTTTTTGTAAATTTTCTGTTGTTTTTTGTTTTTGAGGGTTTTCTATTATTTTTGGGTTTTGAGGGTTTTTTATTGTTTTTGGTTTTTGAGGATTTTCTTTTGTTTTTGGTTTTTGAAGGTTTTTCAGATTTTTTAGGTGTTTTAATTTTATCGAACACCGAGCAAGCAGGCGTTTCAAACTAGTGTCTATCCTAGTCTTGCCCAGGGTGCAAATGTCTATTTACAAGGACGTTTTTTTTTTTCCAAACCAGCACTCTAAGAAGGTTGACCAGCTGATTCAAACGTCATGGGGGTGGTGAACCAGTTGGAGCCCTGCGCTCTCCCCTCGAGAAGCGAGGTTTTGGGATGTAGTGGGCTGATTTTCTCTATTTTGCCCAATCATCATGATGTAGCGATGGCTAGGTTCTGACTCAATGTCAGATTCATTGGACCTTCCTTCATTCCTTATGTCTTGGAGCTCTTCAGGTTGTTGTAGATCCGATGGGACCACCGTTGTGGTCCAATCAAGAGAGGATAGCTCTTGCCCCTTGCCCAGTTGTTGCTTGGGCAACTCAGTGAGGGTGAGACTATTGCCATGACCTGGTAGGTCGGTATCTGGATTTTGACTTGGATGGATGACTTTAGCGCTAACGAATTGGATTGGTGTGAAATGGGAGGGATGGCTCATCTCTTGGCCCTTCCGCCTCCTCTCGGTATCTGCCTCCTCTTGTTCTTCCGGTGCAGGAGACTGATATCCCAGTCCTGCCTTTCCTACTCTTTCTTGCACCTCAATTACCTTGGTAGTATCTTGGTGTTCAAGGCAATAGTTCAAGATTTGACGCTTGGCTGGAGTGAAAATGTAGTTTGATTTAAAGGACCTACTGCTAGGACGTGATCCACTGCTTCAAATTGAAAGACGTAATATGGTTTGTCTGTCTGGTTTCCATGCATTAATAACTGGGATGTTAGGCTCCCCCTGAAGATTTGTTTCAGTGGGCAAAAGTGGTTCAGGATCTACCAGAATGCAGAGCACCTTATTCCCATGGATGTACTTGACCCTCTGGTGAAGAGTTGATGGTACGGCCCCAACTTCGTGAAGCCAAAGCTGACCGAGGAGAAGATTGAATGATGAAGGGATGTCCAACACCTATGGTGGATGTATCTGAGCCAATTTGTAGTTAAAGATCAACCTCTCATTGTGTTTGTCTTCGGGAATTGTCAAATGCTCTCACATTCATATTGCTTGGCCTGAACATAGATGGATTTAATCCCAAATACAAGGCAGTCTGAAGTGGGCAAACATTCAAACTTGAACCGTTATCAATGACTACCAGTGGGATGTTATTGTCCTTATGACAGACGGTTACATTTAATGACCTTGCATGGTCGCGGCCTTATGGTGGCAACTCGTCATCTGAGAAAGTTATGGCTCGGGGCGCAAGGAGCTGCCCTATCATGTGCACAACCATTTTAGCTGCAGCTTCTCGGGAGATACGCACATCGTTCAAAGTTTCAACAAAAATCACCTAGTGTGCTTGCGATGTACAGAGTTCCCAAACAGATATTTGGGTTGGGTGGTTTTAAGTTGGGCCGCTACATCGTATGTGGTGTCGGTCTTGTGTGCCACTCTGGCAAAAGGTCCCTTGGGATCTCCTCTGAGTCCTTTTCGAAAGCATCTCCCATTAGGATGCATGTTTCCCACCTCAAAGCATTCTGGGTAATGCCACGGGACTGCCCTGTTGTCAAAGCCCAGTTCCATTCTTCCTTGAAAAACCAGAGTGGGTGAAGATTCTAGAGGGGATAGAGGGTTAGCGATAGAAGCCGTGTGGAGAGTTAGCAGTGCCCCTAGGAGTACTAGGGGTTGTGCAGGAGAGCCTTCCTGGATTGTCTGGCCGGATTTAGTGAGTTCGTGTGGCATGCAGAACACGGAAGGACGTCGTTCTTGTGCAGTAATGGATAGATGGCAGGGGACTTAACTAGGTATGGGGGATGGAGCCTTCCCCACAAGGACCACTGGCTGGAAAGCTCTTGATTGGTGGTGATTGTTGACTGGTGTTGATGTATGAGCTCTTCCTTGTAGGACCAATGACTAATCCCATGTTTGTTCCATGTGATGAGGAAGACTTGGATGAGGTTCAGGGGCCTTCCCCAATGGAGGAGGGGTTAATACCCCTTGTAGAATAGTGGGGGAAGCTCCATGTCGTAGCTTTTGGCTGGTAATGCTCGAAAAACATGGGGGGAATATTCTCCCTAGATGGCATTGACGATAGGGGTGCTGGAAGTATTAGGGCATGCTTGGTGTTGTGGTAGAGGATTTTGGAGTATGTTATCGCTGTTAGTAGTATTTATTTCAGGGGGTGTGACCGTGATCTTATTTTGATCGATCAAATTTTGGACTACGTGTTTCAAGGAGAAACAACACTCTGTGGCATGACCCAGCCCCTGATGGAATGCATAATACTCACTTTCTTTGTAATTTGGAGGCAACAGGTTTGGCAGTGGTCTAGGCTGAAGTGGTGTCAAGAGCCACCTTTGGATAAGTGTGGCTAGAATGTCCGTGTATGACTGGGCCAATGGTGTAAATTGCTTAGACACCTGTGTCGCACTCGTTTGCCTGTTCTGGTTTGTGTATCGTGGATTCCATCTATGTTGTTGCTGCTTAGGTTGGTATTGTTGTTCTTGCAGAGGGGTTCTTGGCATTGCTTGTGCAGAGGCAACGACATTGACAGTTTCCTCTGTACGAGGAGCGGCCATATCTCTGTTTCTTACTTCGTATTTTCCTATCTTTTCTTCAAGTTTCTCTTTTTGTACCGAAGTAGACTAGTGGGGCCATGGTGCAATTGTGTCGGTTCTTATTCTGGCCTCCAACTGTTCCCCTACACGGATTAGCCGAGTAAAATTGGCATACGAGTATGAAATCAGATATCTCGATATATTTGGATTGGCCAAATGGACAATGTTTTCATTCGTGCAGTCATGGCTCTCCAACGCCCCATATATGCAGACAATGTTTCGTTGCACTTTTGCCTAAGGGCTGCCAAGTCTGACCTGCGAGGTGCTGCATTTAGATTGTATGCAAAACGATCTATAAAGGCTTGGGACAATTGTTCACATGTTCTAATCTTATGATAGTCCAGAGACGTGTACCAACCTAATGCATCACCCCTTAGAGATTTTTGGAATAGACAGATCAATACCCCATCATCTTCTACCATGGCATCAAGTTCACCACAAAAAGCCTTTAAATGTGCAGTTGGGCATCCCGTGTCGTCGTATCGCTGAAACTTGGGCACCTCGAAGTTTGCAGGTACCTTAGCATCAAGGAATAGACAAAGATCCCTGAATTTTGTGAACGGGAGTTCTACCCCATGTTGTTTCTGAAGTTCATTTCACCTGGCTCTTAGCTAGTTCTCGAAGTGTTCCTGAAGTCAATCAAATTCATTTGGTTGGGCCAAAGGAGGTCATGCCCCTTCTGGCATTCGGTTAGCCTCTTCCTCATAATGATTAACTTCTTTGATGTTCCTATGTTCCTCAATCAGGGGGGATTGAGTGCATGGTGGGGTGAGGGAATTGGAATGCGATGCCGCCGAGAGGGCGAGCTTGGTTGGATGGATATCCATGAACAGTAGGTATTTGCTATGGTTGACTGGGTGGAAATTGAAACAAATTCTCACTGGGAGAAAGTTGTTGGAATTGACTAGACTGTGATTGACTGGAATGTGCTAGTTGAAGTGATGGTTGACTCCCGTCAGGGGAGAGGATGTGCTTGAATTTGAATTACTATGACTGGTGGGTTTTGAATAGAGGTGTACACGAACCAAGCTAGCTCGGTTAGCTCGCTCGACTCGACCCGAAAAAGCTCGATTCGACTTGGTTCGAAGCTGAGTTCGAGCCGAGTTAAGCTGATTTTTTGAGCTCAAAAATAAGTTTGAGCCGAGTTCGAGCTGGCCCCAACTCGACTCAACTCGGATCGAACCCAACTCGAATTGAACCTGTTCAATAACTCGATTACTTTGATATTGATGTTGCTTACCAAGTGTTTGATGAAATGACTCAAAGAAGTGCGGTTGGTGGCAAGGAAGGTATGTATATGAAACCAACACCCTTTTTTTCTTGATTTTTATGTTGCTTAGAAGGTGTTTGAAAAAATACCTTTAAAACCATTACTGCTATCTCAAATACAGTGAGATTTTGAAGGTGCAGTCCAGGTGTTTGTGAAAATGCTGCAATGGCAAACTCGACAATCTTGGCTCGAACTCGGCTCGAACTAGCCCGAGCTGCTGACTGAACCGAGCCGAGCTGGCCAGTCAGCCTCGAGGACCGAGCCGAGCCGAGTTCGAGTTGAGGTCAGCTAGTGGCCGAGCCGAGTCGAGCTAACGCCAGCTCAACTCGATGTACACCCCAAGTTTTAAAAGTGAACCCAATTTCCGTTAAGGGGAATGGGTTGAAATTGATTGACAGTTGGGTCTGACAGACCTACATGGATGCTTGGTGGACGCATGTTGTGAATGAGTGGTGCAATTTTTGCGTGAATGCAGTTCACAATGTTCTCTAACCTATTCAAGCTGTGGCGAGATCGGTCGTCAAGGGAGTTGATGCGGCCGGTTGAGAGGCTAGTGGCCTTGGTGAATCTGGAGGAGTTGGAGGACTGTCGTCTTGGGCTGACATTGCTACTTGTGCACAGGTTCAGATGATGCTTTGGTAGGTACATGATGATTGTACAGGGCGACGAACCCGCAACTAATTTCTGGGCAGAACAGTTGCAGAATGGCCCGCTACTTCCTCGCAATAGGTATACCTTGTGATCACTTCTTTTTTTTTGGTATTTTCTCTCTTTTTGTCTTTTTTCCTGATTTTTTTGTGTTTTTTTCTTTTCTTTTTATAAAAGGCAAACGTACAGCAAAACGTAAATGTCAAGAAAATACAAGAGGACCAATGCACACTGGATTAACAAAAAGGTAAAAGGACCAGTGAGAACTGGATTGCAGGAAAATAAAGGGACCAATGACAACTGGAATGCTTGAGGCAGGCAGGAAAGTAAAGTGGAACAGTGTAGACTGGAATGCAGGATGCTTGCGAGAAAGTAAAAGAGACCAGTTTGCACTGGAATGCAGGATGCGGGTAGGAAAGTAAATGGACCAGTGTATACTAGAATGCAGGATGATTGCGAGAAAGTAAAATGGACCAATATAGACTGGAATGCAGGATGCAGGTAGGAAAGTAAATAGACCAGTATACACTAGACCGTTAACGAATTAGTGTGTTAGTAGGAGACCAGTATTTAATGGATGGTTAGAAAGCATAATACGGGAAGTAAATTGGACCGGTATTCACTGGAGTGTAGGAAAGTAAATATGCCGAATTTATAAAATCCCGGTAAATTGAAAAATCATGTGTTTCAAGTTGAGCATAGGCCAGTAACTAGCACAATCCCTAGTGGAGCTGGCATTCTATGAACGCCTCCCCCCACACGGGCGCGCAAGCGTAGTGGTGCCTTCGCTTTGTTGACTTTCGTATTGATTTTGTTATTGTGAGTGATATGTGCTATTGACTTGGGTGTAAAAATGCATTTGATTTGGAGTCATCATTAGCCAAATAAAGCATAGAATCTACAGCCGGCTAAGAACCGTAGAATCGCTTAGGAATCAGGAAATCTCACGATTTCCTAACTCAAGTGACTCCTGCAATTGGTCTGCAACCGTAAATTTTGAGTTAGGGCCTCGGTGACGGAAAATGAAGGGTTTAAGCATCTTTTTCCGCCCACATAATGTGCGGTCTCTACTTCACAGGATTTGCAATTTTTGAAAATTTAATGGAATTTCGACATTTATATTTGGTCGTGCTTCGCATAACCCATGCGGGCCGGACAGGCAGAAACAAAGAAAAAAAAAGTTATCCAGCCTTATATCACAGAGCCAAATGGCCCTTGAGTAGGCGAATAAAGTAACATGCAATGAATAAGATAAAATGTTAACTGGCTTTACTTCACAGGATTTAAGATCCTGGGCAGGCAAATATAGTGAAAAATGAAGAATAATGCAAAATAAAATGTGGATGTAATTAATGCAGCTGAAATGTGTGAAGTAGAATGCAAATTAAATAGAGATAGATAAATTCTTAGCTTTTTTTACTCCTTTGATGGTCATTTCTATCTCCTGTGTTGGGCAGCATGTTAGCACGTTGGAAATCTTTAAGGCACTTTGGGTAGTACCTCCAGGCAAACTCCAACCCTTAGACTCTCTCTGTATTTTCTCTCTTTCTACTCTCTATTTTTTCTCTCCTTTCTCTCCGTCCCTATTTTTGCTTAAGTTATCTGCCTTGTGCCTATGTGACCTAGGTACCTTATATAGACATTGGCCTGTGTTACCGACAACCTATTGCATTAGGCTATGTTGTGGATGCCCACACTGAATTGTGGGCACCCACCTTCTGGACATTTAAAGATTATATATTGTAATATATATATTATATATATAATAATAATAAAAGTAATGATTAAAGTTATTATATATATAAATATTTATATTTATATTTATATATATATAAGTTAAAAGATGTTATTTTATATATATATATATATATATATATATATATATATATATAAGTTAAAAAAAAAGTAATGATATATATAAATGTATCATTACTTTTAAAGATAATATATTTATATATGTCAAATGATATCATGATATATTTATATGTATCATTACTTCTTTTTTAACTTATATTTATATATATATATATATATATATATATATATATATATAAGTTAAAAATATATATATTTATATTTATATATATAAGTTTTTTAAAAAAGCAATGATATATATATATATATATATATATATATATATATATATATATATATATATATATATATATATATCATTACTTTTTTTAAACTTATAAATATATATATAATAACTTTAATTATTACTTTTATTATTATTATAATATATATATTATAATATATAATCTTTAAACTTCCTGAAGGTGGGCGCCCACAACATGGCCCGATGCAATGAGTCGTTGGCAATACAGGTCAATGCCTATACAAGGCACCCGGGTCACACAAGCACAAAGCAGATAACTTAAGCAAAAACAGGGACAGAGAAAGGAGAAAAAAATAGAGAGTAGAAAGAGAGAAAATACAGAGAGAGTCTAAGGGTTAAAGTTTGCCCGGAGATATTACCCAAAGTGCCTTAAAGATTTCCAACGTGCCAACGTGCTGCCCAACACGAGAAAAAAAATGGTCATCAAATGAGTCAAAAAAGCTAAGAATTAGTCTATCTCTATTTAATTTGCATTCCACTCCACACATTTCAATTGCATTAATTACATCCACATTTTATTCTGCATTATTCTCCATCTTCCATTTTTCACTGTATTTGCCTGCCCAGGATCTTAAATCCTGTGAAGTAAGGCTAGTTAGCATTTTATCTTATTCAGTGCATTTTACTTTATTCGCCTACCCAGGGCCATTTGGTTCTGTGATGTAAGGCTAGATAACTTTTTTTCTTTGTTTCTGCCTGCCCAGCCCACATGGGTTGTGTAAAGCACGGCCAAATATAAATGCTGAAATTCCATTAAATCTCCAAAATTTAGAAATCCTGTGAAGTAGAGACCGTACATTATGCGGGTAGAAAAGGATGCTTAGACCCTTCCTTTTCCGTCACCGAGACCCTAACTCAAAATCTACGATCGCAAACCAACCGTGGGAGCCACTTGAGTTAGAAAATCGTGAGATTTCCTGATTCTTAAGCGATTCTACGGTTCATAGCCGGCCGTAGATTTTATGCTTTATTTGGCTAGTGGCGACTCCAAATCAAATACATTTTTACACCTGAGTCAATAGCACACATCGCTCATGGTAACAAAATCAATACGAAAGCTAACAAAGCGAAGGCATCGCCACGCTCGTGCACGCATGTGGGGGGAGGCGTTCACAACAGTTAAAAATATTTTATTTTATTTTATTTTATTAAATAAATAAATAAACCTCATAGGAATTATGCATTTTGTAAAATCCATCATATTTTTCTATTATTTTAATTAAAATTATTAAGTATCGTGTAGCTTACGCTATACTCTATGAAGCGCACGCTACATGCTATAAAGCGCCAAACGCTACACTATATGCTACGCTCTATTTAAAACATTGGTTGCTAGTGAAAACCCGCTTTTTACCAACCACCCAAAAGCCGCCACCCGAGGAGCACCATAATACCAACAATGATACGGAAAGGAGAACATACGAGTTGGTTCATGCATTAGACAGTTAAATGATTTGACTGAGAATCGGCCCGAACTATGGCCGACCCATACCAAAGATTCGTCTTCCTCAACCATTGGAAATCTGTCTTTCAAGAGGCCAAGGAGCCTTGCCATCTCTACAATTTCATCATCTAACAAATTCCTTCTGCAAGGAGGGGACCAAAAACGCATCCCACCACAAAAGGAGTAGCAATCCTTCGCTAATACATCCTTATTCAGGGTGAGACAAGTTAAGGTAGGGAAGGAGTGGGAGAAAGGTCGGTCTTCACACCAAACGTCAAACCAAAACCAGATATTGTTTCCTTTCCCCAAGGAGAAGAGATACCCCCACGAAATAGATGTTCCGCAAAAGACACCGCTTTCCACAACATAGAAAGGTGGTAAAGGGAAGAACGTTTCAGTCTCTAACCAAAGTTTTCCTTCCTTAGAACCGATTCTCCAAAGGCATTTCCCCAAAAGGGTCGTATTCACAGATCCTAACTCCTCAATGCATGCTCCCTCTTCCGCAATCGGATTGCAAACCTCTTTCCAATTGACAAGATGGAACTTCTTCTTGGATTCGATGCCTTGCCACAAGAAATCCCATCTTAATCTCTCTAATCTATCAAGAACCGAATTTGGACATTTGAATAGAGACAAAGTATATCAGCATATTAGAAAAGGTTGCCTTGATGAGCGTTAGCCTAGCTCCAAAGATAAATATCTCCTCTTCCAGCTAGATAGCTTCCTTTCAATTCTCTCAATCACCTTGTCCCAAAGATGCCGCGCAAGTTTCCCAATGCACAAAGGCAAACTAAGATAAGACAAAGGAATGGACCTAGTTTTGCATCCAAACACCTCCACTAAAACAGATAGCTCTTCCTTGCTCACTTGAATGCCAAGCATTTCGCTTTTAGCAATGTTGATAGTGAGGCCCAATGCCGCTTTAAAACATACAATAACTTTCTAAAGGTTATCCATTGCTTCCACATTCGCAGCACAGAACAAAAGTGTCGTTTGCATATTGGAGATGACTTAAATGGGTTCCTCCATCTTTAATCTCGAAACCTTTAACTAAACCAACATCCTTCCCCTTATAAAGCAAAAGGCTAAGGGCCTCTCCAACCACCACGAACAAGTAGGTGAAGAGAGATCGCCTTGACGGATGCCCGTAAAGGCTTTGAAATACCCCTTAGGAGAGCCATTGATAAGAATAGAATAGGAAGCCGACTGAACACAAGCTCGCATCATACCTCTCCATTTGGGCCCAAAACCCATTTTGAGAAGTATGTAATTGAGGAAGTCCTAGTCGACATGATCATAGGCTTTTTCAATATCCGACTTGCAAACCACTTGCGCTTCCTGGATCTGTTTCTTGAGTCAATGCATTCATGAGCTATCAAAGCATTGTCTAAAATCTACCTTCCTACAACAAAAGCTCCTTGATTCTCAGAAATAACGTCACTCAACATATTTCGAAACCAGATCGCCAAAACTTTAGCTAGAATTTTATATGGGCTGCCAATCAAGTAATGGGTCTAAAGTCTTTGATTACATCTGCGCCTTCGATCTTGGGAATAAGGGCAATAAAGGTTGCCCCCAACTCATTTAATAATTGGAATTTGGAAATGAAGTCCATAATATCCGATTTAACAATGTCCCAGTAAACCTTGAAGGACATTATCGAAAAACCATTTGGGCGTGGCGCCTTATCCCCGCACATTAGATCCAAAGCCGCTTTTACTTCTTCCTCCGTAATAGGAGATTCAAGAGATATACCGGCCTCTTTCGATAATTTCGGGAACTCCAAAATATCCATCCGTGGCCAATTCCAATTTTTTTAACATAAGAGTTCTTATAAAAAGATACAACTGCCTCACAGATGACCTCCTTGTTCGATGTGAACGAGTCATTGACCAACAAACTAGAAATGTGGTTTCCCCGAGCCCTGGCAATAACTATACTATGAAAAAATCAAGTATTTATGCCCCCCCTCTATAACCCAAAGGGCTCTTGAACGCTATTTCCACTGAATCTCTTCTTCTTTGATTTTAGAGGTCTCTTCTCTCATGATCTTCAAAGGAGATATGCCTGGATTCCTCTTTACTGTCCAGATTGTTAAACTCTATCAACACCACATCGAACTCAGCCTCCCTAACACCTAGAACCTCTTTTTCCACAACTTAATTTTCTCTTTTAGCATCCTGAGTTTCTTTGACAAACGAAAGCCCGCGAATCCATCAACCTGATAGGATCCCCACCACTCTTCAATCTACTTACAGAAACCTTTGATCTCCATCCAGGCGAACTCAAATCTAAACAGTTTGGGACTCCAATCATCTAGAGACACCTCAAGAAGAATGAGGCGCTGATCGGAAGTAAGTTTGGGAAGGCCCCATCGTGCCATGAGCAGAAACTTTTCCAACCAATCTGAGCAAACTAAAAATGTCCAACCCAGAGAGGATTGAGCATTCTTGACCATTCGACCATGTATACTTAGTGTCCCCCAATGGAAGGTCCACTAGCTCATTTTTATCCACCCAGGTAGAGAAGTTCTTCATGTTGGTCGTGACACGGCTCCCATTAGATTTCTCATGGCAAAAGCAAACCTCATTAAAGTCCCCTTCGACACACCATGGAAGGGACTAGCGTCAACTAACATTGTCGAGCTCCATCCAGAGGTGTTCGCGTAGGTCTACAATACATGAACCATAAACGGAGGAAAACAACCACCGCCATCCTGTACTAATCTCGCAGAGAACCACTGATGCAGAAAACCTGCCTGACACACTGTCCACCTTCTTCCAAACATTGGAATTCCAAGTCAAAAGGATACCGCTAGCAGAACCCACCGCGTCAACAGTAATTCATTCCTTGTTTTTAATACCCCATACTGCATCAACAGTGGCTTTGTCCATACTTTGCAACTTAGATTCTTGAAGCGTGACGATGTCAGCTTTCACCTCCTTGCAAAGCTTCCTAACCTGAGCCATTTTGTTCTTGCATCCCATTCCCCGAATATTCCATGAAACAACAATCATCGGAAACCAGCCTTACCCGTTCTGACCCTGTTGCCTCCATTAGATTTGGTTGTTGCAATGTAGTTGATAGAACATTCCAAACTAAAAAGCTCGTGCCAACCCTACGGAGACTTTTTTGGATTTGAGAGCTTGGATATCGTGAATTCTCTCTTTAATCTATATATTAACATGGAATTAGAGCATCTTTGTTTCTGATCTAATCCGCCATTCTCCCTTCTAGTTCTATCCCATATTTCTTTTTTGTCTCTCTTAACCCTCTTATGTTGATATTTTTGTAAGAAACCAAGAAACCTAAGGTTTCTTTTCTTTTTGTCATGTCAGGTCTTTATAATGGTCCATGCATGAGAAGGGGATGAAGTGTCCGTGATCATCACCTCTCATGTGTGGGATATATGGGTTGATTGCCTTTGTTTGATGTTCTATTCATGATCATCGACCTTGTGCTTGTTAAGAATGTGTGGACGTATGTACTAGTTACTCTCTTCAAGTGTGATGTGCATACCATGTGAAGCAATATAGGCATCATTGGACGCAAAAGGTCAGCCCATGTTGGTATAAACTTGCGGTATATATTTTAGTCCCTTGTCCTAGATGGAATAGAATAGTGATTTGAGAATTGGATTCATAAATCCATCTCATTTTAGGAGTTCAAATAATTGTTGTTAAATTAAATGGAACAAACCATCTTCGATGGTCCAAATCCATCCAGGTATTTTAACTACAAGGGAAAATTAAAATACTTGACCACTGAAAAGCTTGATGAGAATGCTAGTACATTTGATCAATGAATATACGAGAATGCTCAAATTATGACGTGGTTGTGGAATAGTATAAAACCTTCCATTACTACAAATGTAGCATTTTTGGATATTATAAAAAAAGTGCAGGATGCATCATAAGAGATATATTCATCCGACAAAAACATATCTCAAACATATCAACTGTTTGAAGAAATATTTAAGCTTCAACAATGAGATAAATCATTAGGTGAATACTATTCAAAACGACAACAGGAGGAGCTGAATGTGTATTAACCCCTCACACTACTAATTTAGAGAAGCAATGTCAACAACAAGGGAGTTCTGCATGGCCAATTTGTTATCCTGGATTAAAACGTGAACATGAACCGGTTCATGTATAGATTTTGGGTGGCAAGGATGTGTCATCTCTAAATGAAGTGTCTCACCTCCAACATGTACTCTTGGCTATAAGTGGAGCCAATGACAACTTTGCTTTAGCATCCTTTATTGGTTGAGGTCGATGCAGTGGTCATAGTAGCAAAGGCAATCAAGGTGGTCATGGTGAAGTACGAAAAGGTCATGGACCTATGAAGTGCAACCACTATAGGCTTACAAATCATTCTGTTGAAAAATGCCAAGATCTTCATAGGAAGCCAGCATGGGCTAATTAGGCATCTCACATTGGAAAGAGCAGTGGGTCTCATCTGGCTAGTTCTATGCATTCAACTCAACACCCACGCATGTCGAGAGAGACGGTTTCACTTACTCAAGAAAAGTATTTCAAGTTACTAAAAAATCTACAAAATCAACATATTCCTGCTACTTGTGCTACTATTTTTACTCCTACAGCTACATTCATGACCTTAGGTATGGCCCGTTTATGACCCAAGTTCCTTGCTCCATGGGTCATTAACTCTCGAGCATTTGACCACATGATAGGTGAGTCTAATACATTCTCCTCCATTGCAATTTCATTTGTCACTTTGATAGATGGTACTCAATTCAAAGAATGTAGAATGGGTATTGTTCATCCAAGTTCTTCCTCCTCACTGTCATTTGTCCTTTATGTCCCTAAATTTCCTTTAAGTTTTTTATCTGTTAGCCAATTTACCAAATCTGTTAACTGCTCCACGACGTTTTATCATCCGCGTTGTGTTTTCCAAGATACAAAGATGAAGAAAAAGATTAGTAGAGGGCCTGAACATGATGGATTGTACTATCTTAACCATAAAGTTGTTGGCACAGCAACACAGAAGAACATCTCTCCTTATCAATGGCACTACCGACTCAGTCACCCATCCTTAAATATTATCAAATACGTTTTTCCTTATGATTTATGTCAATTCTAGAGTATGAAGTATGAGCATGGTAATCATCGTTGTGTTCTTTTTCCACCACATATGGAAAAGCGTAGTTCAATTTCTTTTTCTTTACTTCATTCAAATGTTTAGGGACCAATTAAAATTTCCAATAGGTTAAAGTATAAATTGATGTTTTTTACAAATGACTTGGATCTATTTACTAAGAGACAGATCTAAATTATTCTTTATTTTTAAGACATTTCACATTAAAGTCCAAATTCAATTTAACTCAAAAGTGTATATGTTCGTTCAGATAATGCCAAAGAATATGTCCAATAATGCCAAAGAATATATCCTAACCTTTTAGTCAATATTTTTCTGAAATAGATATATTACATCAAACATCATGCGCCTATGCCTCGCAACAAAACGGTGTTGCAAACTGGAAAAATTATCACCTACTTTAGGTGACTCGTGCTTTATTATCAATTCAGATGAATGTTTTCAAAAGTTTTAGGAGTAATGCAATACTCACCGCATATTTTCTGATAAATCGAATGCCCTCGACTATTTTAATGGGTAATTCCCCTCGTGAAGTTTTACTCTAAAAAACTTCATTGTTTTTTTCACCTCCCCAAGTTTTTGGATGTGTATGCTTTTTCATCAATTGAAGTCCAGCTATGATAATCTTTTAATAGTAAAAACAGACCATAGGGCCACTAAATGTATTTTTCTTTATTACTCCCAAACCATAAAGGTTATCATTGTTACAATCCTCTCAGAAGACAATATGTGTCTCTTTATGTAGAAATTGTGCCAATACCAGTCACAGTTGAAGAAGATATAATCCAAT
This sequence comes from Magnolia kwangsiensis, assembly GCA_037074715.1. Classification (NCBI taxonomy): domain Eukaryota; kingdom Viridiplantae; phylum Streptophyta; class Magnoliopsida; order Magnoliales; family Magnoliaceae; genus Magnolia; species Magnolia kwangsiensis. The sequence continues at coordinate 89,421,013 of CM073584.1, read as the reverse complement.
CTCCTCCCTCTACTGACTCCTCCATTCCCACTGTGCCTCAACTAAAAGTTACTCACAACAAAAATAGACAGATAATGCAGCCAATCATAATGTGCCATCAAACATTTCCTCTTTCAAGCCTAGTGATCTAGTGACTTCCCTAGATAGGTATGATGTTCCTATTGCCTTGAGAAAAGGTAAGCGTGCATGTACTATTGATTACCCTATCTCCAATTATATGTATTTTCAATCCTTATCTCCTACTTTCCATAGATTTTCCTATCCTTGTTCTCTCATTCTATTCTTAAGTCATACCAAGAAACATTGTTACATAAGGGGTGGAAGCAGGCAATTGAAGAAGCTGCTCCTTATCAAAACAATATTTAAAAACTCACCAATCTACGTGCCGATAAACTATTGTTGGTTGCAAGTGGGTATACACAATTAAGTTTCACCCTAATGGTATAGTTGAACGTTTTGACGGCTCACTTATTTATGAAGGGATATACTCAAACTCTTCTTAGCGTGGCTTATACTAAAACTCTCTCATGTTGCCAAGTTGAACTATATTCATGTTATCCTCTCCATGGCCATTAAACATAGCTAGCCCCTCTTCCAGCCGAATGTCAAAAACACCATTCTTCATGGTGATCTTGTAGAGGAGGTCTAGATAAAGTAACCACATGGGTTTGTTACTCTAGAGAAGTCAGAAAAGGTGTTTAAACTGAATGAGGCAATTTATGAGGTGAAGTAATCACCATATGCATGGTTTGACAAATTCGGTAAAATTGTATTGAACTATAACTTTGTTCAAAATTATGTTGATCATTCCATCTTTGTACCGAAAGAAACCTTAAATCTTATTGTGATAATGGTGTATGTCGATGATATTATTGTTACAGGGAGTGACAATAGGGGGATTAAGGAGTTTAAGAGTCTTTAAAAGCATTTTTTAATAAAAGATATTAGTCATCTTTGATACCTTTTTAGTATGGAAGTTGACATATCCTAAGAAGGAATTAATCTGTCTCAACAAAAATATGTTCCGGATCTGCTCACGGAGACGGGTCTTATTGACACTAAGACAATTAATTCACCAATGGATCTAAATCACAAACTAGTTAGTGATTAAGGAGAAGCATTTGAAGACCTAGGGAGATATAAAAGATTGGTTGGGAAACTCATCTACTTGACTATCACTTGGTCAGACACATCGTATGATGTGAGTTGGTAAGACAGTTTATGAGGTCTTTGAGGGTACCTCACATGGATGCAATTATTTTGTAATAATCAGGTAGCATCCCACATTACAAACAATTTGGTCTATCATGAGAGAACTAAACATATTGAAGTTGATTGCCACATATCCAAGAGGGAATCCATTAGAAAAACCTTGACGCCATATGTCTGGTCCCAGGATCAACTAGTTGATCTAATCGCTAAGGCCCTTGGTCACAGTCAATCTACACACATATACTCCAAGCATCATCAACAATATCTATACTCCAGCTTGAGGGGGAGTGTCCATGGATATGGAGATGTGGGCCACAACACTGTATGGCCCACCTACACTTTGTTTTTAGTTATCTCTTCTTGTTATTAGTTTTTTATTTATGTCTAGGACGTTAGGGTATATTTGTTTTTGTTTATTAGGGATGTTTTTGCCTATTAACTATATTAATATAAAGGGGAGAGGGTGGACGCCCAAGCCCAACTCACCTTTCCTCTCTTCTCCCAATCTTCTTTTCTCTCTTTTCTTCTCCTCTTCTCCTCTCTCTAACCTACAATTCGACATACCCCTTTAAGGTGGAGTGGGTTATGCCACAATAAATGATCGTGTAGCATAAGGGTGGCAAAGGCAACAAGGCTAGGTAAGTGAGTGGGTTCATGCAACAAAAATAGTAAAGGGTGTCCACAAATATTTATAGGGGCGTTTAGGCTTCTTTGTTGTAGTTTTTGTTTGTTTAGGGATGACAACCTGTCATCTTTTCTAAGCTCTTTGCTTTTTCGATAAATTCTCAGAATCCTTCCAAAAAAAAATCATCACCATCATCATCCAAGCCTTATTCCAATTAGTTGCAGTTAGTTACACAAATCCTGTTTCATCATCCCACTCTATTAAGGAACAAAATCTCAATTAATTTATAGGGTATTATCCCACTCTATTAAGGAACAAAATCTCAATTAAACCATAGGGTATTAACTCTATTCTTACCACCTCCATCCATATCCTTTTGGGCCTTCCCCTTGCCCTTTTGGAGCCTTTAACTTGAACCAACTTGTTCCTAACTAGTGTAGTTCTTTTGTCTCCACTGCACAAGGCCAAACCATCTATAGACTACTTCCCCTCATCTTATTACCTATCGGTGATACTCCTAAGTCCCCTCAAATGTATTCATTTCTAATTCCATCCTTGTTGTGTCATTCATCCATCCCAACATCCATAAGGGGGGGTGGGGTGGATGCATTTCAACTCCCTATAAAATTGTTTTTCCCTGACAACCCAACATTCTATACCACAAAGCATGGCTGGTTTTATAGCTACCCTATAAAACCTCCCCTTCAGTTTGATTGGGATGCTGCGATCACACAAAACTCTTGAGGCACATCTCCCTCTCAATATATTTGCACCAAATTAGACTAATTAATCATGATATTTCATGATATTTGGTGCAAGCAAAAGCACTCTTAAAGAAGTTGAATTATCTGTGTAAGCAAATAAATAAGATACTGAAAAAGAGGATAAAAATAAAGACATAAAGATACCTTTAAGAGTTATGTAGAAGTGAAAGGAAATAGGAAAGAGAAAGAAAGAGGATGGGAAAGAGACTGAAGAGGGAACAACTAAGGTTGTACGTCCCCACTCTCACCCTTTTTATATCAAGTCAAAAAACGTTTTAAAAATGCCAACAATACTCTCACCTAATTACAAATTACAATATGACATGTGCATATTAAGTGCACCTAATAAAGTAAATAAGGGGAGACATTGACAAAACTAAAGACTAGGTGGCCATACAACTATACAACTCCTTATTATAGTCATCTATTGTATGGCACTCCCCCTCAAGCTGGAACATAGATGTTGTCAATGCGTAGCTTGGAATAAACACATGTAGAGAGATTGCAACGAAGAACTTTAGTAAACACATTAGTGAGTTAATCTTAATATTGATTATACAACGTAGAAATTTCACCAATAGAAATCTTCTCACGTATGAAATGATAATCGACTTCAATATGCTTAGTTCTCTCATGATAAATTGGAATATTTGCAATATATGTTTCTAGATTATTGCAAAATAATTGCATTTGTAGGAACACTGCAAAACCCATTTCCTACAACAGTTTCTTAATCCACACGAGCTCACAAATGGCATGAGCCATCACCCTATGTTCTACTTCAGCACTTTGCTTTTTTATTTTCCACGTTATCAAATTCCCTTCCACAAATGTGCAGTACCAAGTAGTAGACTGCCTATTAGTTAGGGCCTACCCAATCTACATCAAAATACCTTGTAACTTGAAAAAGTTAATTCCTTTTATATAAAATTCCTTGACTAGGTGCTCCTTTAAGATATCACAAAATCTAAACAACCGTGTCTATATAAGGCACTCAATGAGAACTAATAAACTGACTTACCACACTAACAGTATATAAATATTTGTTTCAACTCAGGTGGTAGAATCTCAGGAGTTTCAACTCCCGGTCAGGGGTTGAGTACCCATAGGTGGTGAAATTCCACCAGGGTGAGTGTGTTGGGTGTGTGCGTGTGAAAAAAAAAATGTTCAAAAAAAAAACAGTATATAAATATCTGGCCTAATGATTGTTAGGTGGATAAGTTTTCCGACCAATCCTTCATACCTTCCTAGGTCATACTTCATTAGTGTATCAACTAGCTTAGTACCAAGAAGACCTGTTTTTATAAGCAAATTCAGAACATATTTCCTTTGAGATAAATTAATCCCTCTTTTGGGCCTTCCCCTTGCCCTTAGGTGGATAAGTTTTCCGACCAATCCTTATTTGGGTCCTCACTCTTGCTCGGGTGGTAGAATCTCAGGAGTTTCAACTCCCGGTCAAGGGTTCGAGTACCCATAGGTGGTGAAATTCCACCAGGGTGAGTGTGTTGGGTGTGTGTGCGTGTGAACAAAAAAAAATTGTTAAAAAAAAAACAGTATATAAATATCTGGCCTAATGATTGTTAGGTGAATAAGTTTTCCGACCAATCCTTCATACCTTCCTGGGTCATACTTCATTAGTGTATCAACTAGCTTAGTACCAAGAAGACCTGTTTTTATAAGCAAATTCAGAACATATTTCCTTTGAGATAAATTAATCCCTCTTTTGGGCCTTCCCCTTGCCCTTAGGTGGATAAGTTTTCCGACCAATCCTTATTTGGGTCCTCACTCTTGCTCGGGTGGTAGAATCTCAGGAGTTTCAACTCCCAGTCAAGGGTTCGAGTACCCATAGGTGGTGAAATTCCACCAGGGTGAGTGTGCTGGGTGTGTGTGCGTGTGAAAAAAAAAATGTTAAAAAAAAAATAGTATATAAATATCTGGCCTAATGATTGTTAGGTGAATAAGTTTTCCGACCAATCCTTCATACCTTCCTGGGTCATACTTCATTAGTGTATCAACTAGCTTAGTACCAAGAAGACCTGTTTTTATAAACAAATTCAGAACATATTTCCTTTGAGATAAATTAATCCCTTCCTTTGATTTGACAACTTCTAATCCAAGGAAATATAGAAGATTCCCCAAATCTTCTATTAGGAAGTGATGTTGAAGATACTTCTTAACATTCCCAATTCTTTACTATTCATTCCCTATAACCGCATTGTCATTGACATGTACTACGAATACAATCACACAAGAGAAGCCTCTTTGAATGAAGGCAGAATGATCAGCATGAATTTGAAAATAATAATAATAATAATAATAATAATAAATCATAGGCTAAACACCACCTTACTGAATTTATCAAAACATGCACGTGATGACTACTTTAACCCATAAATCACCTTTCTTAATTTACAAACTTTATCTAAATCCCCCTGAACAACAAACCCAAGTGTTTCCTCCAAATAGACCTCCTCTGTGAGATCACCATGAAGAGATGCATTTTTAACATCAAACTAAAATAGGGGTTATACATGATTAACAACAACAGAAAGAATGACACTAATGGAATTAAGCTTGGTAGCTTAAGAGAGTTTAGGTATAATTGATGCCAAGAGTCTTGAGTGTATCTCTAACAACTAAGCGAGCTTTCAATCGTTCAACTATGCCATCAAGCTGAAATTTAAGAGTAAACACCCAGCAACAATCAATAGTACGTTTACTGGCTAGAAGACTTAGCTCCCAAGTGTCATTTTGATGAAGCACAACCATATGTTCTTCCATGGCATGCTTCCTCTCCTTATGTGATAAGGCTTCCTCGTATGACTTGGGAACAAAATGAGATGACAAAGACAAGGCAAATTTACAAAAGACGAATGACAAACATTGAAAATGAACAAAATTTAAGATAGGGTGGTCAGTACACACACACTTTACCTTTCCACAAAGAATTAGGGAGATCAAATGAATAAGGAGATATGGATGAAGCAATTGGATCAACAAGCTCGTAAGTAGATATGGTGGATGGCACATGCACATCATAGTTGATAGCACTCTCTCCCCATTTTCATCGTGAGTAGACTTTCAAGTGTGGGCTTAATAGCAGTAATGACCTAACCGGTGGAAGGAAGCAATTGAATAGCATTTTCTTTGACAGGAATAGGCACAAACACTATGGGATGAGATGGTGAAGCTTCCAAGTCAAGACATCTACCTTCACTTGAGAAGAATGGAGTGGACTCAAAGAAGGTAACATCAGCACAAATAAATTGTCTTCAAAGGAAAATATTGTAACCTCTATAATCCATTTGCGATATAGAATAACCAAGAAAAATACACTTAATTACCCTAAGGTCTAATTTATTATGTCCCAACTCTAACTAATGAACAAAGCATACACACCTAAAACATTGAGGAATAAAGAAAACAATAGAACACATGGAAACAAAACTGCATGGGCGACTAACCTTATAAAGATAGTAGAGGGCATTCTATTGATTAAATAGAAATGTTTTTAAATTACCTTAAAAACATTTTGAAACATTCATATGAATTAACAAGGCATGTGTCACCTCAAGCAAATGACGACTTTCTTGTTTTGCAACCCCGTTTTGTTATAAGGTGTGAGCATACATTTTTTAATGCAAAATACCATTTTCAGATAAATACAATCTAAAAGAATTGGCTATGTAGTATGTACAACTTAGCATTATCTGAACGACACATACACACTTTGGAGTTAAATTGATTCTATACTTCCATATGAAAAGATCTTTAAAATAGAGAACAATTTAGATGTATCTTTCATTAAATAAAGCCAAATCATTCTTAAAAAATCATCGATAAAAGTAACAAAATACCTATATCCTAACACACTAAAAACTCAAATAAGTCCTCAAATATCTGAATGGACCAAAGAGAATGGAACTAGACTATAATTTTCCATATGGAAAAGCGACTCGATGATGCTTACTTAATTCGCACACTTCGCATTGTAAAGTTGACATAGAGAACACTTTTGAGAATCTTCAAGGACGGATGATCGAGAAAATAATGACATTGGTAAGGAGAGATGTTGTTTTACACCACTACAATTACTTCACAATCAAGATAGTAAGCCACCATGCTCATGTCCTCTACTAATTTTCTTCTTCGTCTTTATACCCTAAAAAACATAAAGTGAAGGATATAAATGAATTTTGTTAATTTGCTAACAGGCATAAGGCTAAAAGGATTTTGTAAGTTTACTAACAGGCATAAGGCTAAAAGGAAATTTAGGCACATAGAAAACACATGGCTAGAAAGAAATGCACTTTGACGAATGGTACCAATTCCACACACTTTGGACCAAATATTATCTATCAAAATGACCAATGAACTCGATAACAATGTATCAATAGAGGAAAAAGCACTCAACTCACTTGTCATATGGTCAAAAGGTCCAAAGTCAATGATCCATAGAGAACAAGACTTAGACCCTAAAACAAGGCGTACTTGAGTTCATGAATGTAGCTATAAAAGTGGAAGTAGCGGCGCATAGATGGGCTAATTCTTTAATAACTTGGATTACCCATCTTTGGTAAGCATGACACTATGTCACTAAATGTACTTAGTGATTGAGTTGTAAGAGTAGAACTAGCAAAATGAGACCCACTACTCTCTTTAAAATAAGATGCATGATTTGCTCAAGCTGACTTCCCATGAGTGTCCCAGTATTTCTCAACAGTGTGATTTGTAAGCCCACATTAAGTACACTTCTTAAGCCCGCGACCTCCCCCTGCATCCCTACAACCACCTTAATTACATTAATTACTTTTGTCACCTCCTTGATTGCCTTAGCCACCATGACCAACACCTTTACCTCACTTAACAAATAATGTCAAAGCAGAATTATCGTTGGCTCCACCTACAAAGCCAAGAGATACACATTAAAGGCAAGCGCAAACTTCATTTAGAGATGGAAATCCTTGTAACTCAAGATTTATGCAAACTGGCTCATATTCTGGTTTCAAGCCATATAAAAATTTAATCACATGAAACTCCTCACATTACTAACATTGTTTCTCTATATCATTAGTAAATGATTGATACACATTCAGCTCCTCCCACATTCATTTGAGTGTTGAATAACATTCACCACAGGACTTGTCCCCCAGTTAGAATGCAAAATTCTCTTCAAATAACTGAATACATTTCTGGTAACACATCCCACACCTCCTTTGTAGTACCATTCCACAACCATACCATGATCTTAGCATTTTCCTAGATCCACTTATTGTATGTGCTATCACTTTCATTTGATTTCTCCACAGTCAAATATTTTAATTTGGCTCTGGCCATAAAACACGCTTAGATTGATTTAGACCACTGGAGTTGATTTCTCCATTTTGTTTTATAAAGGTTATTTGAACACCTAGAAAATAGGATGGATTTAGAAACCTGGATCTTTGACCACCCTTCGTTTCCAATGGAATAAGAAATAAAAGAGAATACCATAGTGCTTACACGAATGAGGACTGACTCTTCAAGATATAAGAACTCTCCGATTGCACGCTCCACACAATGTACCCACCACACTTAACGAAACAATCAGCCCACACGTTCCAACCAGACACGAGAAGAGCAATGATCATGAACAAACCATTCACACTCAGACGCAGATCATTACAAAAGTTTATTTAAAAAAAAAAAAAAAAAACTATGATTCTTAGAGAACTTTCAGCATAAGAAAGATGTGAATAGCAAAGAATGAAGAATTTATGAGATAGAAGAGAAGAAGGCGGTATAAACCAAAATGAAACCCTCTCTGGTACCATGCAAATTTATGGAAAAGTGGAAGGAAATAGAAAAGAGGAAGAAAAAAGATAGGAAAGAGAGAATGACAAGAGAAAAATTAGGATTGTGCATCCCTAATCTCTCCCTTTTTTATATTAAGACCAAAAAAAAAAAAAGTAAACATGCCAAAAATACCCCACACCTACTTACAATACAATGTGTATATTAAATGCACCTAAAAAACTAAACAAAGGTCATACGGACAAAACAAAAGGCCTGGGTGGGGCTTACAACTATATGACCCCTTATTATAGTCATCTAGGTGGGCCATAGAATATTACAGCCACATCCACAATCATTAATAATACTCATAATAAGAGATTAAACGAAAACCATAAAGGTACCTATAATACAGAGAATTATCCCATTGAAGCTTCCCATGTTTACAAATAATCAAGTTCACACTTCCTAGATTGGTTTTATACCGTAGGAAACCACATTTCTTCTCTATGAATGTAATCAATCTAGAGTTATGGACATCTTCCAATCAAAAAGTTTGAAAATTCTAAGCATGAATATCAACAGTATCTTTTAAAAAGGGTTGGGCTAGCACTTAGCTTAAACAATGCGAGGTGAGCTCGGCCAAGATATATATATATATATATATATATATATATATATATATATATATATATATATATATATAGAGAGAGAGAGAGAGAGAGAGAGAGAGAGAGAGAGAGAGAGAGAATTTCCCTAAAGCATGTAAAGAACTGCTAGAATTGTCTTCATCTCCTTCATTTCCCTTACTTATCACAAGGCAAATGTCAAATTGTTGGAAATTATCTTCACCCATTGTATTTGGTTGCATGCATATTCCAATTTGCCACTCATTTGATAACAAAAAAAAAAAAAGCCCAAAAGCCAAAGAAAGATTAAATGCAGAGGCAGTGCAGCAACAATAACTAGAAAATAAACCAAGAGGACATAAAACACCCACGAATCACGAAATATCAGAAGTAGCAGCAGCACCCAAGTAGAAAATTCATGCATCTATTAATCAAACCAACAAAAGCTGATTGTCAGGACACTAGGTATAATCAAGACAGCTTTCATTCCTATGAAATGTGTCCATATACACTTCCATAGAATCTAAAACAAATTTTCCTAAGAATCAAATGTAGAATTAATGCAAGTGGTCTCTTCTCTAATAAAATCACAGTACTGAAATTTAGAGTTGATCCACAGTTCCATTAGAGATGATTCCAAATATAGTTTCAAATTGCTCCCATTGAAAAGATTACGACAAGCATTTTGTAACTACAAAACTAAACATTGCATGCTTTTTCTACTCATGAAAATGCTTTTTTATGTTGACATTATCTAATTGCTAAATAGAGAACAGGAAATAGGAATAGATCCAAGAGAAATGTGATGGCTATTCGTGAGAGTGGGATTTTCAAATCCTACTCTTCCAATACACACCAATGTGGCACGAATGATCCAGATCCAGGTTGTTCATCAGGTAGATCCTGTACTGCAGGTTTCATGGCCCAAAATCAGGCCATTCAGCAGTTGGGCCATATATGAAAAAACAAAAACAAAAAAAAAAAAACACAGTTGAACACAATTGGCCAACTATCCACATTCAACATACATGTCTGCCTCATCTTATGAGCAGGCCAGCTTGATCACGGACTTGCCACAGCAGATACACCTTGTTTTGACCCAATGAACAACCCAAAGCTTCCATACACATGACTGAGTAAGATTCAAATCCTACTTTAACTAATAGCCACACATACGGCAATGTATACAAATATTGGATTGAAACCCAAAATTCAAATTCAAACATATCCAAAGCCACACCCACCGGTACTTGAAGCCCAATTTCTTGAATGCTCTCCATAAGCTCCTTCACCTTCTCAAGATCATTAGCTCTCGTACGCATAAGTGGCCTCCGTATCTTATCAAGGGGAATTTCGAGAATTAAGGGCCCCCCAGATTTGGGGTTGCTGAAAGGGACACCTGAAACAAACAAGAACCCATCAAATTTCAATCAAAGCCCTACAAACCGATCAACTAAAATAGCTAAAATGAATCCTTTAAACAACAAAATTGCTAAAAAATCAACAAAAATAAAACCAAACCCAACAAACAAAACAGAGTTGGAGAGACTAAGAGAGAGGGAATTTGATGTGTGCACCTTACGCAACACGTCTTATAACGTGGACCAGAAAAACAGCACACCAAGCATCCAATGATCCCGAGAGATCGTCTGGTGGCCCTAAAACCACGGGCCATAGTCCAAACTATTGAATTGGATTAAGCAATCCCAGCCATTCAAATGGAGGACATTTTCTCATCGAACATAAACCACTAGGGACATTCTCTTTTATATCCATTACAAGGGAAACTTAACAACATTTGATAACTGAGATCTTTTTTAATCTAAACGCATCTGCAGTAGGGGCCATGAGAAGAAATGGCCGGATTACCGAACTGGTGTATGAAGCGTCAGATTTTCTGCAGTAGGGGCCACGAGAAGAAATGGCCGGATTACCGAACTGGTGTATGAAGCGTCAGATTTTTAGTGGGAGGCTGGGAACACATGGTAAGTAGCCAGTGCCCCATTGCACTATTTAATTGTCAAATATCAAGAACTTTTCCACTAAAACTCGGCATCCCCACTCAGAAACTCATCGTTCCTCAGTGAAAATCCTACAAATGCTGAAGAATTAGAGTTGCTGAGATAGAAGAAAGATGCAGGTTTTTCACTACAGATAACTAACCTGAAGCAAAACACTAAATTCCTTATCTGGAGCTTAGCAATCAGATTACACAAACGACACAATGCTCCTTGATCCAGACCATCCACTGGATGGGCCACACTGTGGATGATCTACCTACCACAGATTAGATAAATTGGACAGTCCTACCATCAGATTGGTGGACTTTTCCCGTCCAATTGCCTGTCGATGGCCGGATGCATTGAGGTCTCCCGATCTTTATGCTTCGACCAATCCACGGTGGGGCCCACCAATGAATGGCACAGTCATGGAATATCCTTCCACGCGTCCAAATTTTGTGGGAGCTCGTGATCAAAAAAATTAAAATTAAAATTAAAAATTAAAAACAAAGAAGCAGCAGATAGGCAAACCACCAAAGTGAAAACGCAGTCCGCCAGCTTGGTCATGCTGATAACTGCAAAACCCACTTCATGATCTGGGTCCACCATGGTAATAGGCCATGAACGGTCCTCTTTTTACGCAAAGAAAATCCAAACCATTCTAAAAGCTAGGATCATCCGTAGCAAACCATAATTAATCCATGGCCTATCGATAGTCGGACCTACATCTTTAACGGTTCCGATCATTCATAAACATGGCCCTACCAAAGGACTACGAATTCCCATCAGTAGTCCGCGGGACTACATGACCAGGACTGTTTTTATACTAAAAATAAGAAGAACCCATCATTTGTTAGTGAAAATCCTCCACACCCAGAAAAAAAATTCAGAGACTGAAATACATCCATCAGCTAAGACAGAAGATTACAATAACCCAAATACACACACACAGAGAGAGAGAGAGAGAGAGAGAGAGAGAGAGAGAGAGAGAGAAAACCGTTTGAAGAAGCTGTGGCGCGCAGTGAGAATTTCTTGAAGTTGAATTCCTTGAAGGTGTATTGAAGATTCAAAGATACACTCGCCATCCCTCTCTCTGTCTCTCTCTCTCTCTCTCTGTCTCTCTCTCAGCTCGCGCTAGAAGAAGGAAGGGAATTGGAGGGGAGGAGGTATGTGATACTGATACGTGTCACGCATCTTTACACGATATACATGTGTTTTGAATTCTCACCAGTGGGGCCTATGTTAGATAATCCAGACCATTTATCTATTTCATTCCATTGTGGATGGAGTATGGAACAAAAATTTCTTTCATATTACAATCTAAACCTATCTAAATGTGGCCCACATATAGACGGCTAGAATTTTTTTTCCAAAATCAACTTAAAAATATCCACATGCTGAGAAATGTTCCAGTGGAATCAATGCATGGACACCTATCTGGACCGTCTGTTATGTTCAGTCCACCCTTTTCCAGAATTTCCAGTATCTGTGACCATAAACATCGGTAACCGGACCGATCTTCTTCAAACAATCTTGTCCATCCATTTTTGCATACCATTTACTTTACGTTTTGATCATCAGATCAGTATAATTTTATCAAGGCCATCCATGAATAATACACTGGATTTAATGGATGGTCCAGATAAGATATATGTATGCCAACAAGTCCAAATTAAACTACGTGCATGAAAGTGCTTCCGTACATATAGCTCACTTTAGCGTTTATCCCTGATATTTGTTTATGAGATCTTATAACCTAAAATAATTTTAAGGTAGATCAATGGTATGGATTACTGGAATATGGACCCCACTTGTAAGAATTGTAAACGCGTGTGTATTGTGGGAATACACGAGCCACGCGTCACCAGTTCTTCGAGCTGTTATCCGCAGTGTGGGACACGTGCCTAATGTAAGAGAACTTGAACGCGTTGTACCTACCACGAGGAAGCAGTTCTGGTAAAGCCTGCCACACGTGCCACGTGTGATTGATCCAAACGGCTTATCAGGCGGATTACATCCAGTAGAACCCTGATTTAATAATCAGGCTGATCTTATCATTAGATTAAGTAAATACGGCCTTTGATTTGATTTCTTTTATACATTCATCGTTTTGTATCTGATTGGCCATCTCGTGATCAGATCCACCAAATTTTCTAGAAAATTTTCTATAATGTGGGGTCCACCTTTATAACGGTTTGGATCTCGTATACATTTTTCCAATTAGCACACGAGAAACGCGTGTGCAAAAAAATGTTTGCTCATCCGCAGTTCGCTGCTTGGTCGCCGAGCGTTGAACGTGGGACGGTGGTCAATAGACATGTATTGTCTGTGGTCGGAAGCTATTTGGGGCCCACAGAGATTTCCATGAGAAATCAACTCAGTCCATTAGTTTCTCAACCTCACAATAGGTAAGGATTCCAAAAATCAGGCAGATTCAAACGTCATGTGGGCCATACGAATGGAAAGAGTGAGAGTAGAAATGTAAACCGTTGAAAACTTCCTAGAGCCCATCATGATGCTTGTATTCCATCCAAACCATTCATAATGTTACTAACACTGCAATAAATTCCAGGTACAAATATCGTCCTGATTGAAAACTTCTGTGGCCCCACAAAGTTTCCAGATGTAGGCGTTCAATCCACGCTCTTTCCTTTCGTGTGGCCCACATAAGCGTCAGATATTCGTTATTTTTGGAACCAAGAGCTACTGTGAGGTTTATAAACAAATGGATTGATTGGATTTCGCACGTACATATATGTGGGCCTCTCATAGTTTCCGATCGCAGGAACTTTCTGCAGCTGGTGGCAGGACGCGGATTAGCTACTGACAGGTTGCGTAGACGTGCTACTGAAGTGACGTCACCAAGTTCTGTGGCCCCAACCATGATGTATGTATTATATCCATGCCGTCCATCCATTTGAATAGATGATTTTAGGGCATGAGCCAAAGAATGAGGTAGATATAAAGCTGGAATGGACCCCACCATAGAAAACAGTAGGGAGAGTGGCGTCCACCGTTGAAACCTTCCTAAAGTTCACCGTAATGTTTATTTGAGATCCAACCGGTTCATAAGTTAACACGGATATGAAATAAAAATATCAACTTGATATAAAAATTTTGTGGCCATTAGAAGTTTTTAACAGTGGGTGTCACTCTCCCCACTGTTTTCAACAGCTATTTCGTACTGAAGTGACGTCCCCAAGTTCTGTGGCCCACCATGATTTATGTGTTATATCCACACCGTCCATCCATTTGGATAGATCATTTTAGACAGGAGCCAAAGAACGATGCAGATCCAAAGCTCAAGTGGACCCCACCACAGAAATCAGTAGGGACATTGACGCCCACCTTCCTAGGGCCCACCTTATTTGAGATTCAAACTGTTCTTTAAGTTCACATAGACATGGACGAAGGGAAAAAATAGATATCAGCTTGATCGAAAACTTCTGTTGCCCTCGAAAAGTATTTAATGATAGCCGTTCAATCCCCATTAGTTTCTATGGTGGGTTCCACTTGATCTTTGGATCCGCCTCGTTCTTTGCTCATGGCCTAACATAATCTCTTCAAATGGATAGACGGTGTGGATACAACGCATATTTCATAGTGGGACCACAGAACTAGGTGACACTAGTGAGATAGCTACTGAATCCGTCCATAGCCAATGTGAGTCTATACAAGGTGGGTAGAATTCAGCTGCGAGACGATATGGTAGAGCCCAAGAAACAGACATCTCCCTACATTACACGTGGCAGGCTGACATATCCACAGGGCCATCCAGACAGTGGGCCTATCATGAATGGCTCGTGTTTGAAGAATCACACCTGTTAGACAACCATATCCTTCATTTTCTCCATTTTTCCACCACAACTGGTGATGAATCTTATTTTCTAATGTCACTTTCAACGCAACTGGTAAGATGGCTACACTATAGTCATCTGTCCACGACTATCTATTTCTAAGGAAAAAGTGTTGGGGGCCTTGCACGAAACCTTAGGATCTAGCCTTCCGAATAAATCAGAAGTATGGGATAATAATAACAATGAAATAAATCAAAGCAACAATCACACACCAAACAAGAGATTTTTACGTGGAAAACTCTTAAAGAGATAAAAACCACGGGACCTCGTCAAGATCAACAATGCACTATTAAGCAGAACGTTACAACCTTCTTCACTCACGCAGGAGTGGATAAACAATAAAAGAATAAAAGAAAACAGAGAGATCTGACCGATTACGAGGACGTAAAAGGGCTGAGATGTATATTGCACAGTAGATCACCTCCACGAGCATAACCTCTCTTCTACAAGTTTCCTCCCTCTCTTTCTCTTTCTCTCTCGCCCTTGATAACCCTCTAGTATTTTTCACATACCCTAGAAAAACCCTAGGGATCCATTTTTATAGTTTTAGGAAACTCATTTCCGCATCCCAGTTGCGAAAGGACTCGGATCCGCAAAATCGTGCAAAATCGCGAAACGAATCTGTGTAGTTTCGACTGGTTGTAGCTCTCCTACGACTGGTCGTAGCTCTCGAAGAAAAAATAGCACAAATAAAAAAAAACAGCACAAACTCACTGAACTTTAAGTCGTGCTAGGGCTCGAACCTACGACCGATCGAGCGCCTCCCACGACCGGTCGAAGACCTCCTACGACCGGTCAAGCAACGCGGTGAATTACTCCGATTTTTCACCCGTTGCTCCATCTCTCCTCTGATCTGAGGAGAAAAATCCCATCAAATCTCCCCCTTTCCGACTCAGGAAGGATCCACCTTCTTCAAGCCAGTCAGGTATCTACAAACCTCAAATTTGCCCTTGAGCAAAGTCTTGGTCATTACGTCTGACCTATTATCGTCCGTGTGGACTTTCTCAAGCTGTAACACTTTCTATTCCAAAGTATCCCTGATCCAGTGATACCGAATCTCTATGTGCTTCGACTTGGAATGCTAACTTGGATTCTTGCTCAAGTATATAGCACTCTGATTATCGCAATAGACCACGTGCTCCTCCTGCTTCAGGCTAAGTTCCTGTAGGAACCTCTTCATCCAAAGCATCTCTTTACATGCCTCTTTGACTGCAATGTACTCGGCCTTTGTCGTCGACAATGCTACGACCTTATGTAGCTTGCTCTGCCAAGAAACCGCTCCCCCTGCAAACGTAAATATGAACCCCGATGTAGACTTCCTGGAGTTTATGTCACCTGCCATATCTGCATCTGTGTAGCCCTCTAGCACAGGTTTACTGTCACCATAGCATAGGCTCAACCTGGATGAGCCTCTTAAATACCGCTGTATCCACTTCACCGCTGCCCAATGTTCTTTGCCAGGATTAGCAAGATACCGGCAGACAACACGAACCGCATATGTCATGTTTAGGCGTGTACACACCATAGCATACATTAAACTTTCTACAGCAGACACGTAGGGTATTTTCTGCATCTCTTCTACCTCTGCCTTCGTCTTTGGACACTGTCTGTCGCTCAATCTGAAGTGACCATCCAGTGGAGTACTGACCGGCTTCACTGCATTCATATCGAACCGCTCTAGGACTTTCTCGATATACCGCTCTTGTGACAGCCAAAGCTTTATGCTGTTTCTGTCACGGGTTATCCCTATTCCTAGGATCTGTTTAGCCGGGCCCAAGTCTTTCATCGCAAATGACTTGTCCAACTCCTGTTCAGCCTGTCGATCTTCTTGATGTCATTTCCCATGATGAGCATGTCATCAACATATAACAGCAGAACTATGAAATCACCATTTGAGAACTTGCGCGTGAACACACAGTGGTCCGACTCCGTTCTGTCATACCCATGCTGTAACATGAACGAATTGAACTTCTTGTACCATTATCGTGGAGCTTGTTTCAGCCCATACAAGCTCTTCCTCAGCCTACACACCATATGCTCATTGCCCTTAACTTCGAACCTCTCTAGTTGATGTATGTAGATCTCTTATTCCAGGTCACCATGAAGAAAAGCAGTTTTAACATTCAACTGCTCTATCTCCAGATCCATGTTAGCCGTCAACCCAAGCAACACCCGTATAGATGTCATCTTCACCACCGGTGAGAATATCTCCTCGAAGTCTATGTCTTTTCTCTGACCGAACCCTTTTACCATAAGTCTGGCCTTGAACCTCTTCTGTGAATTCTTCTGTTCAACCTTCTTTCTGAACATTCACTTGTTCCTCAGAGCTTTCTTACCCTTAGGCAGTTTCACCATGTCATAGGTGTGGTTCTTATACAAGGATTCCATCTCCTCTTGCATAGCTTTCAACCACTCCTCCTTATGCTTATCGGCTAGGGCCTCAGAATAATCTTATGGCTCTCCCCCATCAGTCAGCATAATGTACTCATGGGGTGAGTACCTCTTGGACGGCTACCTGTCCCTAGATGACCTCCTCACCTGTGGCTCAACAGGTGGATCAAGTGGGGGCTGCTCCCCCGGTCCATCTTCTGTAGGAACTCCCTCGTCCTCTGCATGTTGTTGTACTCCCCCGTCATCAGGCACCACGGGAGGAATAACAAGATCCATGTCCTCTAGCTCACCTAAGCTAGGCTGGTTCTTCTCTGGCTTACCAATGTCCTCAATACACTGATCTTTAAAGAAAACCACATCTCTGCTCTTGACGAGCTTCTTCTCGGTCGGATTCCACAATCTGTAACCGAACTTTTCATCACTGTACCCTAGGAGCACACACTGCCTGATCTTCATGTCGAGCTTGGACCTCTCGTCCCTTAGTACGTGAACGGATGCCCTGCATCCAAACACCCTGAGATGACTGTACGATGGATCATGTCCAGTCCACACCTTCTCAGGTACTTCTCCATTCAATGGGGCCGATGGAGACCTGTTTATCAGATACACCTCCGTGTGCATTGCTTCTCCCCAGAACGTCTTGGGCAACTTCGCATGGGATAACATGCATCTGATTCTCTTAACAATAGTGCGATTTATTCACTTAGCTACACCATTATGCTAGGGGGTCTTGGGAACCGTCTGTTCATGCCGTATACTCAGGGACTTGCAGTACTCATGAAAGTCGTCAATGTATTTACCACCATTGTCAGTGCGGATGCACTTCAATGATTTACTTGTCTCTCTCTCGACCATAGCATGAAACAACTTAAACACACCAAAGACCTCGTTCTTGGATTTCAAAGCATAAACTCAAACCCTCCTAGATGCATTATCTATAAAAGTAACAAAGTACAATGCCCCACGCAAGGTTTTTGTCCTTATAGGACCACACACATCAAAATAAACCAAATCTAATGCATGCACTTTATTAACATGAGAAACAGTTTTAACAAATGAAACTCTATGTTGTTTCCTTGATAAACAATCAAGACAGTTTTTGAGAGGTATACCTGTCACGTCTGGAAGGAGCCGCTTCCTCGTTAGTAGCTGAAGCCATTTTCACTCATGTGGCCTAGACGCCTGTGCCACATGTTAATAGTTGAATCTTCCGTTGTGTTCAACTCACTCTTGCATACACTGACACTTGCCTTATATAGGATGCAACACTTCTTTCCTCTGGCTACGATCAATGAACCCTTGATGAGCTTCCAGCGTCCACCAGCAAACCGGCTTTCATAATCATCATCATCCAACCTTCCCGTCGACATCAAGTTGAGGCGAAGGTCTGGGATATGCCTCACATCCCTTAGAACCAATGTGTATCCCACATCGGTCTTCACACAATATCACCGACCCCTACAATCTTTGATACGCCAGAATTTCTCATCTTCACGGTCCCATAGTCACTTGACTTGTAGCTTGTGAAGAAATCTCTGCTTGGAGTCGCTTGAAAAGAAGCTCCTGAGTCAATCACTCAGTCGGTGTCCTGACTTGTAGCCGTGAGACATACATCGTGATCTGGTGAAAGAATAATAATAATGTCGTCATCTGAAACGACCACAGCAGAATCAGATTCATCTTCCTTCTCCTTTCTTTTTCCTTTCTTGTCGCTCTTAGCCTTACGACATTCATGCTTATAGTGGCCCTTCTTGCCACAATTCCAGCATTCAACATATTTTCTATTACTCGACTTGCCTCTTGATTTATCTCGGGCCTTCCCGCCCTTCCTGTTCTTTCCTCTCCCCCGTTCCTGTGTCACAAGTGTCTCTTGCTGAGTAAACCCCTGAGAGTTTCTCCTTGTCTCTTCATTGAAGAGACAGCTAGTAACCTGTTCCATGGATATCTTTCCATCTGACGCGGAGTTACTTAAAGACACCACCAATGTCTCCCAACTGTCAGGTAACGAATTAAGTAATAGTAAAGCCTACAATTCATCATCCAGGACCATCTTCATAGAGGAGAGTTGGTTCACTATATTGCTGACCTCATTCATGTGCTCGGCCACAAAACCACCATCCTGAACTTGAGATTCACAAGTCGCCTTATCAGAAAAATTTTATTACCGGTTGTCTTCCTCTCATACAGTCCTTGTAGTTTCAGCCATAGGCTAGCGGCTGAGGTTTCCGTAGACACATGGTAGAATACAAAATCATCCAGTCATTGTCTAATAAACCCCACCGCCTTCCGGTCCAACTTCTTCCAATCATCATTAGACATATCCTTGGATTTTACTGATGTAACACCCCGAATTTTTGCCTACCTGGAATTAGAATTTCTTAAGCAATGGGTCAACCCTAACACCTTGGTAACCTCTCAGAACCCAATTCCAAAGCCAAAGAAATCATTTAGAACCAAACTCTTTAGAAATTTAATGTGTTTTAGCTAGCGCTAAACTAGATTACCTGTGAAATTAGCACCAACCACTTTAAATACGATCTGTAAGACCCAAAACCTTTAGAATCATTGACGCTATCTTACTCTGAAATCTACGATCAAACTCTAAACCCAGTTGCTCTCGGGAGCATTCAGAAACCTCGTATCGGACCTTGACCGCACGTCTAAAGTCCGATAGCGATGAACTTAGACCATAATGACAGCCTAGTTGGACTTGACTATCACTTCAAAAATCAAGCCCAAACGATGCTCTGAGACGATTTCCTTACGTCCGGAGTAAAGAGAATGAGAAAAGGAAGATATTTAGAAAATTAAATACATTTTTATGAAATCTGGTACGATTCACTTGCGCGTTATTTTTAAGCATTCTTACCGTTAGAATTCGACTCAAATTCACCCTCGGATCAGGATAGGTGGCCCTTACATGTCATAGTACTTGTAACTCTGATCGAGTTCCCGTAACCGTTGAACTGAAACTGGTCTGCCACGGTCGATCTGAAAACCCAACCGGACTGAAAACTTAGCTTGACCTAGATCCGATATTAGAGAGTTTAAGTCCGACCGCATTTAGTAACAGGACCTCCAGAAGTGCTCCGTTGGATCGGAACAGACCTGATTTGGTTATAACTTAAATATACCTTGTCCCCAAGTCTATTTTCGTCACTTTTGAACTTATAAAAAGGGCTTAAACCCTCTCTCACAAATCTCATACGAATTTCAAACCCTAGCTAAGAGAGAAGAGAGAGAAAGTGAGAAAGATTTGGGATTTTTCTCCTAGGATCCATCATTGTCGCTCCTCGGCCTGCATCACCGCTTCTGCATCGCAAATCTGGCGCTTTCAACTCCGTTCTTAGGTAAGAAATCCTAACCCTAACCTGTTTAAGTGATTCATGTAGCGTAGGTGATGAAATAGCTAACTTATTTCCAGCCATAGGTCGTTGACGTGTCATGGATGATGCCTAGACCTGCAATCTAGATTCGTTGCTTGTCTACCGACGTAAGGTGCGGACTATATGCATTTAGGTTATGGTTTCCAAGACTTTCAATGTTAAGTAATGATTTATTCTTGCTTAGGATGCTATTTCACATGTATAAAGTGCTATCCGTTTCGTTTTTCAGTTATACGTTGATTATGTTGAATATAGTGTATTCCTCGTATTTGTAGAAAATATCGTATACGTATAAAATTTGAATTTGTGTTCAACATAATTATTTGTCGTGTATATATGCTTGTTGCATGTGTGACAACTCCTTAGCGAAAGGACTTGTCCTAAATCACGTCACGACCAATATACGTTGTATATGTTAAAGTGTGTAGCCCACGTGTTTGTGAAAATGTCTAAATGAATACGGAAATCGGATTCATGCTGCAAGTGGTATATGGGGCAACTCCCTAGTGAAAGGATTTGGCGTAATACATGTATAACCAACATACACATGTATGATAATGTATGTATTCTAGGTGTTTGTAAGAATGACTGAATGAGTATGGAATTCGCTTTCGTGCTCGTCATGACTAACTGTCATGGATATATGGTTATTGTATAGGCGATAACCCTTTGACGAAAGGATTCGCCCTAATACGTATGCTAATAAATGCAAAATATGTATGATATAATGTGTAATCTAAGTGTTTGTATAAATGTATAAGTGAGTTAGTAATTAATAAAATTGTGATAGCTAGGGTGTTGAGATATGAATCTCAATCACAATACTTGAGTATACGATTTCCTCCATGTATTGTGTAACTGAGATTATTTGTATTAACTATGTATATGATTTCCTCCATGAATTGATTAACTTAGATGAATCATGATAAAAGTGTATATGATTTCCTCCATGTACTGTATTTATATTTAAGTTATACTTCATAAATGTCCACATGATTATAGGATATGCCTCATATGCCTGTTATGGAATTTATATGTGATTGGGGTTGTGCTACAGTCCAGGTAATCGGTAATCGTTCTGTAAATAGTGGTTGAGGTTGTTCGCCACGCAGGATGAGTTTAACGAACCCGAGTCATACTTGAGATGTTCGACAGTGGTTAGGCCACACGGAGTGCTTATGCATTCCATGTCGTTTAACTCAACGTACGCTTGGTTTAGTTGTGCTTATCAACTAACCCGATTGACCGATGTTTGTTCACCATGTTTGGTCGAAACTGTTTGAATCTAAGACACCGAGCTTACCAGTGAAACTCCCGTTAACCGTGGTACCATGATCCCCTAAGACTCATGAGACAGACATGGTGGTATGGGACACCGTGGTCGAGTTGTCGGCCTATGCTGGGGCCACAAACCTCCCTGTAGTGACCAGTGAGCACCCTACTCTGAGCAGATTATGGTGGTATGGGACACTATATTCTTGCTGTCGGCCTACACTGTTTGGTGATGGGGGAGTGGAGCAACGATTGCGGGCAATAACCCTGACAGCCCTCTTTAGTGACCTTAAGTTTATCCTAACACTGCATTGGGGCGACGAGTCCTGATGCGGTCTTAAGGATATAAATAGGCCTGTATTGATAAAGTGATGGGGGAGTAGAGCAACGATTGCGCGCAACAGCCCTGACGGCCCTTGCAGCGACCTAGAACCAGAATATCGTATGAGATTCCTAGGACTGACGACCCTAGAATGGATCAATATTGGGAAATGATACAAGGAATGTGTCTTAGCTTCTCAATCCTGCTGTATGAAAAGGACTAATAAGAACTTGGTAAGCATATTTATAACACCGCATTGCATGTGTTAACGGTGTTGGTGATAGAGCACTGAGGAAGTGAGTCATGCCGCGATCGTTAGATGATGTCGCAGAGAGGATTGTGGTGAGGGCATGCATCATGCTTCATATCATCCTTGCATTAACAAGAGTACCTAAGACCTGTGTGTTTATACTACTTTATCATTACTGCTTGATTGGATTGATAACATGTTAACCTTTGTTGTATAGTTTCCACTGAGTTCATTACTCACTCTCACATTACGGGACGGTGTTGGCCACACCAACCAGTCTCTATTTTAGTTTCAGATGATCGCGATGCTTGCGAAGCAGAGCCGGACTTGATGATGATGAGGAGGATTCCTCCTATATGCAGGTTCTGATCGACGGGGTTACAGGGAGTTTGATTAGACGCCATGACACTTGTCACTTTGCACTTTTGGAGCACTCATGTATATTCTTTTTGTTCATATTTGGAGTATACATGTATAGATTTAACCTGGTAACATGTTCACACTCTGGAGACTTATAACAGTTTATATATGTTATATATACTATTACAGTCTGCCGCTTGTATAATTTAACTGTCTCTGGAGTATGATATGTTGTTTTGGCTTAATTCACTTCATGCTTTATACACTACGACAGCCGACATTCATCCATCATTAAAAATGTTGCATAAGTGATGTTTTGGAACTCGGGAGTGAAGTTTATGATTGACCCCTGATTTTTCGGGATGTTACAGCTGATATGCCTGAAATTGGAGAATATAGATCCTTGCAATAAAGCAAGTCCTCCATCTTAGCCTTCCATATGGTCCAATTAGAACCATTGAGGCTGATCATCCTTGATGAGCCACCTTCCATAATTCCAAAGCAATCCTACCCGTTCAATGAACTTAACGCTCTGCTACCACTTTGTTAGGGGCCTTGCGCAAAACCTTAGGATCTAGCCTCCCGAACAAACCAGAATTATGGGATAATAATAGCAATGAAATAAATCAAAGCAACAATCACACACCATACAAGAGATTTTTACGTGAAAAATCCTCAAAGAGGTAAAAACCATGGGACCTCGTCCAGATCAACAATCCACTATTAAGCAAAACGTTACAACCTTCTTCACTCACGCAGAAGTGGATAAACAATAAGAGAATAAAAGAAAACAGAGAGATCTGACGATTACGAGGATGTAGAAGCGCTGAGATGTAGATTACACAGTAGATCACCTCCACGAGCATAACCTCCCTTTTACAAGCTTGCTCCCTCTCTTTCTCTTTCTCTCTCACCATTGATAACTCTCTAGTGTTTTTATCATACCCTAGAAAAATTCTAGGGACCCCTTTTTATAGTTTTAGGAAACTCTTTTCCGCATCCCAGTTGCGAAAGCACTCGGATCCGCAAAATCGTGCAAAATCGTGAAACGAATCTGCGTAGCTTTGACTAGTCGTATCTCTCCTACGACTGGTCTTAGACCACCTACGACTGGCCGTAGCTCTCCTTCAACCAGTCGTAGACCTCGGAGAAAAAACAGCACAAACAAAAAAAAAACAGCACAAACTCGCTAGACTTTAAGTCGTGCTATGGCTCGAACCTACGACCGGTCGAGCACCTCCCACGACCGGTCGAAGACCTCTTACGACCGGTCGAGCAACGCGGTGAATTACTCCGATTTTTCACCCGTTGCTCCATCTCTCCTCTGATCTGAGGAGGAAAATCCCATCAAAAAGTGGCTTCCCATAACATCAAGCTCCATAGGCACCGTGATGGTGTGTGTGTGGACAACCACCCCCATCAATGCACCATCTCATGGTGGGCCATGGGCTTAAAACTCATGCCAAACCATGAATGCAGTGGGCAACACTATGGAAAATAGTTGAGAGTAGACATCAAAATCGGTTTTAGAAACTAATAATATTGAAAGTGCATGTGAAATTATTTTACATAAAGTCAGGTATTTTAGAAATTTGAAAATGAGGTTGTTTTTAGATATATGGTTCAAATTTCATTCATAAAAAGCATATATGAGTTATTCTCATCTTTTTAGCTCATGTAAATAACCTGCTCGAATTTCTCCTCGTTTTTGTGTGTTGCCGCATCTAACTAGAGGTGTACACGAGTCGAGTTAGCTCGTTAGCTCGCTTGGATTGACTCAAAAAAGCTTGACCTGACTCGGATCAAAACTGTGCTCAAGCCGAGTCAAGCCAGTTTTAATGAGCTCAAAACATTTTGAGTCAAGTTCGAGCTAGACCTAGTTGGACTCGACTCGACTCGACTCGGTTAGGCTCGGATCGATTTTTAAGTTGAGTATATATAAGTTTTAAATAAATAAAACCTTACCCATTTTCCCAACCCTAGCCCCAGCAGCGACGAGCGCACAAATCCTAACTCGTTCGCCCAAATCCTCTCAGCCATCCTTCACCCAAATCCAAACCAATTGTTTGATGAAATGAGCCAACCAAGTGTCAGCTAGTGGCAAGGAAGGTATGTTTGTGAAACAAATACCCTTTTTTCTTAATTTTCATGTTGTCTACGAGGTGTTTGATGAAATACCTGTAAAAACCGTTATCGTTGTTTTACAAACAGTGAGAATTTGAGATACAATCCATGTGTTTGTGAAAATGCCGCAGAGGCAAACTCGGCTCAATCTTAGCTCGAACTCGACTCAAACTAGCTCGACTACTGATTGAACCAAGCTGAGCTGGCCAGTCAAGCTCGAGGACTGAGCCGAGCCGAGTTCGAGCTAGGGTCAGCAAGTGGCCAAGCCAAGTCGAGCTATGACAAGCTCGACTCGAATCGACTCGTGTACACCTCTATGTCTAAAAGTGAGACTTATAACAAAGGCTTAGTAAAGCCCACTATGATTAACATAAAAATCCATATCATAAATTTGTTGAGTTTGGTTATATTAGGACATTAGCCTAAAAACAAAGGTAAATCTTAGGTTTGATTGGGCCATAATAAAGGAAAATATGGAGATGAGTTGCCTACCTTTGAAACCACGAGCCCCATTCTATCTCTATGTTGCTCAAACTTTTGTTATTATTTATCCTTTGTTTTTTTCCTTTTTATTTTAGTTAATTTTTCTCTCCCCCATCCTTTGTGAAAGCAAATTAAGTGTGGCCCTTACTATAGAGCTCACCATGATGTATGTCTTCTATCCACTCCATCCATCCATCATGCCAAATCACTTTAGATCATGAGCCCAAAAATGAAGAAGTTCTAAATCTCAGGTGGATCATATTATAGGAAATAGTGATGATTAAATGCCCCACTATTAAAAACATCCCAGGACCCACCATAATGTTTATTTGCCATCTAACCTATTGATTACCTCACATGAGCCTAGATTAGGAAAAACAACAAATATCAACTTGATTCAAAACTTTTTTTGCCTATTAATGGTCAATCACTTTTTTCCTACGGCATGGTCCTGCCATAATTGGATCTGATTTATTTTTGGGCTCATGCTCTAAAATGATCCAAAAAAAATAGACCGACAGCATGGATATAGAGTAGATACAACATGGTGGGCTCCCACAGTAAGGGTTGCACTGTCTTGAGTGAGGCTGGACCTACACCCAATCCACTCCCTCCTCTATATACATGTTAAATGTTCTACTTTCCTTATTGCTATATGTGACACAAGCAACTTTTGCAAATTTTTTGCACCACAACTAGTTTCGCAGGGCAAAAAATTTTAGATTTTTAAAAACATGTAAAGGCATTTTAAATAAAGTTGGGGATAGTTTGGAAAACAAAAATTGTGATTGTCTAACATACAGTTTAAATATCACTCACAAAATGCACACAGCTTTACTTGATTGGCATTTTTAGAGTTCTCTCCGCACAACATGTAGCTTGCCTAGAATATAATAGTAAGTGTTGTTGTTCAATCTGGATGCATGGGCAAACGTGTTATGAATGGCCCAAACTTGGTCAAACATATGCAATTAGATTTAGTGTCGAGCATGCCGAAGTTGTGTTCGACTCTAATCAATTAAACGCTTGTGACCTCAGCCATCGAACTAGCCGTATTAGGACTAGATGTATAAAGATTGACTTGACTATTTAGTCACCAATTGTCATAGCGATCAAGCAGTTTTAGAATGGGAGGGTTAATCCTTCTGAATGGGATTTGTTTACCTTGGAATCAAGAATTTTTCTTTCAATTGTTTGTTATAGTAGATTGATCAAGTTTGTCAATAAAACAATAAGGATTTGACATAATTAAAAATAAGGCTGCATCATTAATTTTATTGATTAAAATGTTAAAACAATATAATCAACAAATAAAAAATAAAACTAAGGAGAAATATATTAAATATACATTGTTACACTTCTCCTAGCACATCCACATGGACCAATGAGATGCCACCACTTATTGGCACTACCTATTAAATGTTAAATGAAATCCTAATTGCAAACCGAGGATATCTTTTGTCCCACATCCTTCAATGGAATGTCACCTGCCAAAATCAGAACAGTAAATTACTGCAAGTGGCATATAGCCCTAACACGAGTGGCATATGTTGTCGAAATAGCATACTCGACAAGTCTATAAAGGCCCACCGAGATAGGGATCTTATCAAAAATTGGATATGCTCGGTAAGGCCATCTCACACAATCCTTCCAAAATGGGAGATCCTCTTAGAGAAGATTAATGCTCTCGCAACGACTACAAAAGTTTAAGAAGTGGATTCTTTTCAAAGAGAAAAGAAATCAATAACATCATGAGGAATTTGGATCCAGTTAAACCAATACTATAATATCCACGGATCTCTATAGTTATGCTGGCAAGAAGATTCGAAATTGGTTTAATACTGTGACCTCTGAAGATTTCTTTGATCATGTTGAAAAAATAAAAAAACAACTGCACATTGTGATTGCTGAGAATCCTATACCAACTAGAAACCTATCAACGATTTGCCTACTCCTGAGTTATATAAGGAACACGCGATGAAGAGCTTGAGGCCCACGCTAAACACAATCAACTTATATAGCGCAACGTTACTTATCTTAATTTATAGTTCCTTCACTTATGTCCAGTCATGCTGTAGAACATCCAAAGTTTAGGTTAGCTTAAATCGTTATTGTCCAGTGTCATTATTATAGTACGCTTAGGAGTAATATAAATATCCACGACCTACTATTATTGGATCATTTGGTCAATGTAATGCCCCTAAAATCGGGGGTCGAGCAAAGCTCAACTCCCGAGTTCCACCACATCACTTATGCAACATAGATAATGATGTTTAAATATTGTCCATATGAGTGCATTAAACACGAGTGAGATTATACTAAAACAACATATTATACTCTAAATATAATTAGATTAAGCAAGCGAAAAACTATAACATATATATTTAAATATGTGGGTGTTTTACTAACTCCATAGTATGAATAACCAAGCAGAACATATACAAGTATTGTTTCAAAATGTATAAAAATCAAGGTGTAACTGTCCAACTAATCCATGCAACCCTATAATCCTATCGAATCAGAACAAGGTCTACGAAGACCCGCCTGATAGCTGAACATAGGAGAATTCTTCCTCCTCGTCCATGAAGTCATTTTAGCTGTATAGACTTTGTCATTACCTACATCTACAACAGAGTCTGGTTGGTG
The DNA here is from genome assembly GCA_037074715.1 of Magnolia kwangsiensis. Classification (NCBI taxonomy): domain Eukaryota; kingdom Viridiplantae; phylum Streptophyta; class Magnoliopsida; order Magnoliales; family Magnoliaceae; genus Magnolia; species Magnolia kwangsiensis. The sequence goes on along the minus strand of CM073584.1, from coordinate 89,392,920 downwards.
TTTTAAAACACCATCCCAAGTGAGAATGAGTAGCTAATTCAGTATAACTATAAAGTAAAGGTTAACATGTTATCAATTCAGTCAAGCAGTAATGATAAAGCAGTATAATAATCATGTCCTAATACTCTTGTTAATACATGAATGATATGTTATAATGATGCATGCCCTCACCTGCACCCCCTTAGTGACACCATCTCACGATCGCATATGCTACTTCCACTGTACTCTTCCTCGCTAAAGGCACACGCAATGCGATGCATGGTCGTGTTAACCAAGTTTTCAATTAAGCTTATTTATATAGTAGATTCGAGAAGCTAAGGTACCTCCCTTTTTATCATTTACCCCAAACAATGATCCATCTAGGGTCGTTAATCCTAGTTAATTACATACGATAGGAAAGTTAAAGGGCAACATCACCCCTGATTTAAAAAGCAGTGGATGGGCAAGTTCATGAGTTTATACTCGAGGTTACTCCACTAACGCCCTACCAACTGGAGTGCTATTTTCGAAGGGGGTCCGAATTAGACAGTTCACCCCAACTCACGCTGGGACCGCAATTGGGATGCACCGGGTAAGCCAATAGCTCGAATACAGTGTCTCATACCACCGTATTCAGCTCACGAGTTTGGGTTGTCACTAGTCACTATGGGGAGGCTCGTCACACTAGCGTAGACTAAGGTACCTCCATTTTTATCATTTACCCCAAACAATGATCCATCTAGGGTCGTTAATCCTAGTTAATTACATACGATAGGAAAGTTAAAGGGCAACATCACCCCTGATTTAAAAAGCAGTGGATGGGAAAGTTCATGAGTTTATACTCGAGGTTACTCCACTAACGCCCTACCAACTGGAGTGTTATTTTCGAAAGGGGTCCGAATTAGACGGTTCACCCCAACTCACGCTGGGACCGCAATTGGGCTGCACCGGGTAAGCCAATAGCTCGAATACAGTGTCTCATACCACCGTATTCAACTCACGAGTTTGGGTTGTCACTAGTCACTATGGGGAGGCTCGTCACACTAGCGTAGACTGACAGGTCGACCACGGTGTCTCATACAACTATGTCCGGCTCATGAGTTTTAGCAGATCGTGGTACTATGGTTGAAATGGGCATTTATATTGGTAAGTGGTATCTTAGATTCAAGCAGTAGCGTCCATACATGGTAAACACACAATAGGCCAATCGGTTCATTAGACAAGTTCAACTGGTACGACCATACGTTGAATTAATCGACATGGTACCACTGTCGACGATCATCGTATGACTTGAATTCACCAAACGCATCAAATGTGGCGAGATTAATTTGGCTACTCAGACAGGAATTGTTCCGATTGCCTGGACTATGTAGTAGTCTCAATCATACTCAAATGCAGCATGTGATAATCATATAGGCATTTAACAAACAATCCAATTACAACACTCATTTGAGCATTTCATCAACATATTGAACATGTTACCGAACATTTCAATTCATCCATAAACTACATAGTTAAAATTAAGATTACGTGAAGGAAATTATACATATAGATAAGGTAATTGAGAATTCTATCTTAACACCCTTATTAAATACAATTCATCAAACAATATCTCATTCAGACATTTTATCAAACACATAGCCTACACATTGCCAAATACATAGACTAGATTAGTTATGACATGAACTATAGCAATTTCCTACACAATATAGGCTATAACGCATATAACAAACATGAATCTTAGATTAGAAATTATGACAAGCACAATTCACCATTTCATGTTCAGTCAAACATTTCAATAAATACATGGAATGCATTTTGTATTATACATAGACTAAATTAGTTACAACATACATTATGGCTAGTCCTGTTATAAGCGGATTGTCATACATACAACGAACATGAATCATAGGTTAAATAGTCATGGCAAGCTCAAATCGTGATTTCATATTCATTTAAACATTTCAACAAATACATGGAATGCATTTTATATACACCCTAGTTTACACATATATGATAATCGAAAATGTCGTAACTAAGATCATATGGCAGTAATCAAGTCAGACATAAATCATTAGCTGACATTGAAAGCCTTGAAAACTATAACCTAAACGTTTATAGTTCGCACCTTTCGTCTCAGTATACAGAACAACGGCTACCTAAATCACGAAATAGTTTAACTATTTCGTCGATTCCTCTATTTGAATTCCTAAAACGAAATTAGGGTTAGGAATTTTTATTCAAATTAGAATCGAAATAGATTGAGTAGCGTAGTAGAGAGGTAAATCGGTGTGAGGAGTTGTAGGAAAACATCTCAGCAACTATCTCCATAAATCCTTCTTCCTTCCTTCCACCTCTCTCTCTCTCTCTCTCTCTCTCTCTCTCTCTCTCTCTCCCCTAAGGTTTTTAGAAAATTCGTATGAGGGAGAGAATGGGTAGTTTAAGAGCTTTATATAGGCCCAGAATTAGTGTAAATGGCCCTAGGGCTATGGTATACTTGGGTTATAGCCAAAAGACGTCTGTTTCGGGCCAACAGGACTCATCTGGAGGTCCATTACTTGTCTATGTCAAAGAGTAAGTTCCCTAATGATGGATTTAGGTCAGGATACGATTTCGGTCCGATTGGATTAGCAGATCAACCATGGAGGACCTGTATCAGTTCAACGGTCATACATACTCGATCAGGGCCACAAGTATACCGATAGGTGCAGGGAAATTTTCCTGATCCATGGGTGTATTTGGGTCAAAATCTGACGGTATGAAGTCTTCAATTTCACTCGCAAGCGAATGACCCAAATCACTTAAGTTTGAGTTCATTTTCTAAAGATATTCGCGTTTCCCACACACTTCGCTCAAGGCTCAAGTTGTGCATTTTTGAATACTATTTGGGTTCAATTCCTGTGATGGTTATCAAGCCCAATAATGCGGCCATAACCTTATAGTTTTGGCGGTAATCGGACTTTCGATGCGCGGTCCAGGTCCGATACAGAGTTTCAATGTGCTCCCAAGAGCAAGTTAGTATATTATTTAATTATTTTTCTAGTAGTTCATCATCAATTTTACTTTATCTCCATCAAATTTCATTAGATTTCGTGTTGTAGAAAAATTCTAAAAAATCTAGAAGTAGCAATTGTCCGGACTAATAATTTTTTAACAGTTGTCACATCAACCTAGATTAAATTATATTAAAAATTATATTATATTTTTCATTTATTTTTATATGAAACTAGACTTATCAAGCTTCAATCTGACTCTTGAATCACCTAAATTACAATATAACGAGGGATATACGACTTTTTGAAGTGGGTCGAAAACTTCAGCGAGGGTACACCGAATTTTGGTGCACCGGCGATGCCTTGCAGTTGGCATGATAGCATCGCGGTCCGCTGGAGAGCTGACCGCGAAGCCTCGTAGTAGGCATAATGGCATCGTGGTCCACTGGTCATGGTTTTGCATGTAAATTTTGAAACGGGCGTATCTTCCACTCTAAAATGAGTTATGTAACGTGTCATATATGAATTTGGGGTAGGAGAAGCTACTTTATCCAAATAACCTATTTATTTCATAAAATTTCAAAAGGTTAATGGTCAAAAACTCATTTTATTTATAAATTAACTATTTATAGTAAATTTTAGTTTCATTATTGTTCTTCATCATTTAAACTTTAGGATTGGTGTTTAATATGAAAGTAATTAGAAAAAATTGAAGAATAAGATGGTGAAAGGTGAGATTTTGAAGAAAATTGGTTGAAAGAGGATTTGAGACTTTAGGATTGAATTTTTGAGAAGTCAATAAGATGTTATGATCGACCCATTGCCTAAGTACGTCTAATTCTAAGTTGGCAAAAATTCAAGACGTCACAGTCAACCAAGTCCTTACTTGGAAGATCAAACCATCAGTCACATTTTAACCATTTACTTCGATTGTTTATTCATATAGGTGATCGTAAGTATTTCTTTCCTTTCTCTACTTATTTTGTTTATCTGCTTATTGTATTAAACCTTAAATACAAATTAATAAAATAGGCATTGTTAGCCTTTCTATTTTTAATTATGTCCATCCATCATTGATCTATTGAGAAATGCAAGGCATGTAATCACCATTGAAAGAAAAGCCTTAACACAATGTAAGAAAAATCAACTCAGGAGGATTAGCTCATAATCTGTTAAATTGCCTGATTGTTGTAATAATTGGTGGCTAAGAAGGTGGCCAATCCCACGGATTTGGTCTTAATCGGTCTATTTTAGCGCTAGGGTTACTATCGTTCAATTGAACTCAAGTCAAGTACGAATTTTGTACACTTTACTATCCTAATCACACATGTTAACCGAATACGAGCATTTGTTACATGTGGCCTCGTGTTTTATTGAAAAGCCTAAGCATCTGCTGTTGCTTGTGATGGCAACAAGGTCATGAAAACTACCAGAGGTTCATGAGGATGTTTGTGACATGAAGTCGGTAGGATATGATTGACGATGTATCAAGAAAGAACTCAATAAACGATGGGAGCCAATAATAAGGTCATAGATATTTAACCTACTTCTAAATGTGTACTATAATATTGTATTGGATAATAGTAAAACTAAGCTAAATTAATGGTTCCAAACTTGCTACAGCATGGCTAGACAAAAGTGGAGTGACTAAGTTAATAAGTTAAATTAATAAAAGGCCATAGAGGACAAAAGTGATAAGCAACGTAGAACTCTGTAGAGATTTAATTGATTGTTTGTAGGAAGGCCTTGAGCTCTTCTTCAAATATTGCTTTTATAAACTTTAGAGAGACAATGGCCATGCATAGAGTACGACAACGTGAGAGACTAAACTGGTTGACAGGGGCAAATCCTCTTGGGTTTATATGTAAGTGTGGCCTATAGCATTTCACATGTACCCATCTCTTCTTACCATTCTCATCTTGCCATGTGCATCGGAAGCGTTATCAAAGTCTTGACGCCACAGGGCTTTTTGCATAGAAAACTTTGCAGAGAATTGCTTTGATGAGACTCTTTAGCATTTAATTCACGCTAAGAGTTTGTTTCTGGAGACTCTTGTATAGAGTTACTTTGAATAGAATTTATAGCATGTAATACTCCCATACATGTATGTATCAAGTTCATTACCTTTGAAGTTGTATACACTACGTGTGACATGGTTGCCATGTGGCATCTTTTGAACTGTTATATTTAGCCGTGATTAGTTAGGTATAAAGAATGTAAAGAGTAAGGACGTTGTGTTACAATGGCTTGTGAAGCCTATACTAGGCCATGTTTCAAGGATGGACAAGGGTCATATTCCACTAATCTAAATTGTTTACAAGAGGGGATTTATTGTGGATGAAGGATGTAGGGACTTGTGTGGAAGATGGATGCCACTAAAAAGATTCATAGATTATACTATTTCAAACATTTGATCATTTAACTCTTTTCCATGCAAGTTAGCCCTGCCTAAATTGTAGGGCCTGGGCCAGAGCTTAGGATACAAGGACCAGGTTACCCTAGCCCAAGCCATTGCAACCCCTCAATGTTATGTTCTTGAGTATCTTCCCATAGATGGGCCACTAGTCTGAACGGGAATAATCTGGTGGGCCTCACTTTTCTTTTGAGTAAAATAACTATAAAATGCTCTCGTTTACAATTCTTTAAACGGTGTTAGAGTTGATGCATTGTGGGACCACGTATGTGTACAACATCCAACCCATCCAATTGGTGCATCCCATAATAGTGATCGTACAAACCAAAAATCAGACCAATCCAACTATCAGGCGGGCCACACCATCCCATTATACATTATGTGTGTGACATACATTATGATTAGATCAACCTGATTGTTGGTTTATACATTATGGCAGGATGAATCTGTTGGATGTCATGATCAAACCACGTCGATGGGGGCATTTTTGTCGTTTCATTGCCCCAGGCATGATCTAACGTGGCTATCATGGACTGATAGGGTTTTTGACCGGCTGACATGGGCCCACAGAGATTGTCCAAACCTAGGCCTGGGCCCAAGCATGAGCCCAGCCATCCACTTTTGGGAAAGATCTAGGGTATTCTAGAGCTGGGCATGGGATGGCTCGACTCGGCTGACTCGACTCAACTCGAATTGAATGGGTGAATCAGTTTGAACCGAGGTAAGTCGGTCTGAAATGAGTAGGCTTCACCCAATCCGAACTCAAACCAAGTCGAGTACAAGTTACCCAGTAACTCGACCCGAAACTCGATCCGGTCGAACTTGACTTGATCCGAAACCCGACTCGACTCGGGTTCAGGTATATATATATATAAAAATTAAAAATAAAACCCAATTTCTAACTATCTTTAACCCTACCCGCCGCGACCCCAACCTGATCCTAAACTCCCTCCCTCCCTCCCTCATCCTCTTCCAAGCCCGACAGCCACCCACCACCGCCCATCTCCTCTCTCTCCTCTTTACTCCCTCCCTCCCTCATCTCTCGATCCAACTCAGTGCCAACTCGACCCGACACAGTACTTCTGACCGGGTCAGACTCGGTCCGGATCATTCCAGGCCAGACTAGACTCAGATTGGGTCATTCATGCTGGACTTAATACCGATTCGGATCGAGTTCGGGTCAAGCCTATTTCAAAACCAGATCGAGTCAGAGTCAGCCCTAACTCGATCCAACTCCGCTCGATGCCCAGCTCTAGGCTATTCATTGAGAATTGAGAATGCCCCACCACGCATGATACATGACGAAAATACCCTTGACCCCCTAAACGGGCTGGACCAGGAGGTGCTCTTAGACAGCTCGAGCCCAACCTGATTTAATAAACGGGCTTAAATTTTAAGCCTGGGCTGATATTTCCATCCAAGCCCGGGCCCAGAAAACAGACAGGCCAGGCCGGTCCATTGAAAACTGATGGATGGACCACGCCCCACTTTGGAGATCCTACCATCCATGGCCTTTTGATCTTGTTGGTCCATTCTTATATCCCTTTTCTTAGCCGTCTATTTGGAGGCTGCCCAATCTGTACCAAGAGATCCTTGGGGCACAGGCTATCTGATGTGACGATCATCAAATCAATGGTCAAGATAACTAAACCATGGCCCACTGGTACGGGCTGAAAATGAAGGGTGCTGCATACACCATACAATGCTGGACCAGTGCATATTCAGTTTGTAAAAGTGGGCCCCATGGTTGAATTATCCAAACCATAGATCATCATGGCTGCCCCACAAGTCTCTGGCCTTTCTTGTGTACTGATTACATTCTCCTTCTTAACCATCCATTTGCAGGTCACTAATTGAAAGGTTAGGATTTTCCTATCTAAGAAAACTGTCCATGAACCATCCACAGTGGGCCCCTATGTTATTTTGTATCATTGAGAGTACACTGGGCATAGTTGGAATACGATCAAGACCGTCCAAATCAATGACCAAACTGTGGATGGAGGATAACTGAAAATTTACACTGAGAAGATAATACTATCCAACTGATTTTCCCCTTTGAATTGGAACCACTCACTATTTTACTTTTCACCATCCATTTAATAGCATTAATTGGATGATTAGGAATGCTTGATCAGTGTGATTTTCAAGATACACTCCATCAACAACACTTTAATTTGGATGGCCCAGACAGCTGGGATAAGTGAGGATGAATCACTGCCATTTATAAACAGTGCAAAACTAACATAGGAGTCTAGCCCTAGCTTTGTACAATCTGGTCCACTTGAGTAGTGAAATGGCCTTGTTTATGAAATAATAAGTGTGGACCACCCATGCTTTCAAATATTGTTCAACATTGACTTGGTATCGGCCGACTTATAATGGTTTTGGTGGGAACCGGTCTGAATCGTACCACCTATGCATTGCAACCGGGTGACCCAGTCCCAAATCGGCAATGTTCTAAATTGGGATGAATCAGATGGTATGCACCGACTAAGACCATTTCTGATCTAGTCAGACCGATTTGCGGATGAGGACCAACGGAATTGGGACCGGTCACATATGAAATATAATTTTTCTTTCATGCAGGCAACCCGTCCTGTATCATATATGAGTCGGTCCGATACCACGACAAATCAAACTCCAAACCCAAGTTTTAAAACCTTAGGTCCACTTGATGGAAAGCTCAGATGTCGCACACATTTATGACTTCCAAGAAACAAGGCCCAAGAAAATCACAACTCACTGAGTCGGATGAGTTGAACACAGATCTCAAACTTCCAACCATAATTACAATATAAGAAAAAAGGTAGATGGCCCACCTGAGTATCCAAGCAAGTTGAAATACTAATCAGCATCTGTCTCACAAGCATTATACTTTTATTTCCACAAACGACATTTTTCGCCATCATCTGCCAGCTGCAAAAGAGAGAGGCACCAAAGATCTTCAGCTGACTGTCTTTCACTACTGGTTTTTCTTGGACTTGAGTTCTTTCACCTTCTCTTCTGTAGCTTTAAGTGCTTCTCCATAGAGGCTTATTAGCTGCAAATCACAGTTTTTTAAACATTAGGATGCCATAGGCTGATATATGGGTCATCAACCAGATGGGCTGAAATAGTGATATTAACCATCCATTTTATAGGCCATTGATCAGATGCTTAGAATTGTTTTATTAGTGCGACTTTTTTACATGGTAGCCCGAGTGGAAGGGGGTTAAAACTAGACAAATTGATGGATATAAACTCTAGTATATAGGAAAGGATAATAATAAAAATGGGGTAGGGATATTGGTAGATAATGAAAGGATGAAGTTCGATGTTAAGAGAGTAAGTGATAGTCAATGTTATTAGTGGACATGCATTACAGGTAGGGATAGAGCATAGGAATCAAGAGACCATTTTAGGAGTACATGGACGGACTCATGCAATGAATTCTGAATAGCGAGGGGATATTTGTAGGAGGAGACTTAAATGGTCATCCGGTACAAGAATGTAGAGGATATGAGAGCATACATTGAGGATATGGTTTTAGATGGGGGATGCTTTCTTTGATTTTGCAATGGCATACAATCTAGTTCTAGCAAGCACATTAGAGAGAGAGAGAGCACGAGGGGGGGCATTTAGTAGCTTCCAAATTTTAATCATATGCCAGCCCAACAGTTTTCTTTGTAAGTAGGAAAAGAGAATGATCAATAATTAAGTATTACTAGGAGAGAGTTTGACCATGCAACACAACATAGGCAAATGGTTAAGAAATAGAGTGAAATTAATACGTATCTAAAACTAGGTGGTGGAATTTAAAAAGAGAATAATATCATTTAGACATAAATTGATAGAAAGAAGAAAGTGGAGGAAGACATGATGTAGAATAAGATGGCCGAGTGCATTAAGAAAGCGGTAAAAGATGTTTTAGGAGTGTGAGTATCTATAGGGAAAAGCCAATCATATGAGGAAACTTAGTGGAAGAATCACCATGTACAAAGAGCTATTCACAAGAAATGTTCAAGTTTCAAAGCCTGGTAAAGGACTAGAAATGATGATTTTTTATTTATTATTTTTACTCTTTTTTTGAAGTGATGATTTTTATTTTTTTTAAATAATATAGAAATGCCAAAAAGATTGGTAAGAAAGTATAGTAAATGAGGCTAAACATAAGATTGATTATAATCTTTGCAATAGATTGGAGACAAAAGAAGGTGAGAAAGATGTCTTCAAATATGAAAAATGAGAGAGAGGAAGCATCAGGACCTAGATCATGATAGATGTGATGGGGACATCTCGCGCACACGCGCACGCACGTCGCCCCACCTACGCACGTACGCACGGAGTAGGAGGGCCCCACCATTGATCTGACTCAATGACGACGTCCAGGGAGAGTCTCCTAGCTAGAAGAAGAAGTTCGGTTCAAAAGAGTGGGCCCGATAGTCAAGAAAATCCCATCATGGGATCTCATGATCGTGGCCCACTAGTCGGATTGATTTCATATTTTAAGATTTACTTATTGTTATTATTTAGAACATCATTAACGCTTTAGATTTCTTTGTTTGATTTTTATTTTAGTTTACTTCATCGCGAAGTAATAGGTTGCGCACGTGGCGCGAGTTTAGGGGTATAGGGTTTTCTTATAAATAGGCACCCCTTGTAGCTTTCTTCATGGATTGAAGATTAATAAAATTTCTGCATTTTCCTACTCTCTGAGTTGTGAAGCCTAATTGGGTGTGAAGCCCTCCCTTCGTCGAAGGGTTAACTACAGTGGTGCGAAGCCACATCTATCCCAATTCGCCCCCATCCATCGCCATCTCTACTACCCATCTTCTACCAGATCTTTTTCTCATCTCACCCCATCATCTACACTTCGAATTAATCATCAATTGCAGCAATTTTCCTCCCCACATCAAAATTTCAAAATCTGGCCCTACAGCAGGGCTGAAACTTTAGCGGAGCACCACACACAAACCGTACATCAGATCAAGCTAAGATTTGAGAGTTTTGGAGTCCATCCCTGGCTGACCAGGGCCAAGGTGGCCTTTTCTGAATAATGGGCCCCACAAACGTGCGGCCGAGATCACACGCACGTGCGTCTAGGCCATTGTTGTTGTCCACGCGTGCGGTACTTCTCTGGTTCGTCTCTCTCCTCTCTTTCACTCCGCTTTCACCTAAAAGTCCTAAACCTAACCCTAAATTACTCAAATCCCCAATTTTATGCCCTTTTTCTTACCCTAAGTTTCCCCGAATTGAAATTTCTGAATCCCTTGGATTAGGAATTGATTACTATGCATGTGTGGATGATTATTTCTTATCTTTGAGTATCGTTTGGTTCATAATTTTTATTGATCCAGCCCTATCATGTGTAGGCCTGGACCTGCATAGATTCCCCTTTAATTGAATGTTTAAACTTTCATGTGGGATATGGAATTTGTATGATTGTTTCTGAACTAACGTGATCTTAAGCCTGAAATGTCACACATCATGTTTAATTTCATGTCCTGCATTAAGAAGTATTAAGAATTGTAACCATAGGGTACTATTAAAAAACAACGAGATCAATAGAGAAGTTATTTTTGGAACTTGTTAAATGACAACCACTCTAACAACAAAGGATAAAAGGAATCATAAATTCAAATGATATCTTGAACCATAAGTACTTCAGTGGGATTAGGCTTTCTGACGTGAAGAAGCTTTGAGAAAGATGTGTACATGAGATGCTAGGTTATTTTGGTTGACAAAGTTCTTCAAACAAGATTAAAAGATCGAAGAAAATACTAGGCAAATGGAGGAAAAATACATGGGTACCCATTTATAAGAACAAAGGAGACGCACAAAGTAGTACTAATTATTATGGAATTAAACTTATAAGCCATCCTATGAAAATTTAGGAGAGTATGATCGAGAAAAAGACTGAGGTAGGAGACGAATGTTTCAAACAATTAGTTTGGTTTCGTGCCATGGAGGCCTACCACTAAAGCAATTTACCTGCTTAGACAATTGATGGAGAAATATAGGGGGAGGAAGGATCTCCACATGGTCTTTATTGACCTAGAGAATGCATGTGATAGGGTCCCTAGAGAGTTAATCTAGGGGGTGTTGAGAAAGAAAGGAGTTTCAAGAGAATATATTGACATGATTAAGGATATGTATGAGGGAGCAGTAACAGGTGTGAGGACCACTAGTGAAGAGATAAGTGAGCATTGAGTTTGTACCTTTTCGCATTGGTTATAGACAAGTTAGCAAGGCAATTGCTGGAAGAGATCCCACAATGTATGTTGTTTGCAGATGACATAGTTTTGATTAACAAGACAACGGAGGCCATAAAAGCAAAGGTAGATTTATAGAGGTGCTTTAGAATGTAAAGGATCTAAAATTAGTCAGACTACAACAGAGTATGGAGTGCAATTTTAAAAACAATAGGAGTGGGAATCAGGAATTAGTTATGATTGCTAACGAAGAAGTTTACCAACTTCTGATGTCTTGGATCGATAATTCATGAGAGTGGACAAATAGAGAAGGATGTTGCCTATAGAATTCGAGCGAGGTGGAAGAAATGGAGATGTTCCTTTGGAGTTTCGTGCGATCTTTGTTAACCACTCAAATGGAAGGAAATTTTTTATAGGATAACTATAAGACCAACCATGCTTATGGGATAGAATGTCGGGCAGTTAACGTGCAACATATTCACAGGATGTGTAGCTGAAATGAGAATTGTTGAGATGGATGAGTGGCAAGACAAGGAAGTATAGAATTAGAAAAGAATGCATTCGAGGGAACTTAGGAGTAGCACCCACCAGTAGATAATAAGATGAGGGAAAGTAGACTTTGATGGTTTGGTCATGTGCAATAAAGACCATGAACCACGCTGGTTAAAAGAGGTGCTGATACAAGTTGAAGGCCCAAAAGGACATAGGTGGAGGTGGTAAGAAAAGACATGGTGACCTATAATCTAACTGAAGTAATGGCCCTTAATAGTGTGGAATGGCAGAAAAGGATTCATGTGTCCAACCCCAATTAGTTTGGCCCTTAATAGTGTGGAATGGCAGAAAAGGATTCATGTGTCCAACCCCAATTAGTTTGCATAAGGCTTAGATGATGATGATGATGAGCCCAATGAGTAGGCCCAGTCCAACTGGGCAGTGGGCTGAGCATCTATATGGTGGGTCTCATCCTGCGCATGCCCAATTCCTTAGATCATGGATTCAGGCCCTTAGTTCATGGCTTGGACTTGGTCGTGCTTCATAGAAAGCTAGGATATAAAACCACATGATGCATATGCCCCTTTCTTCCACTTTCATACTAGTATTTTTTGGCATGGTTTTAAGATTCGGCCGAGTCCCATGCGACTCATCAGAGTTGACCTGAAAATTGATCAGAGACCTGATCAATTCAATACAACAAGTCACCCCACTCGAGCAAATCAGGCCAATTCACCCGACTCAAGTGAGCTGCAACGTGACTCAAGACCAGACAAGTCAGTCCGACAGGCAGAGTCCTTTAACCATTCTTTGCAGTCCGTTCTAGAACTAAAAGTAGAGGAAAAAGAACTTGCACATGCATCAAAAGGTGGGAACTTAAATGACATTTTCCATCTCAATATCATGGTGGCTAATCAATGACTGAGTCCAAAACATGGTGGTCATTTGATAAATAGAGTCTCGTTACATGAAATAGAACAATCTTTGTTACCTCGTCAACTTCTTTAGGGCTTATTATAAATGGAGGAGACATCATTATGTTATCCCCAGCAACTCGAACTAACATCCCACGTTTCTCACATTCTGCTCCAAAAATCGCACCTACCCCTGTCATCAGCATATATAAAATCATTGCACACACCAGTAGAATTAGTAACTGGCACAAGAAAAAGATAAAGAATAAGATGACACATTACTGGTAGAAATACATTTGCATATTAGTGATAAATCAGTGTTACAAGCAGTGTTCAAGGTATTGGTATGAACTCATGTATCGCAACCTTGGCATACAAAAAAATATCAGTATCGCAAGGGAAATATCACATGTAGGTATTAACTCATGTATTGCACCCTTGGGATACAAAAAAAATATTAGTATCGCAGGGGAAATATCACATGTTTCTGGGAATGTATTGTCTGAGGGAACATTTGGAAACATTGGGAAAAAGATGAAAGTTTTGAATGAAACTTTAAGAGGTGTTAAAAGAGACATGACTACACACTTAGAACTCAAAACATTGCAAAAAACAAGTATATAAATAATAAGTTCTTAGTGTATATGGTTCCTAAAATATGCACTGTTGACAGAAGTGATGCACCTAATATCCAAAAAGAGTTGATAAAATTCATAAATCATACAATATAAGTACATGTAAAAATGAAAAAAGACGCAAAAATGCTTCAACAAAATTTAAAAATTGATATTTTAACTATGTTCACTATTTTAAATTAAAAATAATATTTTTTTCAAAAAATTCAAGAAGCCGTCTCCAATCCATACATGTGCTACGGGTAGTGCCCATTGATTTTTTTAGATCCATACATCAGCTATGGGTAGAGCCCATTGATATTTTGAGACCTGACTTGTAATTTAAATGGGTAAAAACAGAAGATTTTCGAATTTTCTCCAAAATATTCTATTTTTTGCAAATTCAAAAATTGAAACTTCAAATCCATGATTTTGCATAAAAAATGTGCATAATTATGATTTAGTAACTTATTTCTACTAAACTTGTGTAAAAAAGTTAAATAATAACAACCAAAATCACAAAAATACTATGGAATAGACTCTGGCCCATTTCCACTCTTCCATTGCAATTTCTCCACCCAAACTTTGATTTCTCTCTAAACAACTCAAAATAAGTTGTCTAAATCCTACCATAGAGGATTCCACAAAAATAAATAAATAAATAAATACAAATAAAACATATTTTTTAAAAAAAAAATGAGGAGAACTGGAGTTTTGGGATTTTATTTTTTTCTTCATATTTTTCAGTTTTTCGGAAAAGCAGTGTCCTGCCTCGATATGGTCCATACATATTGCATATATCAATGATATCAAGGAATATTTGTAAGGGAGCAGTGGGATATTTTGCGATATATCCATGAATAGATAACATATAAACGACAAGTGCAATATTTTCATCAATCCGGGGGAATTTTATAATTCCCCCTTGGACCATGCAATATTGACGTATCGGTCAATTTGCAAACATTGGTTACAAGACTAGGGCTCGTAGTCAATATTTTCGAAAAGGCAGAAAGCAAGACCCCAAAACCTATCTTGAGGAAATGCATAAGCCTTAAGAAGTTGGTCTAGGAAGTATTTAAGTATTCTTCTTATGAGAAATTATAGGTCCTGAGGCATTAAGACGACAAGTGGGGCATATGGCTGGTGATCAAGAGTTTTGGATGGAAGATATGCCAAAAGTTTCCGTAAACAGAAGACCCTAGCCATTATGGATGCAACTTTGACGGGATGAGTCGGGTTGAGGGTCAACCAGAGCCCGACCCAACCTCAAGAGGACCCAACCCAAGATGCCCAACCCAAACCCAACTTGAATTCCTCCCACACTCAACCCTTAACTGGCCCGACCCAACTCGACCCAAATACATGTCATTATTCCCAATCCAACCTGAACTGAAACCGATTTCAAATCAAGTTGGGGCTTTACAAACCTGACCTGACCTGAGGACCTTGTTAACCCAACCAAACTTGGGTTGGGTTTGTTGGGTTTTGGTTAGCTCCTTTCTTTTTTCTTTTTTTTTTGGGGGACCTCTGCCTTCTCAATCATCTATTCATAGGTCATTAATTGAGAGGTTCCGATCTCCCATTTAGGAGATGTTTTGGGGCATCACCCATACACAGTGGAGTCACAACAGATATTGGGATCACTTAACGTTGTGCCCTACTTCGACATTCTGGGAATATCAATGCACTTTATGTCTCAATCAATGCATAAATAACCGATAATTCACCTATAGTTGAGGGCAAATCTTCCTGTCATTCCCTCTTTTGTTGATACATGATTTTTTTCTTTCACAAGGTGCTATTACTGTGCATAAGGGTTTAGCTTTGTTTATTCTTGGAAAACTAACCACCAATTCATTGAAAGATGGAAACACTTAGAACGAGCAAATTTTTGCTACAAGTCATAGCTTTATTTCTTATCGCATCCAAATTCCATGTAACTATAATTCTCTGAAATGAATGAAGAAAGTGGGAAGATTAATCTCCATTGAGCTTACAAAGACTCTACACTTCAACTACATATTCATGCAGCCCTACGAATCTATCATATGTTATTCATATCCAATTAAAAAAATAAAAAATTGAGTAGCTTGCTAGTTACTTGGTTAGAAATTTATGATGGCAAATGCATTCCAGTAAAAGGGTATCTTAGAAATTATGAGTAAGTCTGATGCTTCCTTTATCCTTTTGGTTCTTGTTGCTCGTTGTTCTTTTCTAATGGAGTTGCCTTTCTCAAAATTTATAAAGGAAAAAAACAGTTTGGGCTATCCCCTTGGATTAGAGAATGTTGTAGGATTTGAGAGAGAAAAGAGGTGCATTCTAGCAAAAGGTTGAGCATGAGTTGTGTTGAGAGAATTTGGTTTTCTTAACATGGTATTCCTGTGAGGAAATATTGTGGCCATTTCCTCCTCTTCTAACTTCTTTTTGTTTCGGTTTCCACTATGTTGCCTGTAAATTGATAAGATTCTGGTGATGGATTAACAAAAAATTTCACATTCCCTTAGTCTCTAGTCGGTGTAGATAAAATTCAGTACCTATATTATGAATTATGATATAGAGAATACTGAAATATACACGCTACGATTACAAATGGAGTCCATGCATATGTATGTAAATCATAAAGGAGTCAATGTCAATGTAGTAAAACATCTTCATGCTCATGAAGAGTTCCACCAGAGACTGTACAATGATCGCGTGGACTGGGATTCTGAAGCCCAACTTTATTCAAGTGGGTCTAGCCCCTCCTGTGATAACAAAAGAAACTTTAGGGGCCCATTTGGAATGTCCTCTGAGTGCAGACCGTCACAATCATCTAACCCAAATAAGACGGGGATTATAAGAAAAAATCCAGCCTGCTACCATCATATTCTCATTTTTGGGAGCATATAGGAGCAATTAGCACTTCCATCATCTGCATTTTGCAGGATGTGAGAAACAACTCTCACACAAAGCTCGTGTGGGCTGGAGCTGCATTCGATTGCATTCACATTCTGCAGCACATCCAAATGGACTCTTGGTATAACTTTACAGCCACTGTTGAAGGAAACGATCTTTATGCTTATCTATTAATGCAAGCTATTTGTCTCTGGTTTCATCAACATCAACATCATGTTTCTCCCATTCAGATGCAAATGAAACAACATAAAATCTGGACCTTACCCCACTCAGGAGGGAATAAATCATTAGGTGACTTGTTGTCAGTGAACTCAGTCCCAAGAATCAACCCAGTCCCTCTTATCTGCATGTGAACAAGTCACTCTCATTAAGCATGGCATACAGATGCCTAACCACCTCTATAATCAATTACAAGGGCCCATTTGGACACACCCTCGAAAGGGGCATTTGAGGCCTTAACCCCATTTTTGAGCCACATGGGATCAATGTCATGCATTTGGAAGTGCATTGTGAACTCACATCTTATCTCCCACTCGTCAAAGTAGGCACTAAAAAGCCGACTTGACGAAATCCAATCTAATTGGCTTTTGTTGAGTCAACTGAAAAAGCAGGCTTGAAAACCCCCTTTTGCAGAAGTGTGTCCAGCAGGCCCTTAAATGCTTTGTAAGACTTAAAAAGAAAGATTAGCCTTTGCATATCAAAGAAAAACTTAAATAGTACTTCTCCAATTATGGGACTGTCCGAAAATGTTCTAATGCCATCTTGAAACCTTGGAGATATGCTCCGGACTTGCTCGACAATATTGCGTTCCCTGAGACTCACAAAGAACACACATGAGTAGATCCCAAACAACAAATGGGACAGATAAGATCATAGTTCTAAATGGCTTGATCCGAAGCTCAGCTAAGTCAACTTGAATCAGCAATCTTTTCAGCTTTGTCAGTGAGAAAATAGACTTTAAGTATGAATAGGCTGAGTTTTAGAGAGACCTGTCAAGTTGACTTCTAAACTAGATTGACTCAACGCAACTCATAATGGCTCGGCCAAGTCACTCACCAAGTCAAGCACCTTTTTTTTTTTTTTTTTCTTTTTGGTGGCAAAATATGGGTGGTGGGAGAGTTTTGGAAACTAGACCTCTCTTAGGAGAGCCAAGGTATTATACCATTGCACTAAGCATGACTTTTATCAACTTTTGCTATTTTATATCCTTTCCCATATTTCAAATATTCATTATTATTCCTAATATTTTAATATTATTAGTAAATATTGAGGGAAGTCATACAAGACTACATCAATTCTTCAAGTCAACCAGATCCAGCTAGACATCAAGTTGAGTTTTTTTTTTTTTTTTTTGAGAAGTTACAATTTATATTAAAAGAAGAAAACAAGGAAACAAGGCTGCACCACCGAGGGAGCTACACAGCCAATTACACACCTAGAAACAGCAAATCATAGTCCTTTAGTTTGTCGACATTGAATGCCCACTCAACAACTAACATTCTAGCTCTAGCGGTTACATATTCCACCGATTTAGAGATCCCTTTGAAACATCCGCAGTTTCTTTCTTCCCAAACTGCCCACCAGACAGCGAGAAGGGACATCCTCCATAGCTTCGTCCTTCTCTTGCCCACCGATATACCATGCCGAGCCTTCAATAGGCTACCTGTCGAATTTGGGGCAGACCAAGCTATATCGAAACAAGACAGAAAGTCTGTCCAGATATGGCTGATAAAGGAACAGTGAATAAATAGGTGATTCACCGATTCCTCCATTGACATGCAGCACAAACATACATTAGGAATAACCATGCCTATTTTCCTCAAATTATCTACAGTGAGCACCCTGCCCTTGGCCACGAGCCAAGCAAATCCCACAATCTTTGGAGGGGCTTGATACTTCCAGACCTTGTTGGTGGAAATCTCTTCTTCCTTCTCATCTCTTTTATCAATGCACCTGTAGAATGACTTGACCGAAAACTTACTTGATTTGTTTTTGTTCTATACTAACTTGTCTTCATTATTCAAATCAATCTTTACCTGTTGGATACAATTCCACAGAGACGCAAATTCTTCAATCTCAGATTCAAGAAGATTCCTTCAATACTCCACGTTCCACACCCATTCACCCCCTATCTCAGAATAATTGTCCGCTACTAATATATCTTTATTAGTCACGATGCAATATATGTGTGGGAATTCCTGCTTTAAAATTCCCTCCCCCGCCCATGAGTCTGTCCAGAACCTGATTCTGTCTCCTCTTCCTACTGCGATGGCTATCTCTTTAGTAACTTCCTCTCTTATGGATGCCACCCCTTTCCACACCGCCGAGGCTCTATAGTTGGAGGATTTTTTGGTCCACCAACCCCCTTGAGATCGCCCGTACTTGGCCTTAATCAACGAATTCCATTAAGTGCCCTCCTCCATACCCAACCTCCAAATCCACTTGCCTGAAAGAGCCCTATTCATCCTTTTGAGATCTTTTATTCCGGCCCCTCCGTCTTGAACATGTTTGCAAACCTCTCTCCAATTTAGCAGGTGAAATTTCTTGTTGTCTTCCCTTCCGTGCCATAGGAAATCTCTACTAAGCTTCTCCAATCTCTCCAAAATTGCAGTCAAACAAATAAGGAGAGACATAAAATAAAGAGGGAGATTCGAAAGGGCTGCCTTTATAAGAGTGATTCTCCCACCTAGAGATACCTACATTTCCACTTTGCTAGATATGAACCAAATCTGGAAATTACCTTGTCCCAAACCTGCAACGGCGGTTTTCCAAAACAAAGCGGGAGCCCCACGAAAGTAGTCAGGAATGAGCCCACTGAACGATGAAGATGATCAACAAACTTGTAGACCTCTTCTCTTTCCATGTTCACACCAAACATTTTTGACTTTGCCATGTTCACCTTAAGACCCGAAACCACCTCAAAACAACGAATAGTCATTCAAAGATTACTAACTTTTTCTTCCTCTGCTTCACTAAAGAGGAGTATGTCGTCAGCGAACTACACATGAGAAATTGGCCTATTCATACCTTCGATACTAATGCCGTTAATGAAGCCCAGATCCTAACCTTTGTCTAGCATTTTCAATAATGCTTCCACCACCAACAAGAACAAGACCGGAGATAGCAGATCCCCTTGCCTCAGTCCCCTGGAGCTTTTGAAGAAGCCTTTAGGTGAGCCGTTGAGAGGAATCAAGAAGTAAGCGGAGCCCACACATTCCCCCATCCACTTCCCCCACGTAACACCAAAGCCCATCCGCTGAAGTATATACTGCATAAAACCCCAATCCACATGATCGTAAGCCTTTTCAATATCCAACTTACATAGGATACCTTTTCACTTGGATTTGTGACTTGAATCCACACATTCAAAAGCTATAAGGGCACTATCCATAATCTACCTACCCGGAATGAATGCACTCTGATTATCCGATATGATTTTCCTTAACACACCTTTTAATCTAGTAGCAAGGACTTTAGCCAGAATTTTATAGGGGCTACCAATTAAACTGATTTGTCTAAAGTCCTTTAATGATTCCGCCCCTGAAATCTTTGGAATAAGAGTGATGAAAGAAGCACTCAACTCCTTTGATAACTGACCTATAGCAGAAAATTCTGACATAAATTCCATGATGTCTCCCTTTAGAATTTCCCAAAATGCTTGGAAAAATGCTATTGGGAAACCATGGGGCTTTATCACCTCCTAAATCTTCCAAAGCTCCTTTAACCTCTTCTATAGAAATTGGACCTTCCAGCCCATTAGCTTCTTCCTCTGAAATTCTGTTAAACTGAAGATGGCCCAGAGTCGTCTTCCAGTCTTCACCCCTAAGAAGATTGCTGAAATAATTAGTAGCCTCGTCGGATATAATTTGCTGATCATCGGTTCGCATCCCATTCACCATCAAACTGCTGATTTTGTTCCTCCTCGCTCTCACGCTAGCTATACTATGAAAGAATTTTGTATTCTTGTCTCCTTTAATCCACCTAGTCCTAGATTTTTGCCTCCATGATATTTCGTCCTCCAACACCCTAGCTGAATATATTTGGACTAGCTGCATTCTTTTAATTGAATTCTCTGTGGACATCTGACCAACTTCCCCTTCTTTATCCAAAGCTAAAATATCGGCAAGGATCTCCTCTGTCTCCATTGCCCTTTTCCACAGCTCCATGATTTTCCATTCTCTTATCTTTTCTTTTAGAAGTTTTAATTTCCGGCATAATCTATAGCCAGCAAAGCCCGTCACCTTGATATCGGCCAACCGCTCTCTTATAAGCTATTGGAAACCTTCAATTTTCAACAATGCCATGTCAAATCTGAAAGGCTTCGGACCCCAATTCGGATCTTCGACTGAAAGAATGATCGGCCTATGGTCAGATGTAATTCTAGGGAGAAATGTTTGAGAGACCAAAGGGAAAACCTTTGTCCATTTAGTGGAAACGAGGAACCGATCCAATCTGGACATGATCGGATTCACTCACTGATTGGACCTTGTGAATTTGGCACCTAATAGAGGTAGGTCCATAAGTTCTTGATCACCGATCCAATTGGAAAAGGATCTCATACCTGATGTAATCTTACGACTGTTGGATTTCTCTTCCGCAAAACGCACAATAATGAAGTCGCCCCCAATGCACCATGGACCTTTGAATTTCTTTCTAATATCTGTTAATTCCTCCCAGAATCCCATTCTTTTACCTTCTTCATTAGGACCATAAACAGCTGAGATGAGACAAGTAAACCCGGACGATACATCCTTCAGAAGAACCGAAATTGAGTAGGAACCTTTTTCGGGTGTCCAATAATATCCAGCCAGACAAATTCCACGCCACCAAAATTCCTCCCGCGCTACCGTTAGCATCCAACGCTTCCCAAGCTGCATCCGAAACTTTCCAAACCGACCTTAACAGTTTGTCACTAAAATTAATAACCTTAGTTTCCTGTAAACAAATGATGTCCAATTTACTTCAATCGCATACATCCTTGATAGAACTTCTCTTCTTAGACTCGAACCCTCTCACGTTCAAGGACAGAATCTTCATATGGAAACCACACTTCCCCGCAAACCTTGAAGCCCATACAAGTCTGCAATCCCTTCTGGCGTGCCAGGATGCCCTATGTATTTACACATTTTCTTTCTACTGTGATCTTTACCGCGATTTGTCAAGGAGGCTCTATTTCTTGTCAGCGGTCTACGCCGATTCTCTACACAGTGGAATAGAGCAATAAAATCTTCCAGATGATCTCCAAAAGATAGCCCGATCGCTCTTCCCACGTCCCATTGCATCTCTAATCCATTTTTTTCTTCTGAATAACTTTTATGATCTTAGCCCTCTGTTCCTCTACTTCCGCTTTATCCCACTGTTGTGTTCCCATCCTAACCTGAAGGGGTTCTGTTGCGATAATCCCTTCACCCGTATCTTCTTCAAACAAACCAGATAGATCTTTGACTGATTCAATTTCGTGCCTATAAGACGATTGGGCAGTGAGGCTGTCTGGAGTTTTTGCGCTATCTGAGTACCAGGGGAGAAGGTTTGTATCTGGCTCCATATAGTTCTCCTCATCCTCTGAGAAGGACATATCATCTGTACGGGGAGTCACATGCCGCACTTATCATACTTGGGCCATCTGTTGGTCGCACATGCGAATTGAGCTTATCCGTTTGCTTCGATAGAATGGGAGTTCTCACGTCCCCTATTGTAACCGTGTGAGTATATGGGTTACTCGGATATTCCGCCAGGTCTGTCAGCCTTTCATTCGGGATCGGGTTCAGGTCCGGGAGTAATGTCGGGTCCAAATAGCTTTCCAAACCATCGCAGCCACCTGTCTTTTCTACCTGTAGACATTAATGGGAGTCGTTTTCAAGAGCGTTTGCAGATTTAATCCTATCGGTCGAACGACTCCCGTCCTCCTTCCACGTGGATGATCAAGATTCAGTTTGCTGCGCTTGAGGAGTTTTCGTATTCTCGATGAATAGTAACTCCCCATGCGTCTCGCCAATATCACTGCTACATACGACATCATAATGGTCTGGCTCTGCCCTCTGACATCCTGCCTTTTTTGTGTATGGTGCTCCGCGGTTATGTGAGGGCGGTACTCCTTCCACCGCTCTCTCTTACCCTCCACAGATCTCCCCAGTGAGGAGTTATAGCATCTGTGTTCTCCTTCTGTATGGGCAGCTATAAAATCCTATCGTCAACGAGGACTTGAATGTATGTATGCGGTATATTGCCCTGCTTCCTTCTAACTTTCACCCTAATCACCCCCATCTCCTTCCCGAGCTTAGTCTTTCGATCCAATTCAACCAACTTCCCTAGACAGGATGCTGCTGATAGGAAGAAACCTTCATTCCACAGTTCCAGAGAGATCGACCAGATAAGCATCCAACATTCTTCCATTCCAAACATCGAGAACTCATTCCAGCTAATGATTTTATTAACCGGCCCTTATGTAATGCACCCGTCATGATCAGAAGATCTGGATTAATTTCCGAGTTGGCTCTGATCCAAAGCTCATTGTAACTGATTAGCTTAATTGAATACTGGGATGTCGTAATCCTGCAGCAGTCGTCGATCCACTCCCTCACCTGCTTTATCGACGTTCCCTCTTTCATAATCGCGACCACAAAACTCTGTAACTGACGTGCTTGTCTCTCAAAATCTTCTTTTTTGATATGTATCAGAAATTCTTTTGCTTCCTTCACTTCTTCTCCCACTATGACTGACTCTATCTTGTTACCATTCCGTATAGGTGGTGGTGGAAGACATTCTCCATTTGATTGAAGAAGTATCTCCTTGTAAGAGAGTGATTCAGCAGAACGAGATAGGTTTCCTTTAGTTTAGGGGTTTCCTTCTCTTGGAAGGACTATTTTCTTTTGAGGTGCTTTTCGTTTATGATTTTGTATTTGTTCTAGTCCGAATCTCACCCTCTGCACTGGGAGTTTTACTCCCCCAAAACTTTCTCCATGCAACATTTCGACCGCCCTAGACAGTTCTTCTTCCGAGCTCATCCGAACTAGTGTGAACCCCCTTTAATGTCCACTGGTCTTATCTTTTGGGATCACAACGTCCATCACTACACCAGCTCTTCCGAACACTCTAGAGAAGTTTATCGGTAGCCATCCTACCAGGAATCCCTTAACGAAAAGGGTTGGGAAAACATCTTTGTTCCGGCTTCTACTGTCGTTTTTCTTTATCATCGTCTTCCTTCTCGAAACATGTTTCCAATCATGTTCTTTTTCTTTTTCCAATCTTTCTTCTCGAGATTTGTGTCCAACCATCTCATCTTCCTTCCGGCCACGCCTTCCTGGTTTCCACACTCAGCATCCTTCCGCACTCAGCATCCTTCCACGCTCATCCTTCCGCGCTCAGCAACCTTCCAGAACTCTACAAGGTCTTTTTAGAAGGAATTCATCCCTATAATTACTAGACTACATTCAAATAGTGTCAAATGTTCCTGCTCACTAGAGCATTCAATGATGGGAAAATCTAAGATGACCAAGAAGTGCCAATGCACTAGCACGATGCACTCAAATTGGAGTCATGAAAGTGACCCAACAGGGTCCTTAATCTGAACCGTTAATTGGGTGGTCTCACCATGCTCAGGCCACTCTCAGTAAATCATACATAATGGACAATCTTAACTGTCCAATTGGTTCTTACCTATTCAATTTGTGGGACCTTTTCTAGTTCAAAGCTCACCAGCTGGACAATTAAGTGTCAGATCGGAAATACCTTTCCACCATGGTCAATCCACTCCAGATCCACCCGACGGACATTTCAGATCATGGACAGTTGACACGTCCACCACGCCAAATAAGTAAACTGCTGTGCTGGGCATCTTAGAATTTACCCTTCAAATTCTTTACTTTTCTTTGACAAAAACTTTATTTATTGGTAAAGGTGAGTGCTTGACAACCAAACACAGTACACATGGCCAAGTAGATGTTTAACCATGATTTTGTGACTTGGATGAGCCTAATGCGACTTGTCGAAGTTGACTCGGGCTTGGTCAGACCCAATCCAGTTTGATACAATGAGCCACCCCTAACCTGGATGAGTCATGACTCTACTAAGGGGCGAATGAGTCAGGTCGAGTGGCCGAGTCTTTTATGTGCTTAAAAGAATGGAAGTGACAGGAGATCACATACTTATAGATCTTGAGTGCTTCTAAAGCAACCGCACATGATACGGGATGGCCAGAGTAAGTAAACCCATGAGAGAACGCACCTGAAAATCACAAGATTAGTAGGATGCAAAACGCAGAATTTTGATCATTCATAGACCAACAGATTCCAGTGAGAGGGTCCCCAATGAAAAGAACTATAAATACCAAGTTTGTTGCTTTGAGTATCTATGACGTCTGAAACTTCAGGGCTTACAAGAACTGCACCGATCGGCATATATGCGGATGAAAGAGCCTGGAAAAGCAGTCAACATAATCAATTCTTTTTTCTAATAGGTGTTGAACTACTCATTAGTGAAATCCTAGCTGAGCTCACTTTTGCAAAGGAGACAAGGTCAGGCTTTATATTGTACTTGTCACATCCAAACATCGTTCCTAACCTTCCGAATGCACAGATGACCTGACCAAATAGAGGAAAGAATATTTACTATTGATCTTGGAGCAATCAAAGATCATCTGCAAAACATAAATGAAGATGCCATGAAGATTTTTCAATATATTGCAAACTTGGAAGAAGGGAATAATACAATACCTCATCAGCAATGAAAAGGATGTCATATTTTTTTACGACAGCTTGAATCTGCAAAGAGACGATTTAGAAGAGGAAGATTTTTTTAAAAAGGCATGATGAGAAGACAATTTTTTTTAAATAACAAATAAAAATTTTCACAATCGAAATGCTTCTAATAGCACTGTATTGGGAGGTATTAATTTCACTGGATCCTATCAGTTTCTTGGTTGCAGTCTTATACACTAGAGAGTAGAGAGCAACATTGTTATCCATCAACGTTGTCTAAGCTTTTCTCTTTTCTTTTTTTAAGTTCTACATATGGTCTGCATTTTGTCAGTCACACTCCCATGACAGTTACAAGGGAACTTTTTCCATTATGTGAATAACACCAATCTCTAGGAAAACATATAGCCTGCAAACATATAACACAACAAAATATTCCAATATTGCTTATATGAAAACGAGGAAAACTTCCTCACAACTCACAAGAGGTGCTCAGATAGTCATCCCCAAAATCAAGATATGTATAGTCAGTCAAGAAACCAATACGAGGGGGATCTTGCAGGATTTTTTATTTTTATTTTTTATTATTATTATTATTTTTATTTTTTTGTGGTGTTTGAAATCTGCGGCAATCACCACCTCAAATAACGTTTTAAATCATGGAATGGAGAGCCTGGTAACTTTCCATGCCATGGAGAATTAAAATGGTGTTGGAAGTCTATCTACACAACCCACCCCCCCCCCCCCCCCCAAAAAAAAAAAAAAAAGAAGGAAAAAGAACCGATTAGATCAACATTTAGTGCTAGAGAAATCATGTCAAGGTGGGATGGGCATGGTACAAAGATCAAGCTAACAATGGAATCCCACCCATAGCACAGCCCATGCAGATCAACCATATTTACACTTGAAACCCCTGCAACTGCTACACCTAAAGAATCTTTAGACCTCCTATTTAGTCATTTCCACAACAGAATCAGATCCCACTTCTTTCTTTTTATGCTAATTCAACATTTAGGTCAAGTTTAGGACATCTACACAACTACATGGATCAATGTGGCGCGTGTGCAAAATACCACGTCCATCAGGTGTGACCAATTGGTTATGTGCCCTGTGCCAAGACCCAAGTTGGTCAACTCATCAGATAGGCCATGCATGTACATTGAAAGTGAACCATTCTCTGGCATTTCAGTAACCATCAACTTCTCTGCATGCATTGTAGCCTACCTGATGAGTTGGCTGGCTTTATTCTTGGGTGATGGTGCATACATGATGTGCCCACCTGATGGACACCTCAATCTCACACATATGCATATTAGCACTCATAGCCAAGTTTAGATAGGCTGGAATCTACACATACACAAAATTAACAAACCACCAAGGAAGGCTCCTTTTTTTTTGTATCGACATCAAAAGATGGATTTTTCATGCGAGCAACCACAAGGCTCACTGCTTACATCTTTAGCTTTCATCCATTAGACAGACTATGAGGAGAGGGAAATGATGACAGTAACATCAATCACTAGGACAGGGTTTTCTTGTTACATAGCTTAATGAATGGGTTGTCGCTTGAAGTAATAAATATTATGAGAAACAGATGGAAACACCTTAATCAATTACGTTGCCCTTTTTTTCTTAAAAGATATTCAACGGTTACAACGCCATCATTTTGCCCATGTCTCATAAATCCATGGCCTTCCCTTCCCAATGGATGGACAGTTATGATCTAAATGATCCAGTAAATAAGAAAACAAGAAGTGTAACCTTTCGGAAAAAAAAAATATGCATTTATTTGGGTAGATATTGTTTGGATATTCCACAACTAACAAAAAGCTAATGATGTCTCTAGTTCACAAATTGTATTGTTGACTCAGAAAAATCTCCCTTTTATTCGTGATTTGGCACAGTGGTTGCAAACCTGTAGGCTGTAGCTCAAATGGAAGCTTGGTTTGTTGCAACTTGCAATGTTGAAGTCTCGGGTTAGAGCCCAGCTTACCAAACAAAAGAAGAAAGAAAGAAAAGAACTATCCCAAACCACCATTATTCCTTCCCTTCCCTCGATTATATTTCCACTATTTTTTCCTTCTCCTGAATAGACACCTCTTACCCCATTCAAACACATGTCTATACAGGTCACAATGGAGAGAGAGAGAGAGAGAGAGAGAGAGAGAGAGAGAGAGAGAGAGAGATTTTAATGACACTACAACATAGTTCACAGTTCTAATGAATCAGTGAATGGATGATTGGATAAATATGTTGATGGATGGTTTTGTTTCACAATCTTCTACAAGAATAAAAGAAAGAAAAAGATTCACCTTGTCGAAATATGTCTTTGGGGGAGGAATCACGCCTCCAGCACCCATGACGGGCTCGGCAATGAAAGCCGCAATCTAACATGATAACAGTGGATGCTCAGTCACTGAACTACCCTTGTGAATTGTACAATAGATTCCCATAAATGTGAGATATTATAAGGAAGCATATACCGTCTCTGGACCCTCTTTGAGGATAAGATTCTCTAAGTTATTGGCTAATCTGGTAGAAAAATCCTCCTCAGTCTCACCTGGTTTACAATGTTTAGCATGTTTTGACCGACAAAAACTGATGAGAATAGCACAAATGCCAGATATTGTGTGCATAGGATAAGAACCTGATAAATGAAAGCGCCAGTAGTGCGGGCAGTCTGTATGCAATACAAATGGTGCGGGAAGATCGAACTTCTGATGTAGAGCCGGAAGACTGTAAAAGTAATGTGTTAAGGAATGGAAGGAAATGGACTTTCAGTGCTAGTTCTGGGTAGAGGAAGGCAATATGGAAGAGGAAATATAGGACCCTCAGCCTCAGGATATTTACATAGTCCTTGAACCCTGAATTCATACAAGTGGGGCTCACAGCATGGTGTCCATTGATCTGATTGGCCCAAACATGGATGAACCATGCCCCCAAAAAAAAAAAAAACCAAATTGGACAGTCTTATCTGTTGGATTGTTGGCCTGCCAATTGTCAATTAAGAGAAAATACAGCAATCGTCCGCATTCAACATAGAAGATCAGAGACGGGATGGCTACAATCTTCCAATTGGGGAGATGTTTGGGGCATGTGCCATCCACAATGTGGCTCGCCAGATCAATAGTCTAGATCACAAGAACGAGGTCCCCACTTTTATGGATTCAAAGCCTATGGATATCCTTGTGCTGAGGAGAATATGGTTCCTCTACAGATAAGGGAACCAATTAAGTCCTACCCATTTTATACTAAGAGATAATACATCACAGAAATTTACCCAGAAAGACTGGCTGAGATTAAGGTCGATCCATGGTATCTGTCCAAGTGAAAACACAACACAAGGTTAAGAGAAACGATCCTATAGGTACCCATTGATGGAAAATCTTATCAGTTAGTTATTTAAGATAATATGAACATACGATTTCATCCGTGCTATGAATTTCTTCTTATTTGGCCTTCCCAATGCATTGTTATAATACCAAACCAGTTTCACCTGCAAGCAAGTAATTCACAAATGAAGAGAGCAAACAGTTTTGACATTTAAGACTTAAGAGAACATTTAGCATGACGCCCCAACTAAATTATATACTAACAATGTGTTCCTCACAAATCAATGACTTGAGCCCATTGTTAGCAAACAGCATACAGGAAAAAAAAAAATACCAGAAATGTTCACATTATTGGGTCTTGATTGTTAAGAATTCGGTCAAAAAAAGAAAATAAAATTCAGGTTTACAAAAAAAATGGAGCGAAAAGAAAACTGGCTATATGTGTCTACATATTATATATGAAGAAGGTTAAAATAGAAAAGTTCAATTAAAATATTAGAATTTCGATATGTATAAACGATAATGCATATAGACAGTTGAATGAGGTTCTTTTCCTTTCTCAAGTCCTTCCTTTTCAAGTAATCCTCATATATATCAGTCCTTTTTTAAATATTTTCACCTTCTACTCAATTTTATCAATTGGTGATGAAAAGTACCACCGATCTCTATTTTTAAATTGCCTCTGAGTCTCCAAAAGTTCTTTTTAAAAATAACAACAAAAAGTGTTAGCAAGTTTATTTTTTTCCCCCATCTTCCCAAAATATAGTTTTATACACTTAATCAATTGTACACTTTTTTCTTTTTCTTTTTAAAACGGATTTTAAAGCAAAGTTATGCTAACTATGCCCAAGCCTAAGATTATTGAATATCACAAGGTCCACAACAACCACCAAGCAACTAAACCTAGGAGTTTATAGTCAAACGTTGATTCATTCAGCTAAAAACAACATAAAAAATGCACCAATATCACCAGTATATTCCAAAACACAGTTGCTTAATGGGGACTCAGATGAGCAAACTAGGGAGCACACTTTGGGTGTTTGTGGGTCTCAATATGGACAGGATACACTACCGCATAAACATAAAACATGGTTGATTGAGATTACATTCTAGATCTCAGTCACTATTTGCCACAGAAAAAGTGGGAAAACTGAAGCCAGCTTAATGTAGATCCCATTTTCCACATCGCCCAAAACACTGAGCACATTACGCATATCTGGGAAATGCAGCCTACCATGGTTTAGATAAAATCAGAATGCGCCCTTAATCACTTCGCTTATAAACTGAAAATTGCCATGACTAAAAACAGTAGTAAGGACTAAAAGAACAACAATCTACATATTCATCCCCTAAGCATCAAGCACCAGAGAGAACTCATGGCTTGCTTGCTCGTTTGCTAGCTTCCCAATGTACATGTGAGCCAAGAAGTCACCCCACAACACTAAAATATTGAAGTTCTCAGACATGCTCACCAATGTATATAGGGCCGAATTGTCATTTGTGTTTTAATTAAATTCACCTTCTTTCCTGCAGGCTAAATATTCCATATGCTCATGTTGGCAGAGAGGCAAATTTTCTATCAGATGGTTTGGCCCTTCCTACACATTACTGTAGGAATTCAATTCCAATATCCTGATATATCACCACCTTTTTTAAACAAAAGTTCAGTTATCTTTCAAAAAACAAATCCTAAACAGGGTTATCACCTTCCAGCTCAATCAATAAATTCAAGGAATGAACTTGACTTAGAACTCACTGACCAAATCTGCAAATACACCAAGACTATATTTGCACAAAGAAGAAGCAAAGCAGCAACATATTCGGGTGCTGGAGTGGGGAAGCATTTGTTTTAAAATGTTAAAATATAAATAGCTAGGAAGCAGAGCCAGAGCTTGAGTCCTAAGCAGAATTCGAAGCAGGAGCAGCACCTTGTTTTTTTTTTTTTTTTTTGAAAGATTACTAGTGTATATTAGATAAAAAGGGGATTACAAAAGCAGGGAGAGTCGGGCTGCTGAGATAGCAGAAAGACTACTCGCTTAGGAAAGAAAGATTACACCCCTTAAGGGAAATGTCATTAGAGGCCCATTCAACTATCAGAAAAATCACCCTGTTAAGCAGGGAAGCAGGGACTCCGCCGAGATAGAGTTATCCCTGAAGCACCTCCCATTTCTTTCCTCCCAAACGGACCACCAGACAGCTAGAAGAATCATTCTCCAAATATCTTTTCTGTTGTTACCTACGTGAGCACCTTGCCAGGCCTCGAATAGCCGATCAGTAGACTCAGGAAACGTCCAATGCATGCCAAAACGGGACAGAATTGCAGACCAGATATGACTGAGGAACGGGCAGTGAATGAATAGATGGTCCACAGATTCTTCATTTGCCATACAACACAGGCAGACATTCATGATTGGCATGCAGGAGCAGCACCGTGTTAGAAGGATCCTGCAACCACGCACTGCTTAGCATTTCGGCCAGTTAACTTCTACGGCAGACATTTCTATATAATCATCACTGTCATTATCGTCATCATTACTAGCACCACCACCAGCATATCTTCACCCCGGTAATCAGACCTTTTGACATGTTATTGGTAAATCCATCTCAAAAAAATTGGACAAATATGCCCATTCGAATAATAAAATGCAAAAGTCACGACAAATACACTTTTTTTTTTTGAAAGATGAACCTTATTTGGCAGAGCCGAAAGGAAGACCACAGAACAAAGAAAACAAACAAAAACAAAAACAAAAAAAAAAAAAAAGAAAAGAAAACAGCCGACCCCAAACTGGACAGGATCCCCAAGAATAGGACTAAGGAGCCCAATCCCTAAATAAAACAAGGACTCTAGAAAACACCCTAGCAGATGAAACCTTAAGGTTTCTGAAACAACGATTGTTCCTCTCAGAACACACAGCCCATAAGACTGCCATAAGAACCCTCCACTTCTTTTTCTCCAAAACTCCACCCTGATCCACGTGCCAGATGCAAATACACATTATGAATTTTGACTTGGTTTAATTTTCTATTTTTATCATTTTGTAACCATTTTCTGTTAATTCATCAGACTCAGCCAATTCCAGTGTTGATTCAGCTGAATCAACTAGCCAGGATTTGTGAATTCACCAAATGGAGAAACATTTGCATCATTTTTTTTCAGGTGACATTTCAGTAAGAAGGCTAATAAATACAAAGTTTAACCACCATTTTATGAAATGCATTCCCATGAGTTACAGAAAATGAACAACAAACCTGAGAGTCATTGGCTTCTGAACCGCTGTTTGTAAAGAAGACCTTTCCCATTTTCTTTGCAGTAAAAAATCCAAGAAGTTCCTTTGCAAGATCCTGCTCGGCATCAGAAAAATCATTCATGCAGATCAAAAGAATCTTCAAAATACTATCTGGAGAAAAAGTTATTATATTTGCATTGAGCAGAAACAGCCAATTTGCTCAATTCGGTTCTTTGCTACATTGATCCAACTTGCTGTTTGGAGCCAGTTTGGAATTCTCAATCCCTCTCTATATGGAATGGAGCTTCCACGCACTTCCCCAAAAAACCCAATATCAAATGCATAATCAGCACCATTTAAATTGGGCCAATCGCAATTTGGACACCATTCCAAACGGAGGCCAATCAACTTGAAAGAAGTTGCAGTGGTCAACAAAGAAATTAGGTGATAACCGAATAGCCTGCCATGAACAGTAGGGCTGCAAGTTGGGTTCAGATCAACCCAAACTCGATTCACCCAGCCCAAGTTAGGGTCAGGTTGTCAAGGTCCTCAGACCAGGTTTGGGTGGAATGGTTTCAAATCAGGTTGGATTTGGGTTGAACAAATTTGGGTTGGGATCAGTTGGAAACAATCACATGTATTTGGATCGGGTTGGGTTTGGTACAAAGGAAACTCAGGTTGTGTTCAGATTAGGCACCTAGGGTTGGCTTGGGTTGCAAATTGTGTCCACTTGAGGTCAGGTTGGGCTCAGGTTGGGCTCAGGTTGACCCTCAACCTGCCCAAGTTGCACCTGCAATAAACAAAATGAGAGAAAATGCAATCCAAAAATACATGCATTAAGAACAGCCAACAAAAGCAATGCAACTTATGATTACCAAGGAGGGTTTTGTGGTACGATTCCAAAAAGAGTGGTAAAATGGCAAGGTATTTAACTGTGCAGTTGCAGCCGCAACAAGTCGAGGTTCATTTCCACCTGAAAATGTTTTCAGAAATTAAGTTCATGGAGCTAGGAATATTTATCACATAATGCACACAACAATGTATTGCTTGAAAAAAAAGAAGCAGACAAGCCATTCCATTAATTTTTAAAAGAAGAATGTTGTAAAATTCTCTATATAGAGTCTATGTCATCTTAGTACAATGTAAGACTTTCATGGTTTTAATGATGGACCAAGATTTATATATAGGATCATTGGGAAAATAAAGTAGTTCTTTTCATAGACAGATGTTTCTTCATGGGCTGATTCTCTTATCATCAGCACAATAAATGCAGTGAAGTGGAGAAGAAATACAGTGGTACCAATTTATAAGCATAAAGGAGATTTACAAAGCTGCATTAACAATCATGGGATTAAACTTATGATCCATACTACAAAACTTTGGGAGAGAGGTTGAGCAAAGACTGAGGCATGAGACAAATGTATCAAAAAATCAGTTTGGTTTCATGCCTTGGAGGTCCACCACTGAAGCTATTTTCCTACTTGGACAATCGATGCAGAAGAATAGGGAGGAGGAAGGATCTCCACATCAATGGAGAAATATAGGGAGAGGAGAAAGGATCTCTACATGGTCTTTATTGACTTAGAGAAAGCATACGATAGGGGCCCGAAAGAGTTAATCCATCGGTGAAGGGAAAGGAGTTTCAAGAGGATATATTGACATGGTTAAGGATATGTATGAAGAAGCAATAACAAATGTGAATAGTGAAGAGACAAGTGAGTACCCAATTGTTGTAGGCTTGCACCAGCTTGTACCATTTTGCATTTGTTGTGGATGAGTAAACAAGGCATTTGCAGGAAGAGATCCCATAGTGTATGTTCTTTGCATATGACATAGTTTTGATTGAAAAGACAAGGGAGGGCATAAAAACAAAGCTAGATTTATGGAGAGGTGCTTTAGAATCTAAAGGATTTAAAATTGGTTAAACTAAAAGAGTATATGGAATGAAATTTCAGTAACAATAGGATTGGAAATGAGGATTTAGTTAAGATTGTTGACCAAGAAGTTCTGGAAATGAGGAATTAGTTGAGATTGTTGACCAAGAAGTTCTCCAAAATGATCACTGTCAATATCTCCACTTGATAGGTCATGAGAGTGTAGAGATCGAGAAGGATGTTGCCCATAATATTCAAACTGGGTGGAAGAAATGGAGATGTCCCTCTGGAGTTTTATGTTATCCTCATGAACCACTCAAAACTGAAAAGAAGATTTCATAGGATCAGCCATGCTTAATGGGCAGAATGTCGGGCAGTTAAGGAACAACATGTTTAAAGCATAATTGTGGTTGAAATGAGGATGTTGAGATGGATGAGTGGCAAGATGAGAAAGGATAGAATTAGAAATGAATGCATTTGAGGGAACTTAGGAGTAGCACCAATAGGTAAATAAGATGAGGGAAAGTAGACTTAGACGGTTTAGTCATGTGCAACGAAGAACAAAATCTGAACTGGTTAGGAGTGAGTTGGTACAAGTTGAAGCCTCTAAAAGGGTAAGGAGGAAAGTCCAAAAGGATGTGGATGGAGGTAAGAAGAAAGACTTTAAGACCTATAGTCTAACTGAAGTTATGGTCCATGATAGAAGGAAATTGATGAACAAGATTCACGTAGCAAACCAAAATTAATTGGGATAAGGCTTTGATGATGATGAATTAAATGCAATGAACAAAAGTGAACCAACAAAAAAAAAAAAAACAATGAACCAACAAAATTAATAGTTAGAGGCTAGACCCACTACAAAGCTTTGTAGGTTAATCTTAACCTACAATACTGTGTGGGACCCACCGTGATGTGTGCATGATATCCAACGCATCCATCATATGCTCCCCTCATGTTCTCCTCAGAGCCCAAAAATCAGGCTGATCCAAAACTCAAGTGGGCCACCATGTCAATCATGCCTAAAACAGCTAAAATCATGTGGTATGGCCCACCTAAGTCTTGAAATGGCCTAACTTTTGGGGTATCCATTCATCCTCATACTATGCATCTTCTAAATGGATTGGATGGAAGATGCAAAACACAGTAACACCACACATATTTGGAAGGTTTTTAATGGTGAATGTCACCATCCCAACTATTCCATATGATGTGGCCAACTTGAGGTTTATAACGACCCAATTTGTGGATGCCAAGGAGAACATGAGATGGCAGACATGATGGACAGATTGGATGTCATGTGCACATAAAGGTGGGCCCCACGCATCTCATTGTAGGTTAAGCCTACGGCTAGCAATTGATCAAACAAACTGGCCGACCAGCTCTGGACCAAGCTTGGACCTATTAGCTTGTTCTGTGGGTTAGGCCTGAGCCTAACATGTATGGCCCGATCAATTTTCGGGTCAAGCTTGCACTCATATCATTTTAGGCTTGCTAGAAAGGTGAACTTAACCTACAAGGTGCATAATAAACAGTTCAAGACCCGGAAAACTTCACCATTCCACCACACACAAGAAAAGAAATGGAAGAAACCCAAGCGAATTGATTCATGCATGCATTCCATGAGCACGACATTAATCCTCACTCCAAAATTAGAATTAAATGAAGGATGAAAAGTAAAGAGGACCAATGTCATACACAAACTAACAACTTGGGACTAAACCACCACATGCACAACTATATATACAAATCTATGATTAAGGGATATTATCTCTATGAATTCCCCTAGGCCTTCAAAAGTGATGTATGAGTTAGGACAAAGTCAAGGACAATCATATGGACAGTTAGGATAGACATCAGGCTAGAAAGTTCGATCCTAGGGTCTACTGTTCATTATAGCTTCCAACAGGCATAATTTTATGACCAGTTATCCGTTTGGCACGTATAATATGTCGTTAGCAAGTTATCAATGAGCTCTACATCAGGTGAGTTTTTAAGTCAAATTTTACTAATTTTTAGTAAGTTACACTTTTTTTTTAGGGTGTTTTAGATTTTCAAGAGCCCTATGATAGATTAAGTCCTTATCTAAGTCATATGAAAGAGTTTGAGTTAGTTCAGAACTTGTTTACTATTTTTAGTAAGTTTATTGTTTTAAGCAAGTTAACTATTTCAGGAAAGTTACGAATTTAGGGTCTAGGACTTATATAAGTTACATGAGAGGGCTTTGTAAATAGACTTTTCATCAATAATATCACTTCTATTTATTGGTTTTAGAGATTTTTGTCTTGTTGTGGATTCAATGGCTATTATTGAGAAGAAGATAGCCCTTTAAGATGTGTGAATTGCATTCTTTAAAAAAAAAAAAAGATGTGTGAATTGCTCAACTCATTAGAATGATGAAAGTTGAAACTCATTCCCCCTAAAAGCTATCAAGGCAAAGAGAAGATTGAAACATCTCCTAAATGAATATTTGAAGATACTTAACTAGTGCACAACGACAATTTTAGCTAGTTCAGAGCCACAGTAACTATCTTAAAAATATATATTAATAAACACAATAACAACATAAGATGCACCGATCTTTGTTGGTTGTCTTGTTATCAATAACCATTGTTGGCTTTCCTCAAATGCATGAGGGAGCGAGAGAGTTGGGATTTTTTTCATGAAACCTCATTAATTTCGCTAACGGGCCGTTTGGATCATAAGTTACTTAAGATGAGCTACTTATACCTCAAGTAGTTTATCTTAGTTTCTACTTATTAAGCAGATAAGTATGTTTGGCAAACAACACACTTATCAACTTCTCCTCTCTTTCGTCTCTCCAATCTTGATGCCTCTCTTTAACAACTCACAATAAGTAGAAAAGCCAAAAAAAAATAAAATAAAAAATAATTGATGTGATTAAGTAATTTTAAGTAAAAAAGTTACTTATAACTAATTGTTGTGCAAGATTCCTAGGATTCTGCAAATCTGATAGTGCAGAGAAGGCCACATTCGAGTTGACTGGAATCCCATCGGTCCAACCGAATTAGTAGGTGAATCTCATAGTGCACGCTGTGAAGATTTGCACATTTTCGGTTCGACCAAAAATGTGTGAGTCGGTTTGGTTCAGTCTGACCAAAGGTTCCATTCGGTTAGACCGATGGGTTATGCAGATGTGTGGAAATTTGGGTATTTGAGCCTGATTGCGATTAGGGCTTGGTTAATACGAGTGCTTTCTCTATAAGGGCAAGGTTTTGCAAGGTGAGAGGGTTTTAAACACTTGTAAGGGCTTGGGAAGAGATTTTCTCAAGGGGCTAGGGTTTTTCCTAGGTTGTGCATTGAAAGGGGAGATCAGGTGCTTCTGTAATTGAAAAAGATGAGTGGTGTAAAGTCTAAGGTTTTGATTATAGTGAATCGTTGTTGCTTTGTGCAATGGTTTTTTCGTACAAGGATTTTCCACGTAAAATATCTTGTGTTTTGCATGTGATTGCTTGATTGTTTGGTTATTCTATTTATTGTGATTGTTCTATCTTCATGCAACGTGCTTCCACAAAGCGCACAGATTAGTGGTGGTGTTAGATCCAAATTTCTAATAGCTAGGGTTGATCCGGGTTTGTTGTGGCTCGGGATTACATCGTAGTGGTGTGAGATAAGAGTCAGAACTGCAACACTAACCACAAACCAAATTTACTTACTGAAATAAGTTACTTATCTACTACGGTAAGTAGGAAAAGTAACTTATTTGGTGGTATCCAAACAGGCCCTAACATTCAATGTATGCTAAACTGTGAAATGATAAATGAAAAGGTGCAAGTGTTAGCCTGAAACAAAAACACAGAAAACAACATGATTTCGGAAATCATCTGTAATTTTTCGTAAGATAGGAATACGGGGCAACAAGTACTTATGAGATATGCCAATAACATCAGAAAAGAAGTGAACACCTTGATAATTTGGGCTACCATTTGCATACCTAAAGCTGTGCACCATAGTCCAGCAAGGCTATCTAGATATTTTTTCCCATTGGTGTTGTAAACATAACTACCCTGCACCAATTATACAAAAATAAAGAGATTGCATCACACAATCAAGGCCAAAAAAAAAAAAAATCCAATAGAAGAAAAATCACTCTAAAGAAGATGGGTTATTCATTGTAATTATTCAGATCTATCTAGCTCTCGCATTTATATCCTGGATGAATATGGAAAAGAAGTCAGCAAGCAAAGCTGCTTCTTTTCATCATTTTTTGCTGGGGAAGCTAGGCTCAAACCCGAGAAGTCGGTGTTGTAATGCATGCTGTCTACCGCTGAGTTGCGGGCTCAAAACCATCAAGGTTACTAAAGTAAATGCGAGAATTTGCCAGCAGATTTGCACAAAATCGTGTGCTGGCCGTTCGTGAGAACTGAACAGCATTTAAGCATTTACTATTGAAGAACAGACCCAAATTAAGCTGCAAAATTATCACTGGATGTGATATTACATTACACTATCCTTTAATGTTTGTGTGGAGAATATGCGCATTCATAACACATTCAAGGTACTATAAAGCGGTGACGGCAATGGTGAGACCCTTTAATGCAATACGAGTCTATAACACCTGGTCTTAAAAAATGGTTGTAAAAGGCTGATGCAGACCCGTAACAGGCCAAATCTTCTTTTTTTTTCCTCTGAAAAAGTTTCAACCGTTATGAGGCTGTGACGACCATTATGGGGGCCATAACAGCTATTACAGCCCGTATCGTAATGGCTGTATGGCCGGCCGTTATGCTGGCTGTTACAGTAACCGAATACCTTTATCACATTGTGGTGGGGTCCTTTCTAATTTTCAACTTCCAAGAATGCATGAAGCAGTACATTCTTGTGAGAGAATACATCTACAACAGGGGAATGAAGGGTTCACATGTGTAGCATCTTCAGTTCAGTTGCATCATTAGTTCACATTTCAGAATATGAATTAGGAACAGGATACAATTAATAATCAGATGCTGCCGTATGGCTCGTGGGAATCCAGCCCCTGGGAAATGAATTCCATTAGTGTGCTGAGCTGAATTTGTGTTTGGGTCCTTTGAAAGGGTGGGGAAATTAATTCCCATGAGAATCCAATTCTCAAAACTGACCCCTTCTATAATTTCCATCTTAAAGATGGGTTGAAATTTTTTGGAAAATGGATTCCCACTCGATCATATTTTGAAAAGGATAAAAGGTTCCTAGCAACTCTTTCCCAATATCCAAACACAAATTGAATTCCAAGAATAGTTTTCCAAACACGATAGACAGAATCTCTTTCACCAGGAACTGATTCACAACCCCTTCTAAGATTCCAGGGAACTGTGTGTTGCAAAAAAGCTTCTACATTCAATTACATATGCAAATCATAACACCAAAATGCAAGGATTGTCCAAAACTGAATACAGTATCAAAGTGTTCCTCGTTAGCCATTGTCACTTGCTCACAGGAATGTTGGTTCAGCCTATCGGAAGGCAAAAGCTTGCCTAGATGTTAGACTCTCACGCTATATTTTTGAAGAGAAGAAAAAACCCACACCAACTTCGATTGCAGAAAACAGATTGAAAAGACCTCCGATCGGTCGAAAATCTCAAGGTAAGAATGCGATTACCTCGGATCTTTCAATAACTAGAGGATGCAAATCGGTAGATTGCCAACCAGCAGTGAATGGTGCCAACATATCATGTCCCTTAAACCTGAGATAACCAAAACATTTTAATGACCAAAGGGGCATACTGTAACCATATTTATGTATATAGAGACATACATATATACATGTGAATAAATGTGCAAATGTTGTAATCTCCAACATCCAGCCATAATATGCATGCATTAAATATCATCATAGTCATCCTTGTGGTAACAGCCTCGTTCCAATTTAAGCATATGACACATATACACACGCACACCTACATGCATGGTGTGTAGGTAAAGGTAACAGTGGCCCCATGACAGCAGTAATGGCCCATTACCCCCCCCCCCCCAAAAAACAAAAAAAAAAGGCCTTAATGGTCCATTACAGAGCCA
Source organism: Magnolia kwangsiensis (assembly GCA_037074715.1). Taxonomy (NCBI): domain Eukaryota; kingdom Viridiplantae; phylum Streptophyta; class Magnoliopsida; order Magnoliales; family Magnoliaceae; genus Magnolia; species Magnolia kwangsiensis. The sequence goes on along the minus strand of CM073584.1, from coordinate 89,353,285 downwards.
ATACAGGTTTTCAGATAAAAAAATTTCTTCAATAAAAAAAGGAGTCTGTAACGACCATTATGGGGCCCATAACGGCTGTTACAGCCCATATCGTAAAGGTAACGGTGGTGGCCGTTACAGCCACCGTTACCATCATGAAATACCTTGCTTGCTTGCATGCGTAGTCACACACACACACACACACACATGAACATGACTCGTATGTTTCCAATCCCATTGCTGCACAAGATTGTCTACCAAGATCAACCACCGCCAAATGGGGATGGGCAAGAATCCTATGCATACTCAATTTTTATTCCTGCCAACTTCTCAAATTTTGAGTAGGACATGCGCAAAGGGATTCCTATCCACAATCAATGGATGTCGTGAGATGTTCGGTACAAACTTTCATGTGTCATAATGGGAACCCACGATCTTTTCCCTATATATACTATACACATGATTTTAAGAAGTCACTAATTACATCCACCTAGATTAATTTGCATCCATCCATTTTCCATTTTGGGATTTGCCATTTCAAATCCCAAAATTGAAAACGTGTATGTGCAATCATTCAGGGCAGCATCAATATTAATTTCCTATATTTATATACATCCATGTATGCAGATATTTTTTAGCATGCAGATACACTCACAAAGAAAGAGAGTGCATATGTTGCTAGTTACACGAAACCCTCTAACATACTATTCCATACCCTTTCTCATCCTTCAAGTCGGTCACCGTCGAATCTTCCTTCTGCAGTGATGCTTCCGAACTGTTCCATCTGACAAACACATGAGACGGAAGCAAGTACTCCTGCAAGCTTCCAGCAGCTGCAACATGTCTTATGAATGAACCAACCTGTAAATTAAAGAAACAAACAATTTGAACGAAAAACACAACTATGATGGATATATAGCATTGGAGCTGAGAAATCACATAAATGGCAGTCAGACTGACAATTCAACAACTTTTCATAAGAAATCCTTCTCTCTTTTTCTTTTTTTTCTTCTTTTTTTTAAAATTTTTATTTTATTTTTTATTTTTATTTTTACAACACACGAAACACTCTAAATGGGCCTCTTATGGTATGATGCCAGGACCAATGTGAAACAACAAGTCCGGGCCGAATACAAGAGAAATCCTTCAACTGTGATCTTTGAAACCAAACCAAACAATTCTAATCCTTCAGGAAGCTAAATTTGGAAAGTCAAAGCTTCAAGGAATAGAACACACAAGCACGCCGATCTAAGGCAAGCATCAGTATCGAAAGCCTCCTGTTTCCTAGAGCTGAAACTTGGGTTTGGGTCAATCCAAATCCGATTGACCCTACCCAAGTTCAGGTTGCGTTAGGGTTGGAAAACAACAACTAGATTTGAAAATGGGTTGGGTTTGGGTTGAGCGAATTCAGGTCAGGTTGGGTCAGATTATGGTTGGATATAGAGGAATCCAGGTTGGATTCAGGGTGGGCATCTCAGGTTAGAATTCGGGTCAGATCAGGTTGCGGGTTCAGTTCTCTTGAGGTAGGGTTGGGCAGTCAACCTGACCCAACCCACCCAAGTTGCACCTGTAAGGCTTCCTGCCCATGGGATCTAGAAAAACAAAGGCAATTGCATTTCCAGCTCAGACAGAAGATCCTTGTAGCAACAAAGATTAAAGGCTACCATTGGCTAAAGCAAAGGCTCCAAAAGGATAAAGAACGCAAAAGGTGAAGGAAGAGAAATCCACCTGCATTTTTTCATTTGCATAGAAAAGGGGGACTATCAACTACCAACAAAGAAAGACAAATGAAACAGCACACCATCATTAAAGATCACATCAGAAGGTTATAGAGAAAAGTGGCATATGGTACTTTCTTCCCTTTCAAGATGATCTTTTTCTAACAACCTCCTCAGAAAAGTATCTGCACCTCATTAGCTTCTCTGTGGATATGATGAAAATGAAATTATGGAGGGCTGCAAATGCCACACAACTCATCCAATATACCTTGAAAGCCACAGCAAGACTATTGAACAACATCATAATCACCTTCTTCTACGGTGACCATTAAAATTTTAAAAAGAAAATCTTACCCATTCGGGGGCATAATCACTTCTTCAGTTCTGCTTCATTTGAATCATTAGTTGTTGGTTGACCCCGAATAAGCAATCCTATGTTCCGTTAGCAAATTCCAGCATCTCATTTTCCATTTCACGCATGTGTTGCACGCATAACTTCTATAATATTATGGTGTAAGGTGGCACGGGGAGGGACGTGATGAGGTTGATCACTGTCTTCCTCAGGGGATAACTACTCCGAATCCACAAAGCTCTCTGCACTCCTCAGAGAGCTTCCTCGAATTGACGAGGGATAAAAGCAGGAATAATTTCTAATAAATTCGAAATAACTTGATGGATGATTAAAGAAAAATGAAATTACAACTATTTAAATAAGGAACTCAAACTTAGGACAAAGTTTTAGACTCAAACACCCTAAAAATGTGACTTACCATAAATAGTAAACTTGACGACCTCTACTCCCACTAGACTTAATGGCTTTCAACCAAAAATAGTAAGTATCCAATTTGGCCCAACCACATTATTCTCCTAACTTTTCTAAGCCCTTTTCATGTTGGGCACGACTTCTACAACTCAAAGGATCAAAAGTTATACGCGAAGTAAAACTTACTATTTATAGTAAAATGAATCTAAACGGGACTTGACTGAGTGAAATTTACCTCGTTTCGACACTGAGGTCTTGGCATCGATTCCCTAGTGGGGGTGGCTAACAGTGAAGTGTGAACAGACCATGGGTGTACTAACAAGCTAACAAAAAAAAAACTAAACAGGACTTTTGATCGTCAATCTAATAGAATCTTGCAAATCCAGTATGGGCAACCCGGTGTAGAGGGGTTGGTTGGCTTAAGTAGGTTATCTTACCCCCATAATCATATATAATATGTTGAAAAATTCATCCCAGTTTGCGAGATATAACTGTTTTAAGGTTCTGATGGTCCAGATCATTTCCAGGTCCAATCGGGAGTTTTCTGGTCCATCTTTGCCATCAAAGTGTCTGCGTCCCGCTCTACATCATAAGGTGGTATGCTAACTGCATTCTTTTCAGTTAGATTATTTTCTACTATAGATAGATTGCATATTGCAAACGGAATCTCAAAGACCTTCTCAAAACTTTCAAATAGAAGATTGAACAATGTTGAATAACTTCATTTTCATTTAGGGCCTGTTTGGAAATGCGTTTTGGGATGTATTGTATCGTATTAGAAGTTATGATTTGATGTTTACCGTGTTTGGATTGGAGTGAATAGGAGTTGAATCCCATACGTGCGAATACAAACTCCAAGCAAATTTTCAAACCGACAGTAGAGTATTGTCAGTGGGTTCTGTTGCCGTCAATACTTCGTATTCATTGCACTGTATTCGGCAGTGGATGAAAGTTTGAAATTTGTACAATTACAAGATATCTGGTACCTATGTAGTGTAAGATCAGGACCGTTCATTTGGTACATTTCAACATGAAAATCATAGAAATCAGAAAGTTTCATACGTCAAACAAGCCACCCGACCCAATTAAGGTTGTACAATACGCAGACATAATACGTCCTATCCAAACATTGATCTGTATAACGTATTGTATACTATGCCAAACAATACCTCTTATCCAAACATTGATTAGTATCTGATTGATTTGGATGTATTCTAAAAACCGTCCAATAACATGAACAGTACCCAAATACAATACTATACGCGAATCCAAACAGGCCCCAAGTCTTTTTTAAGCATAACTAGCAATTCGTTGTGTGATGCCACTATTGTTGGTTTTTTTTTTTTAATTGTAATTTTCACTAAGAATATTTCAAGTCTATGATACATGATAGAAACACTCTGAATTTGAGTCTACATAACTGGGACCATGGGTCAATGATCCAAACCATTCATTGACTAAAAATGGGGATGGAGATGCCTCAACAATCTTCAATATTGGAAGATCAGAGCTAGAGCTATACATGAACCGAGTTAGCTTGGTTAACTCGCTCGACTCAACTCGGCTCGAAACTGGGTTCCAGCCAAGTCAAGCTGATTTTTTGAGTTCGAAAAAATTTTGAGCCAAGTCCGAGCTAGATTGAGCTCGACTCGACTTGACTCGAACTTGACTCAGTTCGATTCGATTCGACTCGAATTGGGTTCACTTAATATAAATATTTTGTAAATATATATATGCTTAAATAAATTATAAATTATAAACTATATATTAAATATATTAAAAACCCTAAAACCTAAAATCGAACTCAGATTATAGGCTCGAACTCGAACTCGGCTTGAAAGATCGAGCTCAAGCTCGGCTCGAACTGTCCCGAGCTGTTGACCGAGCCGAGCCGAGTTCGAGCTGGGGTAGCCTGCTGACCAAGCTGAGCTGAGCTAGGCCAGGCTCGACTCGGTTCTGCTCTTGTACAGCTATAATCGGAACATACAATCTCCAGCTGATTGTAGACAACTACAGTATTGACATCTTAACTCTATTTAGACAGCAAACAAAGGGAAGCGAGCATCTCGTTTGGGGAAATTTGGGGATTTCTGTATCCATGGTGGGACCCATCATACTACCCATCTAGCCACCAAGCGCTGGGCCCCACTTTTACAAACACAAGTCTTTGCACATCCTCAGCTCAAGGATTGTATTTCTCTCATTCCATTACATCACAAATAGCTATGATACTCCTGATATGAATATTCTAGCATTAGCCAGTGTATAGAACATACATCAAAATGCTCTTATCACAGCTGGTATGATGTGAGAGTGGTGTGACATGATGTTCCCCACCTTGTCAAGAGGTGTGGGGCCCACCCGAATTACGTCCGTGGGAGGGTGGTGGGCCCAAGAAGAGAGCATATGAATAACCATCCTATGCTCCCATCACTAGACAAGTACTCTGTCAAATCAGTTCCTCTCATATCTACACCACTACAAACACTAAGAAAGAAATTGTGCAAGAAAACGACACCCGATCAAACAAATAAGAAGGAATTTTGAAACATGCCATCAAAACCCATTTCACAAAATTAATCAAAAAAATATTAAAAATGCATTTCCATAACCATTTTCTCTGGTAGAGTATGGTGGACCGTAAGCGTGCACACATCCACACGTAGACACCGCAGATGTACATAATTCCAGACCTTTCTAGATGGTGGGCCACTCTACTGGTGGGACATGACCCAAAAATTATAATCATCAGATGATCCTAGCTTTATGATCCTCATGCGGCTGTGACAGACGTGCATTGATCTAGACCATCAGCCTCAATTTGGGTGGGGCGTATCTAAAATATCATTACCATCAGGCGATCCCAGATTTCCAGCTGGTGGCCATCTTTGGGAAAGAAAATTGCACAATTGGGATTGTTTGATCTTCGTGATTTTTGGGTCATGCCCCATCTAGAATGGGACCAATGATTTGGACAGCCTGGATCAACTTGGACAGGTGAAAAGAAAATCAGTTGAAGGTTCATGTTCAACTAGGTAAATTGGACGATCTGGATAGTTCAATCATTGTGATTTTTGGGCCATGCCCCATCTAGGATGGGATCTATGCTTTGGACAGTCTGGATCAGCTTCGACAGGTGAAAAGAAAATCGATCGAAGGTCCATGTTCAACTGGGAAAATTGGACGATTGGGATTGTTTAATCATTGTGATTTTTGGGCCACGCCCCATCTAGGATGGGACCAACTATTTGGACAGTCTGGATCAACCTACTCAACCTACTCATAATGGACGTGTATGGAGGATGCACCAACCTTCCAACAGCAAAAGTGAAAACCAGACCAACAAGAAAATAGGAAGTATATCATAAAATACTCTCACAAAGTAACAGTTGAGCTCCGACCGTTGACCATGTTTCTTCTCATAGCCCATTTTAATGGCTACTAATCGAACGGCTGGGATCATGCAAAACTTTAAAAAACATAGATGACACCCCATCGGTAGCAGCGCTGGCAATTTGGACGGTGTAGATTGACTAGATGCCTGCCACGTGCAAGTATGAATGCATGCATCGGTATGATTCACCATACTCAGCCAGAATCTACCACAATTCCTAATGAAAACAGATCATCTTCAACACTCCATACACAAAATCCATACCAAAAAATGGAGTGAAAAAATCAGAAAAAAAGATGTGGTCAATCATATCCATACAAATAATAATAATAATAATTGTAAAAAAAATAAAAATAAAAATCCAATTATGTAAAGAAAAATATAAAATTACACAAAATCCATGAAAATAGATCATCTACAATACTCCATACACAAAATCCATACCAAAAAATGGAATGAAAAATCAGAAAAAATGCAATAAACCATAACCATACATAATATATATATATATATATATATATATATATATATATATATATATATATATATATATATATTTCTGTAAAAAAATAAAATTAAAAATCCAATTATTTGAAAATATAAATTACACAAAAAGGACTCATATTCAACCAAATTCATCCAGAAAAATCTAAAAGAATCCAAAAGAAGAAAAGAAAAGAAAAAAAGGGTATGAGAGAATGAAACCTGAGAAGTGTTTTTTAATCAAAACGATGTGAATGAAACAAAGATACTCCATCCACAAAATCCATAGAGTGAAAAAATCAGGAAAAAAAAATGTAGTCAGTCATATCCATGCATTTAAAAGAATCATTCTGTAAAAAATCAAATAAAAATCCAATTAATTAAATAAAAATATAAAGTTACAAAAAACGGACTCATATTCAATCAAATTCATTCAGAAAAATCCAAAAAGATTACCAAAAAAAAATAAAATAAGAAAAGAAAAGAAAAAGTGGGTCTGAAAGATTGAAACCTGAGAAGTGTTTTTTGATCGAAGGATGTGATTGAATCTCATGTTTCTCCTCTCCTAGGAAGAGATTGTTGAAAGAAGGAGAGGTTTTTTAGAGTCTTTTTGTTTTTTTTCCAAATGCTTAATTATCAGTAGTTGCGAACAAGACAATATATAGGAAGCGGATTGCGTACTGTGAACACCTGGACAAGTATCCGTCCAGAGAGGACTCTCTGGAAACCTATTTGATTTATTAGCCTTATCCACACCGTCCATCCATTTTTTTAGATCATTTTAAGATGATTTTATAAAAATCGGTAACATAAAATTCTCAAATCGACCACACATTTGGGATTAAACTGCCACCATTGAAACCTTCTTGGAAGCCGTAGAAGTTTTGGATCAAGATAATATTTTTATTTCCCGTTAATCCATATCTCTATAACCTTATGAACAGTTTGGATAGAAAATAATCGTAACGGTGGCTGCTAATAAGGTTTTAACGGTGGATGTCGTTATCACCGCTTCTTCCTAAAGTGAATTTCGTTTAAGCTTTGTATCTGCCTCATTTTTGGGATTATATTCTAAAATAATCTGAAAAAACGGATGGACGGCGTGGATGAAACCCATACATCAAGGTGGGCCCCAAATATTCCCTGCATGGACAGATTATTGTCCAGCGGGGGCAGGACGCGATCCGCTTCTGATATATCGACGTCTGCTGAAACTTAAACTGCACGTACCGCGTGTATATCACATCCCATGCACACGCAACTACGTAGGCTAATATAAAAACCATTTTAAAGATCTGAGCTTTTAATAAGATGGAAGAACTTAGTTTATCTTATATCATTAAAAAATTACTCCGTATTATTTCTTAAATAAGACAATATACTTGACGGCTGAGATTATTTTAGAGCCGACTGTGTGATTTGTAAACCATGGCCTACCTGAGGAGTGAAAAGCGCTGATTTCTATCAGAGAAGATCTAAGTAATGTATCCCACCTGATGAAAATCTCGAATCTCTAGCACACGTTTTATATTTTGGCACGTGCTGATGCGTGTTGATTTCAAATTCTATACCCGCGTGTAGTCGTAGCTGATACAGCGGTGTCTGTCAGAGATTGTAGGTTGTCAGATTTTTTTCCTTATGTCCAAAATACCCCTCTTACAAAGGCGTCGAAAGATGTTGAGGTTTGGTACATCGATAGCTGCATTACTATTTTTACGTCGGGACTGTAGCTGTTGAATATGAGGTCATTTTCAAAATCCGATCCATTTATATTATTGAGCATATAAATATTTTAAAATCCAAATCCAAAATCTTATTTTTGAAATGTTTTACCCATAACAATTTTTATTTAAGACCGCCTACTTGAGACATTGTTCCGTGGGCCATTTAGAGTATCTTTCAATCTTAAAGATATATTGGATGCCATCCATCTCAGATAAATGGTTGGATCAATGCAATAATGTCGCAGATGCAATGGGTACGATCTTTACACAAAATTATTACTGCGTTGCGATGTATTGAAGAGAACCTTTAAAAGTAAACTCCTCTTATCCTACTTATTGGGAAAAAGAACCGCACCAGCGCACGTGCCATTACAGCACGTGTGAGGAAGATATTCGTGGTTCGCAAGGTGATTCGCGAGATGTGCTCGATGATAGGGAAAACAATCAGGTTTCTCCATTGATCTGGTGGGCCACCAGTATATGAAAATAATGGACGGTTGATAAAGTTCGAAACAATCTGCATTCATCGTATAAGTGTAACCCGTGAGATGGAAACGTATTGGCTACTCCCCCAATCTCTCTGCTACTAGCCCGTGGCTGATGGTCGGTGCTTTGTGGGCCTACCATGATGTATTTGTTTCATCCATGCCGTTCATCCATTTTTAATTATCATTTTATGACTTGATACAAAGAATTATAGTGATATAAATCTCATCTAGACCACACCACAAGAATACAATAGTAATTGGATATCCACCATTAAAATCCTCATGTGGCCCATTGTACTGTATATTTTACATCAAATCTGTTGATTAGGTTATACACGTGTAGATGAAATGAAAAAACAAATATCAGCTTGATCTAAATATTTTAACACCCAGAAAGTTTTCAATGGTTGACGTTCAATCAACACTATTTCTTGCAATAGATGGAAGGCATGGATGAAACACATATACCATGGTGGGCCCACCGAACACCGACCATCAGCCATTGCTGGTGGGAGTGGGAGTGGGAGTGGGAGTGGCCAATCCGTTTCCCCGTCGGGTGAGTAAATGCGCTACGCAGATTGCCGGCGCGCATGTCTCAGTAATTTCTGCAATCAAAGTTAGGTGGAGCCCACCACAACGTGCGCAATAAATCCACTCCGTCCCTCCATTTTACCAATCAGGACATAATCTAAAAAATGGAAGCGGATTGGCCGGTGTAACTCACACGTTATGTATTTGCTGTATTAATGTCAGCAGGTTCTAAGAGATCATGGGATATGTGTTATGTCCAAACCGTCCATTCATTTTGTGAGATCATTTTAAGACTTGTGATGTAAAAAACAAAAAAACAGATAAAACTATCAAGTGGACTACACTTGGTGAGCTCATTTTAAGGCTTGTGATGAAAAAAAAGCTGATAAAACTATCAAGTGGACCACACTAAAAAAAGTAGTAGCGGATTAAACATCTACTATTGAAACATTTTTTAGGTTACAGAAGTTTTAAATCAATATGAAATTTTTTATTCCTCCTAATTCATGTCTTTGTAACCTTATGAACAAATTAGATGAAAATTAAACACTATAGTACAAAATTTATAACAATGAAAGCTATTATTACTGTTGCTTTTTGTAGTGGGGTGCAGATGATCTTTAAATATGATTCGTTTTTTAGATAATAATCTAAAATGACCTTTAAAAATAGATGAATGGTATAAATTTATTAAATACATCATTGTGGGGCCCATGTGACTTTGATATCCTTTGAACTGTTTGTATGACTCCAGACTCAAGGAGCGTCAATGCTCGTGTAACGCCCTGGAAAAATCCATACTTGAACTCGAATACCAACTCGACCAGAAATTGCGTAGGATAAATTCATTTGGAAAATAAATGTAAGTTAGCTAACGCAACGCTAGAGTAGCTGGTAAATAGTCTCTAATCACTTTAAATACGTTCTACAAGACCCAAAGCGAGTAGAACCAATGACGCTGTAATACTCTAAAACCTCGGATCAAACTCTAAACCGGTTTGTTCTCAGGACCTCTTTGAAACTTTGTATTGAATCTAAACCGCGCGTCAAAAGTCCGATACCTACAATCTTAGACCGTTATAACCGTCCAGCTGGACTTGATAATCATTTCGAAAATCAAGTCCAACCGACATTCAGAGGCTATTTCATTGAGCTTGGAGTGAAGAGAGTGAGAATAGGGTTAGATTTGGAATTTGAAATTCAAATATGGCACACGACTTGACGCATTATTATTAAGCGTTCTGACCGTCAAAATTTAGTCAGATTACACCCTTGGATTAGGAAAAATTTTTATTTCATATCATGAGACTTATAAACCTGATCTACGTGCGATGAACGTTGAACTGAAACTGGACCGCCACGTGCGATCTACGAACACTACTGGACTGAAAATGGGATGTGAGCGACATCCGACGTGCATGAACTTAAGTCCGATCGCGTTCGGCCAGGGGACCTCCAGAAATGTCTTTTTGGACCGAAACAGCCCCGATTTAGTTAGACATCAAGTGAACATTGTTCTCAAGCCTGTTTTGGGCAAGCTTTATGTTATAAAAGGAGCTTAAACCCTCACTTCTCTCATCCATCCGAATTTGCTAAAAACCCTAGCTAGTGTGAGAGAAAAAGTGAGAGATTGTGAGAGAGAGTGGGAGAGAATTTCCTACTGCTTGCACTACTAGTTGCACGTGCTTAGGCAACGCGCCTCAATCACTTTCCCGGCGATTTCGCCGCGTTTTTAGGTAAGAAAATACCCAAAACACTTGCTGATTTAATGTTCCCTCGTTTCCTTAGCATGGTAGCTTATGGATCTTGTGTATTAGGTTCCCGGTTCGCCGTAGACGAAGCGTATACGCTCCGTTCGAATCAATACGCTTCTAGGATAAAAGGTGCGGATTTTAGATGCTTTGATTGACAGTTTTCAACGCTTTCAATGTCGTTTAATAGTAGATTATCGACGGCAACGCCGTTTGACATGTACAACATGCTGTCTGTTTCCTGTTTCGTAAGCAGACGAAAAATATAAGATTTAGGATATTTTAGTCATTTGTAGGAAATACAGTTTCCATCCATATTTTGCTGAGATGATTAACATGGCTTCTTATCGCATTAGGATATTAGGAATGCGTGCATAATTAGTTTGGCGAAGAGATTCGCCTAAATGCGCATTTTGAGTCGACATACTATATGTAGACTTAAGTGTGTAGTATAAGTGTTTGTATAAATGTTTGTATTAGTATGTATTGAATTAAATGGTGTTATGAATTAGTTTGAGATTGAATTCTCAAATGATATACTGATGTAAATGATTTCCTACATGTTTGTTATATGGATGATTTCATTATATGTATGAAATGCATGTGCTAGATGATTTACTTAAGTTGTATATTATAACATGTGTTAACATGCTCACATTGTTGTATTTCATTTCCATTACTCTTACATGATTGCTGATGTAAATTCATAAATGTTTGAGACTATACCTAGTCCAGGCAGTCGGTAACCGAGTGAATTCGTGGTTGGCTTATCTTTGCCACGAACGACGCGTCGATGAACGCGAGCTGTATTTTGGAGTTGACGGCAGTGGTTAGGTCACACGAGGTGTTTTATGCACTTCATGTCGTTCGACTTGAGATGCGCTCGTGCTAGTCGAGCCCGTCAAGTAACCCGACTGGCCATTGTATGTTCACCCTGTATGAGTCATAACTGCTTGAACTCAGGGTACTGAACTTATCATTATAAACTCTGTCAACCATGGTACCTTGATCCATAAAGACTCATGAGCCGGGCATGGTGGTATGGGACACCGTGGTCAAGCTGTCGGCCTACGCTGGGGCCACAAACCTCCCCATAGTGACCAGTGAGCACCTATGACTCGTGAGCAGATTATGGTGGTATGGGACACTACATTCTTGCTGTCGGCCTACATTGATAAGGTGATGGGGGAGCGGTGCAACGAGCGCGAGCAACAACCCTGACAGCCCTTTGTAGTGACTCTGAGTGTATTCTGAGTCTACGGGAGGCGACGACCATTCTGTAGCGACGAGAGTACAAGTAGGCCTGTATTGATAAGGTGATGGGGGAGCGGTGCAACGAGTGCGAGCAACAGCCCTGACAGCCCTTGCAGCGACCTACAAAATATACATCGTATGAGATTACTAGGAGTGACGACCCTAGACAGGATCTGTGTTGGGATTGATATAAGGGAAGTACCTTAGTTTTCCAATCCTGTTGTTTGAATGGACTAATAATAACTCGATAATCATATCACCATCACATTACATGTGCCTGGAAGATGTGGAGCACTGAGCGGTACGCAAGCATGCCGCGGACGCAGATGGTGCCGTATGAGGGAGAATGTCGGTGAGGGCATCCATCATGTCATGTCATATTGCATTAACAACGATATTAGGAATGTTTGATTTACTGCTTTACTATTATCGCATGATTAATTTGAGAACATGCTAATCTTTGCTCTATTATTCCACTGAGTTAGCTACTCACTCCCACGTTACGGGATGGTATTTGCAACACCCATCAGACTCTGTCTTAGATGCAGGTGAGGCAGCGATTCAGGAGGCAGAGCCGGATTATGATGAGGACCAGGACAAGTTCTCATATATGCAGTACCACGACGGCGTTGCTTAGGTGGCCTGGATTGACGGGACTTCTCAGTGGGACTATTTTTGACATTTGATTTCTGTTTATTTACATGTATATGAGACTCAGAGATGTATTCATACTTTGGTGACAGTTGAGATCTATTTTGTTTTCCATACAATGATATGCATATTCTTTAGTCTTATGCTTGCTTTTATCACTGGATCTGGAGTATGAATAGCAGTTTTGGTATACTTTTACTCATGTGAATGCTTTAACTCAGACAACATTGAATCATAATCCTTTTTGTTGCATAAGTGACGGTCTGAAACTCGGGAGTTGAGTTTATACACGACCCTCGATTTTCAGGGTGTTACAACTCGTCTTCGCACAACACGCACCTATAGCAGCTATATAGCTGGTATGAGGTAGCCAATCGACTTCCCTACTAAGGGGAGACATCCAAGCTGTTTATATGTTCACCAAGAATTGAAAACACATAAATTTTAACCTTATACAAACTTGTGTAGCTCATGGAATTTTACTAGTCATATGGGGCACCTGAATTTTGGATCTAGATAATTTTGGAACGTCCTAACATGGTATGTAAAAATGGATTACAGAGTGCATTTCACTCACTTCGGTGGGACTCACATAGCTTCTAAGCGCATGAACTTTTTAGGACAGGGTGCAATAGGTGGCCTATGAGTCGGGAGTGGTGACCCTTCTGATACCAATGCCAGTGATAGTTGGTTTTGTAAGCTCATGTATGTACTTTATCCATTCCATTCATCCGTATTAACAACTCATTTTAAGATATAAACTTAGAAATGAGGTAGACCTGAATCTTACGTAGACCAAACTATAGGAAATTGTTAATTGAATGCTTATAGTTAAAAACTTACCCTAGCTGATGAATGGCTCATATCTCTCGTACGTATGTCCTTCTAACGAATATTTAACACGAGTTTCACCCCTCAAATGAGGGGGCGGGGATTAGATACTGACCGATTGAATAGTGAGACTAGCCACTGAAGTGATGTCACTAAGTTCGATGGCCCCACTATGATGTGTAGCTTGTATCCACGCCTTCCATCCACTTAAAGAGATCATTTTATGGCAATATCCAAAGAACGAGTTAAATCCAAAGTTCTAATGGACCCCAACACAGAAAACAGTGGGAAAGTGATACCCACCATTAAAAACTTCTAAATGCCACAAAAGTTTAGATCAAGTTGATATTTATGTTTTCCCTTCTTTCGTGACTTTTTGAACTTTTGAATAGATTAGATTTCAAATAAACATCTTCGTGCGCCTTATAATAGTTCCAACCGTGGGAATCACTCTCCCCACTGTTTTCTATAGTGAGTCCACTGCAGATGTTTATCTACCTCATTCTTTAGTTAATGCCCTAAAATGATATTTAAAAATAGAGGTGCAGTGTGTATACAACACATGCACCATTGTAGGGCTTAACGTAACTTTAGCAGAGGACTTGCTACTCAGCCACTTTGTATCGAATCCGCGTCCCACATGAGGGGCCATGTACGACCCAGGAGAAGGAAATCTTAAATTTGTGGACGCCTCGTCAGAGACGTGTTCTCGGAGCTCTGCTGGTTCGTGGCGCGTGTGAGATCCCTGCCCATCCACATGCAAGCACACGTGCGAATATCAAACACGTGTTAGCATTCTAAGCTTTCCATTACGTAGGATACACTGTTTGGATCTTCGGGCCTAAAGTTCACGCCATTTCACAACTCTGGTGGGCCTTAGAATACTAAACAAATGGTCTGCAGTTAAATGTTATTTTAACCGTCCGTTTACTTTTATAATCTAATCGTTGCTTGCAACAATGGAAAGATCAGATCTCGAACACCCGTTCAATACTGGCACGTGTTTCTATGTGTGCGGATGGGCACGGCTCCACACGCGCGTTGCATCCACAAAAACCCAAGTACACGTGGGACACACGTACGATCTTGACTTATGGACGGAAGTGAATTGCGTACTGAGTAAACTCAGTGGGGCCCACCATGTATGTATATATGTTTTATTCACGCCGTCCCATGATGTTATATGGACATGGATGGACTAAAAATACAAATACCAGCTTGATTAAAATTTTCTGTGGTGTGGTCCACTTGAGCTTTGGATATTCTTTAATTTTGAGCTTGTGCCTTAAGATTAGCTGATAAAATGGATGGACCGAGTGGATATAACACATGCATCACAGCGGGCCCCACAGTTTAGTAAGGAGTTGCTCACCGAGCAATTTGCTTAGTTTCTGGGACTTATGATCGGACGGTTAGGATCTTTTGATTGGCCTGACTTTCAGTGTGCGGTGCAACTATGGTGGGGCCTACTAGATGAATGGTCTGATTGTTTGAATTACTGACGGTAGCTGAATAGTGTCAGATCAAGACGAATGGTTATGGATGCGGGTGGGAAGTGGGATCCACTTCCATCGTAATTTTCTATGTTTCCATCTTGGATCGGCATTCAACGATGAGACGTCTGAAATGAAGTAATTCAGAGCATCTAGACGCGGTTCAAAAAAGATACGAGGTTGAATTTCACGTAAACGTCACGGTGAGCTCATCTGCCTTTTGCTTGAATGTTAATATTGTCCAGTTGAGCAGATACATGAGTTACAATAAATGTTTAAAATAATAAATGGTAATAATAATAATAATAACAACGGTAAAATTATTTGGCTTGAAATCAAATATAACATCTTTAGGCCTTATTCCGCAATAAAAAAAATATTAGGCAATTAACCGCAAGGATACAATAACTATTACTTAATTCCAATGGTACACTCTCTATAAATGAGTTTATATTAACGTGTAGAACTAAATCAAAGTGAGTTGACTACTAATAGATATGGAAAATGAGCATTGAATCAGGGATGAATTTTAAAGAAATGGAGAAAAAAAATGCTTGTTTAAATGAATAAATTCATAAAAAGGCATAGGTCTTACAACACCGTTTTAAATTATTTGTGTAACCACTGATATATATATGCATTCCTGGTTTGAAATGTACACAAAATTGACAGGTATGCATATACTTGTAGAATAAAGATCAAAATTGTCAGTACAAATACTCTTGATCCTTCCCTAGACTTGGCCGGCTCGGCACACGCATGTATGTCGTTAATGGCATAAGTTTACACCCAAATTCATAGTTCAACTGGCAAATTGAGTGGAGATACCTTGTTTAACACTTAAGGTCTTAATATCGATCCATAGCGGGGGTGGCTAACATGGAGAGTGTGTACTGACATGGGTGTGTACTAAAAAGTTAAGCCAATTTTTGTTTAAAAAATAATATAGGTTTGGACTAATGGTATATTCTTCCTGTAGGGCTTTGCTTAGGTCATTCTTTATATTGAATAAAAAATACACTAAAAGTAGAACACATTTCAATTTTTTTTAGAAAAAAGGAAAAACAAAAGGATTAAATTTTTTTTAATATATTTACTTATTTATTAAAATACAATAATAAAATGTCACAGAAGAATTCTGTTATTGCGTCGGTTTTTTTTTAAAAAAAAATTTACACACGCACACACACCCCACAGACACTCACGCCACACACACGCACGCCATGGGATTTCACCACCGTGGGTACTCGAACCCTTGACCCGGTGTTGAAACTCCATGGAGTCATTTTTTCTTTTTTTAATCATTGCGTCGGTTGTTGTGAAGTCATTTTCTATAATAAGGGCGCCGTACAGCCCAACTGGTAGAGTTTAACATCCATCAGGACCGTCCATCTACATTTCACTCTGTGGATACAAAATGGTTCAAAAATTATCAGTGGCCTGTAAGGGGACAGTACTGAATAAAAACGATGGGACAGTGAATAAAAGGGATAGATAGGGGCACTTGAATGTGTTATTTTAGAAATCCAGGTCATCCATGATAGTTATCACTGGATGGACGGATCAGATTAGTGTATTACCCTACCCACATGTTTTCTAGAGAGATAGTTACACTGTATTCCAATTCCCAAGGTCTACCATATCATCTCCAAAGGTACATTAGCAACGATTTGAGATATTCGTAGGACCATGATTCCACAACTTGTGGAACATTGACTGTAGGGAACAAATGCTTATGATGCCTCCAGGCTGAAAAGAAACGAATAAGATGAGATTGTATTTCGCCGAGTGAAGAAAATGTTGCTGCGGATATTTTGGAAAAATCTACCACAGATCAATGTATGGAATGGTGTTGTGCCCTTCTAGTTACCTTAATTGGCAAATCATGTTTTAGAAAATAAAGGGCAATTTATTTTTGTGAGTCATGTTGTGTTTTTGTAAGAAAAATAAAATATTTATTTTTAAAAAATAAATATATTACGTTATGGGGAAAATACGCCCACCTACTATTGATAGGTCATGTCAAACACTAACAGCAAAAGGTATGACCCAATGGTCCAACACTCACTCCTAGACCAACTAGGAAGGGAGCTTCATCACTTGGCTTCAGGTTGGGCCTGACCTTCACAGGACAACCGAACTGAGAAGCTCGGTCCCTCATCATCAGGCCGAACTTGATCGAGGAGCTCGATCCCCTGCTTAGGGCAGAACTCGACCCCAACGTTAGGTTGAGCTCAACCTTAACGGATGACCCGCATGTTGAGGGTCAAATATTGCATATCAGACCCTAATTATTTTCTATATTTACGAGTATGATACTGTTAAAACGGCCTGTTTTTATCGTGTTTATGTTGCAAGGTGATTTTATGAGCATGGATTAAAAAAGGTGTTAAAAGCATGGATTTAACGATCCAAAGTCACCAAAGCAAGGGACGGACTTCAGAAGACCAAGATTAAGGGATTTATACGGTCAGAAATCCGAGAAAACTAAGAAACTGAAGCTCGAGTGGCCTGAAACGTATCCAGAATGCAAGATCATGGGGTTCCCACCATCTGTTCGCCTCGAAACTTCATACATATGATGAGGGCCATAAATAAACCGTAAATATTAAATTTCAGTCATTGATGATCTTGGAAAGTGGGCCAACAGATACATCAGCCCATTAATCTTCAAATTGGGGCCCACCTGATATATGGAAATGCGTAAATTTTGGACTCAACGTCTTAAATGATATGACAAAATGAATGGATGGAGCGGATTTTATATATACATCATGAGTGGACCTCACTGGCAGCGCCAGTGCACAATGCACAAGTGCACGTGACGTGCACTAGACCAAGAATCAAAACCAAAGAAGGAGACCCGTCTCCTTCGCCGTCTCTGCGTAAGGCAGCCAACGAACGGACGACTCTGGTCCGTTTTTCAGTCGATAGTGGGCCCCATTCATGTCCCGTACGGACGATCTAAACCGTCCATCTTATAGACAGCTGTGAATACTACAAAATGTATATGATATTTTTCAGCCATACATACACACGTGTGCGTTACAGAGGCCACAAAAGGGCTACCCTGAGACGTTCAAAATTGATCTTTTAGTGATTTCTTCTCTAGGCTTCGTCAATGGACGTTCAAAACTATCCATTCTTGACTGAAATTTTGTCCTGAATCCAATAGACGGGGTGGATTTTTCAGAAAATGCTTCTGTGGGGCCCACCAATCACAACAGTGAAATGGTGAGAAAGGTTTCGCACATCGGCGAAATTTGACTTTTCCAGACGGTTTTGGCCCACCATCTTTGATCATATGGCAGATCTGAACCGTCTATCATGTAGAGGACCCAAGAAAGTCCTAAGCGACGGTGTTTCTTTGAAATTTGAGTGAGGAAAGTGGCTTGTTTCGAGGCACCGAACTTGGCTGCGAAAAAACTTTCAATGGGCATGCATAGCTTTCCAAATCCGATTCAAATCCGATTTTCACCACTCAAGCAGCTATATAAGGAGGTTTTGGACGTGGGGAGGAGAGATTCAGGTCTTGGGAGAAAGATTTAGAGCTGAGAAGGAAGGCTCAGGTCAGACGTCTGTAAGAGAGAGAGTTGAGTTTGTTTATTTCTTTTATTTTTATTTTATTTTGTTTTGAGATATCTAGCCTATTCATGTTGGGCTAAACCTCCTAGCTGGGGCTATGAGGTGAAGCTTGTAGTGAGATGGGAGAGTTTAATTTATGAATTTTTTATTTAATTTATGAATTGAATTAATGTTGATGCTAGCTTAATTAATGACATGTTTTAGTCTTTAATGGTCTGTTGTGACTAAAATTACAATGGGTCTGCAATGGCTTTGATCATATCCTTCTACTTTTATGTTTATGACGTCAGGACGTCCTGTTGTTCACCATAGCCTCCTGGGCATGGTTGGATGACGGTACCCTTCCTAACTTTCATACATGTGATTGGGTGGTAATTAGTTTAATTCTGTTGTTTGCCATAGTCTTTTCGGCATGGTTTGGTGATGGAATCCATTCTAATTCATATACCTTTCATCTCTGGAAAACTAGATCAATGACAGTTTGGTTAATTTTCATGAAACATGCATAAGATCTCCCTGATCTCTACAAGTGGATCCTCTGAATCCCTAGTTCCCTTCTCCTGATTTCTCTCAAGTTTAGATAATTATTTCACCAGTATTCCTTCAAATTCAATCAGATTAGATTTCATCTTAGCCTAGTTATAGTTCTAGATAATTTTAGATAACGTACAAGTTCAGTCCCTTGGGATTCGACCTCAGTCTTACCGAGTTATTACTACATCACAACCCTACACTTGGGGAGTGAACACCGCACCCAACCCCAATGTTAGCTCGAGCTTGACCTAACCAATACTCAGTCGGCCCGCGATCCACGCTGAATATCACGGAAACTATCTCTAATATGGTTCTCCTTGTTGAAGATCTAGAAGGATCCCCACCGCACGTAAACTCGTAATCCTACTAGGATTCTGTCCCCACCAAAACAAAGACGATCACACCCTACGCCACTGCCTCTTCCCACTTATAAATAACATGATCCCCATAAGGGAGAGGTACGCACAATCTCTAACCCTGTACCCTTGACACTCAACTAGACCTATATTCCTGACATTGGCATCAGAGGGTCTCCGACACAATACAAGGTCCACTTTACTTGCTCTTTGTGTGGGTTCATGAGTTAAGGATGGTTGACCAAAATTTTGCACCAACATATTATATATGAAAACTTTTAAAAAATACATTTATATAATTTAGTAGTGAGAGAATTAGATTTACCATGAAAACTTAGGTTTAAATTTTCAAAGTTACAGCCCACAGCATGAGATGTAGGATTGCTTGAATACTTTTTTGCACACTTTACCCTCCATACATTGAATCTTTAATGTGATCAAGAAGTAAAATGAGGTTTTGTTGATCAAGTCTATTTAATCAAGTGCAGTGTTGTTTCATTGACCTTATTCACCCAAGAATTTTTGGATCGACTGAAGCACGTCGTGAAGTGCCCATTCAATCAAGATCTATTTCAATTGACCAAGAGACTCTATTGATGTCTTGTTGAGATATGTCTTAAATTTGAACGTTCACGACCAGTCGTGGGAGCGGCTCGACTAGTCGTACCCTGCTCAACTTAAAGTGTAGCAAGCATAAAATTTTGGGGTCCGAGTTGCTCGACCGGTCGTGCAGTTCGCTCGACCGATCGTGGTTACACAGATTCGTTCAGCAATTTTGTACGGATTACGGATTTTGAGTCCTTTCACAACTGGGATGCGGAAGAGAAGTTGTCTAAACTATAAGTAGGTGTTCGTAGGGCTTTTCTAGGGTATGAGAAATATTTCTAAGGCTTTCTAAAGGGGTTATAGGAAAATTAAAGGGTGTAGCAAGGGTGAGATTCGAGGTTGTTCGAATCGGGTAAGTCCGCTCTCTTAGTAATTTCTATTTTCATAGTAGAGATCTGTCGCTTTGTGCCATGATTTTTTTCCGCAAGGGTTTTCCACGTTAAATCTGTGTGTTCTCTTGTGTGTGCTTGGTGCCATTGAATTGCTATCCTAGATCTAAATCTGTGTGATTCCGCAGGTCAAAATCCCTAACAAGTGGTATCAAAGCTATCGTTGGGGTACAGATCTAAATCTGAGGGATTAATAATAATGACGAGCGCTAAGTATGAGATTGAGAAGTACTCAAAAAAAAATAATTTTGAGTTATGAAAAATCAAGATGATGAGTTCCTTGATCAAGCAAGGTGGAAATGGTGCTCTTGAGGAGCGGAAGTCTATTATGACTGATAACGAGTAGAATGCTCTTGATAAGAAGGCTTTATCATCGATCCGTTTATGTCTCATGGATGAGGTTCTCTGCAATGTCATGAGGGAGAAAACTGCGGCTAAGTTATGGGCGAAGTTAGAGGATGTCTATGCGAAAAAATCTTCTGAAAATCACCTGCACTTGAAGCGACGGTGGTATAACTTCAAGATGACAGAGGGTAGAGAGCTGAAAGCTCACATCAGTAACTTTAATAAATTAGTTTGTAAATTGCTGGATATGGAGAAAGTAATGAAAGATGAAGAACAAGCATGTATGTTGCTGAATTCTCTTCCGACATCGTATAAGTCATTCAAGGACACTATGTGCAGCATGAATAAAACCCTGAGTGTCGATACCGTTATCTCAGCCCTTCAAGGGAAGGCTATGAGACAGCTAAACAGTGACATGGGGACATCTTCTGATGCACTGTTTACAGTGGTTAAGAATTTTGAATAAGGTACAGGTTCTTCAGGTTCTAGATCCAAATCTAAGGGCAAGGGCAAAAGAAAGGTAAAATGCTGAAACTGTGGGAAGGAAGGACATGTGAATAAGGATTGTAAAAATCCTAAATCGAAGAGGGAAGATTTTAAGGCTTCATGCAGGGAGGCCAACGCTGTCATGTCAAATGGATGTGATGGTGATGTTTTATTTATCTTCGCTCAGACAGTCATACGATGATCGTAAGGACGAGTGGATGCTAGACACAAGGACATCTTTTCACATGACACCTCATTAGAGTTGGTTCATCAGCTACAGGAAGTGCGATGGTAGACATGTATTTACGGACAATGACATTGCCTGTAATGTTGTGATTGTTGGTTTAGTGCGCATCAGGATGTTTCATTGGGTGGAGCGTACCTTAATAGATGTGAGGCACATTCTTGATTTGAAATAAAATTTGATTTCTCTTGATGTGCTTGACGCAAAAGGATACAAGTACACAAGTATCGACGGTGCTCTTAAAGTATCTAAGGGGGCACAGGTAATTATGAAAGCACAACGACTCGATAACATGTATAGGTTGATCGAGAGTACTTCAAAAGATGGAGTTACAGTGGATATAGCAGATTCCACCTCTGTACGTGTGTGGCATGTTGGGCATGGCCACATGAGCGAGCAGGGCAGGAAGGCTGAGACGTGTGGACAACGATACAAAGCAGGTGGAGCAGTCATGTGTGAGAAGAATCATACGGCATGATCGCGGGATATTGACGATGTACATGGACGACTCCAATATCGCAGGGGATTTATCTTCTATTCAGATGGATCTGGGTAAGCCTGGTGCTGAGAATTGAAAGGTGACTATAAGGGATATGATGGATTCGTTGTACCAGTCCGACATATGGGAGCGGGTGGAGCTTCTAGTGGACCGGAGAGTGGTTGGATGCAGGTAGATCTTCAGGAGAATACAACATAGATACAGGGCGATGTTGGTAGTGAAGGGTTATGCCCAGAGGGAAGAGATTGACTTCTCAGAGATATTCGCGCTAACGGTATAGCAGGTATCTATTAGATCCATGATTGGCGCTAGTTGGCCAATGTGATCTTAAGCTGGAAAGATGGATGAGGAATCTGTACTTCTGTGAGAAAAAATGAAGAGCAGATCTACATAAAATAACTAGAGCGGTTCGAAGTTAAAGGGGTTGAGAAAAGACTTTACAGGAAGTCGTGATTCGACCTGTCGCTTAGGCAGTGGGTTGATTCCTTCATGGATGAATGATCGGGAGTTGTAAAGATAGTTCTTGGCATTGAGACTAAAGGATGAGTAGGTTTTGATAATCACAGGAGGAATACCTTATGTGTGGGTATTGATCAAGGATGTGATGGGCCAAGTAAAGCCAGAGAGCGTTCCCTACGCGTCTCTCCTCAAATTTTCCTCAGGATATGTCCGAAAACAGATGAGGAAAAGTTGGATATCTCATGAGCCTTATTCGAATGCGGTTGGCAGTGTATGTCAGGGTTTGGATTAAACCAGTTATTTCACAGGCTATTAGTGTTGTGAACAAGTACCCCGACAAGCAATATTGGGTAGCGGTGAGATGGTAAGAAAACTATATTTTTTCTTTTGAAAAGACAGGAGCAAAGGTGATTAAGCTTGTGAATGTTGATCCGGCAGACATGCTCACCTAAATTGTTCCTACGGGGAAGTTCAAGTTTTATGTAACTTTTCTGGGCTTGGCAATGACGTAAAAGAAAGATGGAGTGTGCACAAGATGCTATGATGTGATACAGAAATGAAAGAAGAGGTTAAGAAGCTACATAGTTCAAGATTGAAGACATGGTAGAAATTGTTGAGATATGTCTTAAATTTGAACGTTCACGACCGGTCGTTTGTCAGGTTTGATCGGTCGTGGGAGCGGATCGACTTAAAGTCCAGCGAGTATAAAATTTTGAGGTCTGAGGTGCTCGACCGATCATGGACCATGCTCGACCGGTCGTGGGTGGCGCTGGACCAGTCGTGCAATCCTCTCGACCAGTCATGGTTACGCAGATTCGTTCCGTAATTTTATGCAGATTGCAGATTTTGAGTCCTTTTGCAACTGGAATGCAGAAGGGAAGTTGCCTAAACTATAAGTAGGTGTTCCTAGGATTTTTTAGTGTATGAGAAATAATTTTAAGGCTTTCTAAAGGGGTTTTAGAAAAATTAAATGGTGTAGCAAGGGTAAGATTCGAGGTTGTTTTAATTAGGTAAGTCCTCTCTCTTTGTAATTTCTATTTTCATAGTGGAGATCTATCGCTTTGTGCCGTGATTTTTTCCCACAGGGGTTTTCCACGTTAAATTTGTGTGTTCTCTTGTGTGTGCTTAGTGTCATTGAATTGTTATCCTAAATCTAGATCTGTGTGATTCCGCAGGTCAAAATTCCTAATATGTCTCAGTCGATCAATGGTGCAATCGAGCGAAACACATAAGTGCACAATTTTATTTTTATTTTTGCATGGGGGTTACATAAACATTGTTAATATGATATTAATGTATTTTTTATAGAAAAAAATTGTGAGAGCTTATAGAGACTTGAGAGTTTTGAGGAGTTAAACTATAAGTTGTTTCATCTCTTGTAACTTTATGTTCGTGGTGGATTATTTGTCGCTTGGTGTTGTGGGTTTTTTTTCATGAGAAATTTTTTTTATGTAGAATTCGTATGTTCTCTAAGGTTGCTTGAATTTTTCTTTTCATATCATGTTGTATAATTATGTCTGAGGTTGTTTCCATGGCGAATAGATCATTTAGGGCTTGTCGCATCCCCAATAGGTTTAACTAAAGTGTTGACTAAGTGCACCTAACAAGTACATAGATGTACATGTGGCATTGACGTTAGATGTCATACACATGGTAATAATTAGACAAATTTAAGTCTAAATAAGATTTAAACGATAATTATATACATTTAGGTGCGATTAAGATTTGAATGATAATTACATGTGTTGTCATATAGTAATAGCTTATTAATACTATAGGTAAAGAGTCGTATTCATTCATGAAAAATAATTGTTTTCTATGAATAAATATGCATATTGACACTATCTGTTTAAGTCTATATATTCTAAACGTTATAGTTAGAGGTTGGGCACTGAACGACTCAATCCACTATCTCGACTCGTCCGACTCGCTTAGATCTGACTTGACCCGAATCGAATTAGCGAGTCAATTCGGACTGAGTAGGCTTCGCCCAATCCGAACTCAAACTGAGTTAAGTGATCAAGTTATCTAGTAACTCGATCCACTTAGACTCGACTCGATACAAAACTCGACTTAACCCGACTCTCTAATCCTACCCACCACACTCTACCTTGACCCGATCCCAAACTCCCTCTCTCTCCCTCCCTCATCCTCCTCCTATTCCAAGCCCAGCAACCCGCCACCATTACCCTCTTCCTCCTCCTCCTCCGCCTCCTCCTCTCTCTCCTCTCCACTCCCTCCCTCCCTCATCCCTCAATTCAACTCGGTGCCAACTTGACCTGACTCGGTTCTTCTAATCGGATTGGACTTGGTCCAGATCAATCCAAGCCAAACCGAACTCGAATCAAGTCAGGCATGTTGGACTCGGTATCTAGTCGGATCGAGTTTGGGTCAGGCCTATTTCAAATTTGGATCGAGTCGAGTAAGTCCTAACTCGGTCCAACTCAACTTGATGCCCAACTCTAATTATATTCCAAAGATGATAGAACATTTTTTTATCAGATCATTCATAACATTATACTTTTATTTCTACCCTCTAACTATTCTTCATTTAAAATCATATCTGTGAGGCATATCAATATCAATAATCATAAATCTGTTCAATGCCTAGAGATGTAAATTAACCTTTGCATTGAATTATAAATTTATGAGTTCATTATGTCAAAAAAGAATTTATCATTTCTTTCTCATAAACGTGTTAAAAAGAAATATACATTTAGAAAATGAAAACCAAAGTCTATATGTAAGATGCATGTGTTGCCTAATCAATGATGAAAAGCATACATTTAGAATATAACACGTGTATGTGTAGTGAGGCCCCCAACCGGGTCAAGCTAAAATAACTTATGTGTACGTTCTGCCAAAAAATTAATGAGTACATGTGCTCCAGGAGTCTAGCCCAAGCCCCGACCCATCCATTTTGCGATCTCAAATTATTATGAACCAAAAAATAACGATGATATATGTGTTTTATCTACTCCACGCATCCATTTTGCGATCTTAAATTATTATGATCCAAAAAATGATGATGTTGTATGTATTTTATCCACTCTACCTATCCATTTTGTGATCTCGAATTATTATGATCCAAAAAATGAGATAGATCCAAATCTCAGGTGGACAACACTTTAGGAAACAATGGTGATTAAACGCTAACCAAGTTTTTAAGTGATTTTAGACTCCAATTGCCCCCATCTGATTGGTTATCTAACATATTATGGTAGGTCATGGTCTATTGTATTTAGATGTGTACACGAACCAAGCTAACTCAGTTGGCTCGCTCGACTTGACTTGAAACAACTTGATTCGACTTGGTTCAAAGCTGAGTTTGAGCCGAGTCGAGCTTATTTTTTGAGCAAAAAAATGAGTTCAAGCTAGCCCCAACTCAACTCGATAAGATTTAAACCTAGCTTAAATCGAACCAGTTCGATGACTGGGTTATTTAATACTGATGTTGCTCACCAAGTGTTTATTGAAATGACTCAAAGAAGTGTAGTTAGTGGCAAGGAAGGTATGTATATGAAACTAACATCATTTTTTTTTTGATTTTTATGTTGCTCAGAGGGTGTTTGATAAAATACTTGTAAAATCATTGTTTTTGTCTCAAATACAATGAGATTTTGAAAGTACAATCCAAGTATTTGTGAAAATGATACAAAGGTAAATTTGACTTGATATTAGCTCAAACTCATCTCGAATCGGCCCAAACTACTAACCGAACCAAGTCAAGCTGGCCAGTTAGGCTGGAGGACAAAGCCGAGCTGAGGTCGCTTAGACTCTATGCACACCCCTAATTGTATCACTTCCTAGACCTATAAGTAATCAAAGAGAAATGATTTGCTAAGCTAAGTGTATTGAAATCTTTCCATGCATGTACCTGCATCTGGACTTGTCAGCATTCGCAACACATATCTGAACCCTCTATTAGATGTTGTCCACTCCTCATAGGCTTCCTTGGAAAAATTCATATAGATTAAATGATCCAACGATGCAAGTCAGCGGAATGGAAAAGGGATGGATAAGATTTATGCAGAGTAAAGGATCAGATGATTAGGACCGTCAGATTGATGTGAATTTTGCAGATGGTAGTGAATGACGTATTGAATGAACCGAATGGACGATCCAAAGAGCTGTTTCAGACGCCAATGAGTCCGAATGCAACTAGGTGCATGGGAAGGTTTTGTGCACTAAGGTCCACTGGATTTTTTCCCGGATTAGAACTTTTATATTTCGACCTATCCATGTTCTAACGTGGAGGTAATGGCATACCGTACAGAACTAGAAAATGCTAGAGCCGTATTTAGGCAGCACACGTGGCAGAGAATTGCATCAATCGGGACCGTTCATAGAGTTCCACGTACTGTGGAATACGGTAGAAACAGTAAACCGTAAAACGGAAAATTGGAGATCCATATCTCTTGGAAGAGGATTCCTCTGTGGGTCCCACTTTAATGTATGCATTTTATCCATGCCGTCCATCCGCTTTCCGAGCTCATTTTACGATATCAATCCAAAATTGAAGTGTATACAAAGCTCAAGTGGACCACACCACAGGAAGCAGTGGGGATAATGATCCCCACCGTTGAAACCTTCATGAGCCCCACCATGATGCTTATTTGCCATCCAACCTGTTCATAAGGTCAGAAAGGCCTAGATGGAGGGAAACTACAAATTTCAGCTTGATCTAAAACGTATGTGGCCTCCAAGAAGTTTTCAACGGTTGGCGTTCAATCCCCTGTTTCCTGTGGTGTGGTCCACTTGACTTTAGATCTACCTCATTTTGGGCTCATGCCCTGTGGCAAAACGAATGGATGGCGTGGATTAAAAAACATATATAACGGTGGGACCCACAGAGTCTGCCATCAGCTATTTCCCAGCCCATCCGCGTCCTTTGAACTTGGACATCTGCAGACGTGGATCCACGAGGATGTATGAGAGAAAGAGGCTTTGATACTCTGGTAGAATGTTGCAGTTGATATACAAGCATTAAGATATTGAACATGTGTCCAACAAGTCGCTCTAATTAAACCATCCAAATCCGAACTTATCTGGCTGATAAACCGAAAATTGAACTGATTTGATTAACTAACCAGCTGATTAGTGGACAGTTAATATATGGTCTAGATGAAAACGGTCACCGGTCCAAATTCAATAACTAAATGCCCATTAATCACTGGTTGGAATTGTCTAATCAATCTGATATTTGAAATATGACCTATCTACATTGAATCCAGAACCTTCAACCGTTTCAATTGAGTTAATATATGCCACGTTTACAAATTTTCAGTTTCTGTGTATCAAACTTCATACTCTGCTGGAGTATCAAATAACTCCTGTGGGAAGAATGGCCCACCATGTTCCCGTGGGAGAAAGAACCTGTATAATAATGCCAAACCTTTTGTTTGACTACCAAAGATCAAAACATATCTGCATTTGTATTTTCTGCATATTGCTACTCCAATACATGCTTTCACATGTGCCAACATGGCATACGTGTGAAACATCTGATCTGTCTATCAAATGGCCCCACGGTTCAAATGCATTGAACCAGCAGTGAAATTGGTTCACTCATCAGGTGGACCACAGTGCAAGAGAATAATGGTAGCTGAACCAAGTTATCTTTTATCCATCCATTCGATTTTTCGATCCTCTTTGTGATCCATCCCTCTTGAGGGGCCAGCCCAATTTTTGAGGACAGTGTAGATACACCCGGCCCACCTAATGGATGGATCAGATGTTCCGTACGTGTATTATGTCTGCACATGTCGGGACATGTTTTGGGCTTCGATATACAAGCGCGTGGAATTAGCAAACACCTGTAATATAATGCAACATGATATGATAAAAAAATAGGAGACAAAAAGGGTGGGATATCTGAAAAGGCTAAATAAGTCTTTAATTTACATGGATAATCTTGCATGATAGCCTATCAGATAGTGTGTGTGTGTGTGTGTGTGTATATATATATATATATATATATATATATATATATATATATATGTGTGTGTGTGTGTGTGTGTGGGGAAATGGTTCTATGAGGTTGACCTTGAGCTGTGTGGGCCCACTATAATGGGTATCGAACATCTACCCCATCAGTAAGATGCACCGTTCCAAGTTGGGCCTTAAGATTAAAAATCAAGTCAATCCGTGACTTGTGTGGACCACGCCACATACAAAAGTTAAGAGGGGTTATCCTCCCATTAAAACATTCGAAATCATTTGTTGGGCCCACCTAGATGTGGTTCACAAATCCAGCCCATCCATTATGTGTGTCACACTTGGACGAGGGATCAAATCAAGTTTCAGACACATCCAAATTTCAAGTGGGCTCCATCAAGTGCTTTTATAGGTTTTAGGCATGTCTTCACATGATTTTAGATGGTATGGCCCACCCGAGTTCCATACACGTCTGATTTTTGGGATATCCCATAATTTAAAGGGGACCCATCAAATGCACAGTGTTGATGTTTGACACGCATCACGGTGGGGCCCACGCAGCTCAACCTCATAGGAAGTTCCCATGAGGTCGACCCCATAGAACCATTCTCATGACTCAGTCACCTGAGAATCCGAGCAAAGGAGTTTTAACGGCTTGAAGTCGGGACTGACCGGCTCACATCTTGTCGAACGCCTGTACACAAAAGGATGTCAGCTGAGGACCCAGTATCCATAAGGATTCGGAATACCTTACGGTTGGCTATGGTCATTGTGACCACAAGCGCATCGTCATGCAGATGGTGGACCCTAAGGTTAGGCTGTAGGTTTCAATTTTTTTGTGTCTTTCGAAGGCCTGCTGGTTGAAAGGATTTCTCGTTCCGATTTGGGTTGACCGATGCTCCTCGTGTGGGTCCTTCGAGCTCAGTTTGAATCTCCTCTATCAGTAGGACTTTCAAAAATGGTGTAGATTTTCCCGATTGGTTCATTATTGATAGACTGCTTATCTTTTGAGGCAGCCCAAACTCCTCGACGATTGATGCATTCTCCAAGGTGCCCTTCTGTAGATGAGCGCTTTGATCTCTTGCTTGAGGTCAAAACAAATGCTTGTCGAATGACTGTGATCTTGATGAAAGTGGTAGTATTTATTTGTATTCCTTTTGCCAGGGTCAGATTTCATCTTGTTCGGCGATTTTAAGATGTGTTTGTCCCAGATCTCCATCAAGACTTGTTCAGGTGTCTCGTTAAGGGGAGTGTATAACTTGAACTTGCTATCGAGCTGCTTGCTCGGACGCTGATTGTCTCGTGATCGGTTATCATTCTTCTTGTTGTTCCCACTCACCAAGCTTGGGTCTACCTTTGGTTATTGTTCTTTGCCCACTGTTCATTTGCTCCAGACGACCTTTTGTAGGGTAGAGGCTTCATCGGTATTAGAATATTTTTCGGCCATCGTTGTTGATGGGTTCTTATCCAGCGAGAAGAGAAACTTGGGATCCCTTAATCCTCTCATTATTGCAGTCAGAGCAAGTTCCTCGGAGTACTTTCGTACTTGCATTGCTTCGAGATTGAAGCGCTTGATGTAGTCTTTCAACAGCTCTCCTTCTTTTTTGGATGACGTGGAAATGTGAGAGGTCGGTTTGAGTCTTTCCTTCCCCCAATAAAGTTCGTAACGAAAACTTGACTGAGTTGGGAGAACAAGCTGATGGATTTTAGCTTCAGTTGTTTGAACCACAGTCGGGCAGCTCCAGTAAGGTTAATGAGAATGCTCGGTACATCACTGTAGCGGACACATTGTAGAGCTTCATCCAGACCTTGAAGGACTTTAGATGTTCAGACGGGTCGATTATTCCCGAGAATGGGGTGATTTGTGGCATACAAAACCTTTCCGGCAGTTGAGTTTACATAATGTCAGTAGTGAACGAAGGTTCTATTTCCTCCATTATTGCTTCCATTAGAGTTGGAGCATTTGCATGGTAGGCTAGTCGTATGTCCTCAATCTGAACTCGTAAGTCCTTAAGCTTAGCTTCTCATGGTTTGCCACTTTCGCCCGTAGTTTCAACTAGAGCTTTATCGCGCTTCTTTCGGTCCAACTCATGGTGTAGGTCGGAAGTGGGTAAAGTTGCAGTCCTAAAAACATGAGAAGGGGTCGGCCTGGTTGATCCGAGCTGTCAAATTCTCTAAGAGACAGCGAGCGTGTTGGAAGGCTGAGGAGGATTGTGGGCCACTTGCTTAGCTTCCTGGGTGGTCTTCTGTACTTGCTGGGGCTGCAATTGTTTTAGCAACTATCTCATGAAGTTCATGTTATTATTCAGCATTTCAACCTGTTGTTTAAGGGAGTTTAGCTGTCTTCCTCTATTACGAAATCGATGAGCTTGCCTTGTAGGACAGGAGTCAGCCTGCTGTTAGGAGGTGGAGCGCCGGTGACTGTTAGGCTACTCTGGTGGTGTAAGATCAAGTGCAATAGGGGAGACTTGGGCTTTCTTCTTCCATCTAGACATTGCGGTTTATCTGGTAAAGCAGGAAACGACTTTAATGTCGCTTCCCATAGACGACGCCAAACTATTTATGCAATTTTCCGATAGACCTTTCTTATCTCATTGGGTGCCTACACATAAAACAAATAAGGAAGACCCCTGGCTAGTGCAGGGGACCCTCCGATGGCAAAGTCAGGGATCTGGATCTTTGTATAAGTGATCTTAAAGGAAAAAGGGTTATCAATATGTAAAAGTTTGTATGTTGTTTACCTTTCACCGTTAGGGGCTTTTCCTATTTATAATAGAGGAAAGATCACACAATTACTATATCTTTTCTGTTAGAAGGATGATCACACTGTCGAATTAGAACTCCTAGTATATTGGAGATCTTCTCGAGATCTTTGACGTCTGCGATATCTGAGATTCCAATCCTATCCTCCAAGATCTCAAGAGAGACCTTCGGGTTGCTTGCTTTGGATAAGATCGATTGTCAGTCGGAAGCCGATGAACCCACTCAACCCATATATAAGGTTGGACAATAGAGGTAGCGGCACCTTTAATGATATCGAACTATTTGAAGGTTAATGTCATTCTAATGATAATATCGACCAAGCAAGGTCCTGATGTCTTTGTAATCTCTAACCTCAGTAGCCCTTAATTTCCTTTGTCGGGCTTGACAACCGTAATAAGCCGTTCTTCAGGGAAGCTTGTTGGGAGTGGTCGTGCCGACCTATGATCGTTCTGGCTTTGACCTTAGTTATACTTCGAGTAGCTTGGCCCATTGGTTCGAGCTGATTGTTGGTTCGAACTCGTTTCATGGACCTGCCCATTTTTCCCATAATATTATCTTGATATGATTGAAATAATGGTTATAGTTTCAATATTAAATTTATGAAATGCAGACATCTTACAATGTCAAATGAAATAAGTATGAAATAGGATTAGCCATGTATATCTTTGTACTAATGCCTTTGAGTACTACTAAATAAGAGTATGAATTAGGATTAGCCATATATATATTACTCGAATTAAGGACTTATTTGAGTACCACTAAATAACTTACTCTTTTTTTCTTTTTCTTTTTTTTCTACATCTTTTAAGTCATTAAGGGATAGTTTGGATACCTCAAAATAAGTTACGTTTTCTACTTAAAGCATTAGATAATTAACTTATTTGAAATAAGTAAGTTTAATTCATGACCAAATTTAAGTAGCTTTTTTATTTAAATTACTTAATCATTTCACATTAATAAGTAGAAATTATGATAAGCTATTTAAGGTATAAGTCGCTTATCTCAAATAACTTACTATCAAAATTCTCCCTAAAGGCTCATTTAGATACCACCAAATAAGGTTTTTTTTTTTCTTTTCTTTTCACAATAGTAGATAAGTAATTTATTTTAGATAAGTGGAAGTTATGTTCAATCATATAACTAACATTTTTTTTATAATATTTAAAGTTACTTAATCACTTCAGTTTGATAAGTAGATGTTAATATAAGCTAATTAAGGCATAAGTAACTTATCTTAAGTAACTTAAGATCTAAATGCCCCCTAAATGAGCAGCCCCATGCATTTTGAGGTAAGATGAATGTAAGACCCGTATCCTAATTCGTACTGTTCCGTCGCTTCCCGCGTTCCTTTCCGTTGAATTCCGACAATCAACGACCTGTAATCGACGTTGCGCACGACCGTAAAACATATCCTATACATTTGAGTCGGCTTAATCCGAGACTTGTATCATTACGACCGCACTGTCGCCGCGGTTCCAACGCCGCGACTCATATACCGATCCGATACCCTGACTAAGAGATGTGAGCCGGCGTTTATTTCGAGAAAACGCTGCGCGTTGGCAATTCCAAGAGAATCTCTACAACATGTCCCATCAATCCCATCAATCAATCCCATAAATCACCTCTCATGTCATGTATAAAGCACCCATACTTTCTTTCTCCACAAGTCAAGCAAACCCCAAAGTCAACCAACCTTTCACCTCAACCATCACTCACTTCCCATCACTCCATCACTCTTTACATCTCATATCTCTCTCTCTCTCTCTCTCTCTCTCTCTCTCTCTCTCATTTCTCAACATTTTCAAAGTCAAGCAAGAGGCTCCAACGTCCAAGGTTTTTCATGAGAGAAAAGTGCATTTGTGAGGCCCACTTCCCACTCCATAACCCATCATCCTGGCCATCCATTTCTCATCTCCACCATTAAAGTGAAGCATAAGGAGAGTGACTTTCCAACGGACCAAGAAGATCAATAGGTGGGTGCTTCCATAGCCTAGTTTTTTTTTTATATATATTTTTAAGATGGACTAAGTGAGGCCTACCGATCAATGGTATGGATCTCACTTTGGACCCTAGGATGCGACCGATGGCCCATCTTGATCATAAATATCATTCCATGATGGGGTCATTCTCCATGGACCACATCATGATGTTTACCTTCCTAGCTTGTATATGGGTCATCTAGACCGTCGATTTTCGTGGAGAAGAGATCTCCACCATTGAATTTTAATTTTTATGGGCCCACATGCTATGGGACCCGCTTGATTTATGTTGTAAATCATGGAAGGAAGGGCCCATAGTGTCGGGGTCCCTCCATGCACATGTGTTCCTTTTTCTCTCTCTCCCCTTCCTTTCATTATGTTGTGGCCCACATGATGTACATGTGGAATCTAAATCATCCATCAAGTGGACCCTATGGCCATCCAAGCCATGTGGGCCCTACCTTATAGATGAATGGAAAACACCAATATTAAAGTGGACCACGTTAACGTGGGGCCACGTTGAATGCATGTGTTGTACCAAGCCGTCCAGGGGCGCTGGACTCCCTGAACGTTTCAGGAAACACAAATAAAAGCTTGGTTCACTGGTTTCGGGGAGGGTCACCCATGCAGGCCCCACCTTGATTTATGTTTTCAATCCGAACCGTCCATTTCATTTTCAAGCTCATTTTAGCCGTTGAGCCAAAAAATGGAACTGATCAGACTTTCTGGTGGGCCATAGCCTTGAAAACAGTATTTATGCCGTTCAAATATGTCCTGACGTTCCTGTACGCCAAAAAAATCATTGAATATTGGGCTTGATGGATTTGTATTAAGTCATAGAGAACAATGGAGGGATCGAATTTTGTTGATGCGGGCCCTACCTCAGAAAAACCTCAAAAAAAGGGTTTTTCCAAAAATAAAAATAAATACAGCAGCAGCCATTGCTGCTACCATCGTCAGAGAGCAGGCAGCGCCTGCGTGCGCTGGCGAGCGTGAACGGGCAGGGACCCACGGGTCCCTGCCGTGGGCCCCACCATGATGTATGTGGATCATCCACACTGTCCATCTCGTATTTCCCCCCCCCCCCAAATATTAGGCCTAACTGGAACTCAGGTGGCCCACACCATAGGAAACGGTGAGATTGAACATTTACCCTTGAAACTCTTTTGGGGCCCACAAAAGTTTTGGATCAAGATGAAATTTATTCTTCCCTTCCATCCTGGTCCGTATGACCTTACCAACTGGTTGGATGGAAAATATATGTTATGGTGGGCTCCACGTGGGAGCCCACAGTGACGTATGTATTTTCTGGCACCGTCATGTATGTGTTTCTAAGGGCGTCAAGTCGTTGGACGACCAATAGGGCCCCACCTTTGATGTTTGTGGTGGGCCATGTGTGTGGACTCCACCATGATGCATGTGTTGCATCCAAACTATCCATCCACTTTGCAAGCTAATGTATTGAATATACGGCCCACCATGATGTATGTATTGAATATCTATACCGTTCATTTGATGAGACCCATTGTGATGTATTAGGGCCGTGGGTTGAGGCCCATTATGATGTACTTAGAGCTCATTGGTAAAGGCCCATTGTGATATACTTCCGGCCATTTAGCAAGGCCATTATGATGTACTCTAAGACCCATGAGTTATGGCCCATTACTTTGAATATAAGGTCCATTGGTGTGGCCCATTGATGTGGCTCCCCTTGGTATATGTATGAGGCCTACCTCGATTCATTTGTGTCCGTCCGTTGAGACACATTTGATATATACAAGGCCCATGTGATTAGGCCTATTTTGATAGATTCTAAGGCCCATGGGTTAAGGCCCATTGTGATGTATTTGGAACCCATGGGTTAAGGCCCATTGTGATGTATTAGGGTCTATGAGTTAAGGCCCATTGTGATGCATTAGGGCCTATGAGTTGAGGCCCATTGTGATATATTTGGAGCCTATGGGTTAAGGCCTATTGCGATGTATCAGGGCCCATGGGTTAAGGCCCATTACGATGTGTTTCTGGCTCATACGTTGTGACCCATTTGATATATTTTCAACCCATGTGATGAGGCCCACCTTGATGTGTATGGGGCCGTCGTCGAGGCCCACCTTGATATGAATGTAAGGCCTATGTAAGAGGCCCATCTTGATTTATTTGTGGCCGTCTTTTGAGGCCCGCCTTGGTATATATACGAGGCCCAAGTGATTAGGCTCACCTTGATGTATTTGTAGCCCGTTGTTTAGGCCTCCCTTGATATATATGAGGCCCAAGTTATGAGGTCCGTTTGACGTATTGGAGGCCCATGGGTCAAGGCCCAATGGGATGTACCTAAGGCCCATTGAATGTGATTCCATTGTGGTGTATGTGTTGACTTTTATGGCAAGTCATGCCTTAGGAGCAATGTTGGTTTGACGTCCACATTGTAAGAATAATGTTGGTTAAATGTCCACATTATGACTCTCCCTAGGGCCCATTGATAGACCCATAGTTGTTGTGTGTAGGCCGTCTAGGCCCATCTTTGTTGTGAGAGTAGTTCATTACCTTATAACATGCTTAGTGTAACTCCATGATTCATGACCATACGCATCATATGTATGCTTGATATGAGTAGAGACTGATCATAGCATATGCCATTGGGCAGACCATTTGCGGGACTTATTATGAGACGGAGTGCCCCACATAATCACGCTGTACGCGCTGGATTGTTGTATGATTTGACGGTGTGATTCATGCATCTTGCATTTGTGTATCAGGATCACTGATGCCCTAGCGACATCAGGGCTATGACCTCCACAGGCACATCGTGGATGGCTAGATGGGACACCGAAAATATTTGGTTATAGCACTATGGGGCACGTAGGATGTTCTTGGGTGAAAATTTCAGAACTTTCGAGGCCAGTAGCCCCAACGTCTAGACCGAGTGAAACATGAGAGCCCGAGTGCCGAATACTAGTAGGCCGCGTCTCCCACTGTGTCATGGTCGGTTGGGAGGGGGTGTGACCTTACCCGCCTGAGGGAGGAGGCTATAAACTAGGCTGAGTATGACTAGCTAGTAAATGGGTCCGCTATCGACGAGCCGAGTAGGTATTGACAGACTACTGGCTAGGCGGATAATGAGGTCTCTTCCACTCGCAGGGCTGTGCAGCCAGGGAGGAGGCAGTCAGTGTGGAGTGTAATAGAACCCGGTGATGATCCCAAAGAGTAACCGTATTAATACGTGGACTTGATATGAGGACTGACATGATAGTATGATACCCCCATCACTGTTGCACATGTGGGCGGGCGCACGTGAGCTGACGCTGATGCGGACGGGGCTGAGGCTTGGGCGAGCTACCAGTGATTGGCAAGCTACTGAGCAAGAGTTGCGTACTCATTCATTCATCCATTCACTATCCACTTGGGCTGGTGGTGCGTAACTATTTGTTACGTGTACCTTTGCATAACAAGGATTTTGGTTGGACGCGCGACTAACCTGATATCAGGAGTTTATCATATTGTATCTGACTATCCAAATTTAGGTATGAGACTAGTTTATATAGAATTTCCTTGTGATAGACACCATAGCTTGCGATACTTCGTACTATCATCCCGACTTCACATTTCAGCATAGTCATTTCATTTGCATCGCATATTACATTATATTCGCAGTACTTAGTATTATGAGTTACGATATTTTGCACTTATATTGCCTGGATGAGATTGATGATATTTATGGCTCGTTTGGATTTGTATATTGCATTGCATCCTCAGCATCTGTTATTGTCTTATTAAGTTTTACATTGTATGGCCTTGGTATGGCCGATAGCATTCATGCCTTGCATCACATAACTTTGGTACAACTAATTGTATTCATGGACTCACTGTATATTTCCGCATCACTCTGATATCGTATGATTTATGATCTTGCCAGTATTTTTTCTTATTCCAATTTTATATGATTTATCAGCCTTATGGTATACTTGGCACTTATCTTGTGCACACACTTTCACCACTCTCCAAGCTTTCTATAAGCTTATGCACGATAAATGCGTGCAGGTAGCATTACGTTGCAGCAGCGTTGAGCTTGAAGTGTGCAACTGTCTTCTGGAGCTTAATTTCGATATATGTATTTCTCTTTCAGCATTGTATTCAAATGATTATATTAGTGGATATGTGATGATGATGTTGCCTTTGTGAATTGGGTATACTTGTGGTTATGCTCCATTATAATAAAAAAATCATACTGAAAATCCTTCTTGTAAGATCTCAGGATTGGAATCTGGCATGCGAGTGCCGGGATCCGAGAATGGGGCACTATGGAGGCTGTCGGCGCCGGATTCGGCGATCGAGATTCCTGTGAATCCAATTTTCGACTTTGAAGCGTGACAATAGAGAAGGGCAAGAATCGTTCTTATTCAAGTTTTCTAATATTTAAAATTTCTTAATATTAGTTTTGGCGAGTAGAATCAAGTTAAGCTTTATCAACTCATACTTTTGAGTTATTCAAATTTCATAAACCTATCCTTTAATTAGATATATTTGTGAAATAGAAAATATGTTAATTTTCTCATGACCAAATTTAATATAAAACTTTACATATTAAGCTTAGGACACAATGCATAAAGTGTGTCTAAGTTCACCTTAGCATTTAAATGCTCCTAAGATCTGAAGACATGATGTAACTTGTAAATTCATCTAAACACAATGCACTTAGATGCAGTTAAAATACACTTAGATGCAATTAAACCTACTTAGGTGCACTTAAATGCATTTTGTAAATTAAGTAGTATAAATCTTCATACTATATACAAGAATTGTTGACTCCAACGAGTCAATTGCAAAATACATTGAATTTAGACTATTAGATTTGGTTTTTGACCCATTTTCTTATACAAATTTGATTTACTGAGTTTATTATTTGTGGTCCACAACATGTTTGCAATGCACGTTGCTTGATGAATGGCTTAATATCTTGTTTGCCATCCGCCTAATCTCTAATACAATTCCACAAAATTTAAGCCTATGTATATTATTAATTCTTATAGAGAGAAATGTGCTTTAATATCATTTTAACCCGAAATGGCTGAAGAGATGAAAGGTTTCATTTTTAGGATACTTATGGGAATAGAACAAGTAGACACGGGATGGAGCCTATATCTCAGAGGATTAGAGCACGTGGCTATGAACTATAGTGTTGGGGTTCGAACCTCTCCTCACCCACAACCGCTAAAAAGGAAAGGACCTCTCTTTTACCTCTTGGGTAGGAAAATCATGATTGGGATAGCTCACATCATAATACTAGGTGGATTCCATTGCTAGATAATTATTTATGATGATTAAAGTCTTGACAACAATAAAATGTATTTCCTCGCGGATGCCATTTTGTATAAGCATGGATGAATAATTTAAAGCATTTAATATTAAATACTTTATCACATCATTACGCATGAGGGAGAGTACATTTTTCATTTATGCGATCCATCTGTAGTTGGTTCCTGTAAGGGTTAGATGATATTAAAAACCATCACACCTTTACAAACCTACAAGTGAATGCATGCAAACCATCATACTCTACTAGCATATGGTGTGTGAGTATTTTTATTTATTTATTTTTTAAAGACCATTTTAATCTTTGGCACTCAGCCCAAAAATCAGACCAATCCAAAAGTTAGGTAGAATAAGTCTTAATTTTGGAATGGCCTTATTTTCCTGGTTAGCAAATTGGATGGCATATAAAACATGGTGGGCCCCAAAATCATCAATCGTAGGAGTCCCTATCTCATTTGTTTCCTATTGTGTGTCTCAACTGTGTTTTGGATGGGCCAGATTTTTAGATCCAGGGAAAACATGAGGTGGCCCATCGGATGGATGGTGTGGATTTTATGCACATTTCCTCTCTTCAAATGGGTAAGCATACTTAAATTGAGGAATGATCACCTGCGCAAAAGTTCTCACTCGAATTCATTAGATTTTTTTTTTTTTGTGGGCTTAAAATCTGAACCGTCCATAGCACCCTATGAAACCTGAAGGCCTGACTTTTACCCTTATCCAAAACTTTGGTGGGCCATGACAAAAGAGATAGACAAATCAAGGAAGAAAACAGTTTCCATTTTCTATGGCCCACCAAAGTTTTGTATCAAAGTGAAAGTCGGGCCGTGCGGGTTTCATGGGGTTCTGCATCACATGAACGGTTCAGATTTTGGGCCCACATCACGTGTGATGAGTTGTAAAAGAGTTCTCACGAATTGCAGTGAGAACTGGTCAGCAGGTGAGCATTCTTCTACTTAATATACCCTTATCAAATTTGCCCAACAATCCAAAGGTTCCAAATGCAAGTGCCAACATGTCACACGTGTGTGGCATCTAGGCTGTTCATTAGTAAATTTTATTCATATGTGTTTTGTCTCAGTTAGTCAAGTTCATTCGCTTGAGAAATCCAACGGCCGGCTGATGTTCTCGGGAATGGGCTAGACTCGGATTTGGTGCATCCGTGACTCTGGGGCCCACCATGATTAATGTCTTCTATATCCAAAGCTGTCCATCCTTTCTGCCAGCTCATTTTAGGTCATGGGCCCAAACAAGAAGAAGATCCGATTTCAGGTGGACCACTCAACTGGAAAAAAGTGGTGATTGAACGCCCACCGTTAAAAAAGTTTTCGATCAAAATGATATTTGTGTTTTCCCTTCATCTAGATTCGGGTGACCTTATCAACAGGTCGGATGGTAAATAAACATTACGGTGGCCGTAGGAAGTTTTTAATGGTGAGCATTAAATCACCACTATTTCCTGTAGTGTGGCCCAGTTGAGATTTGGATCTCCTTCCATTTTAGGATTATCGGCTAAAATGACCTGAAAAAACAGATGGACGGCATGGATACTGAACACATACATCATGGTGGCCCTACAGTGACGGATCCACCGATCATCACCATTTAAAAAATGCTGGCACTCCTCGACCAAGTACATGACAGCTGTACAATAATCCGGACAGCCAAAAACGCCGGTCCACCAACGAAAAAAAAAAAACACTGAACAGATGATGATCTGTTCCTAACTATCTGATTTTGTACTTTGAATCCCGACCATCCGATCGATCGATATTTTACTTTTAACCACCCATTTGATGGCCATCAATTAGAAGCTTAGGATTGCTTAACCGGTTTGATTTTTCAAGATCAACTCCATCCACAATCTGCCCCACAGTGTGGATGGTCTGGATAGCCCTTCATCAACTGCCAATTTTCAAAACAGCCGTGGTAGGGCTGGGTCATGCCATGGTCAGCCGAAGTCCAATATTTTTAATTGACAGTCTACATTTCTTGTCCCAACTTACTGGTCTTTTTAGTAGAGATACGCATCAGATGACTCAACCTGGCTAACTCGATAGTAGAGATACGCATCAGATGGCTCAATCTAGCTAACTCGACTGGTCCAATTTGTTTAGATCTTATTTAACCTGAATTAAATAAGTGAGTCGGTCTGAACCCAATAAGAGTCATCCAATCTGAACTCAAACCAAGTCGAGTTTGAGTTACCTAGTAAATTGACCTAACTTGATTCGAAACTTGATCTAGTTAGACTCGACTCTATTTGAAACCCAACTCTCTAACCCTACTTGCCGCATCTTACTTCGAACTGATCCCAAAAGCTCTCTCCCTCCCTCATCTTCCTCATCTTCCACGCTCAGTAATCACCCACCGCCATCACTCTCCTCCTCTTCCTCTCTCTCCTCTCCATGCTCTCAATCTCTACCTCCCTCATCTCTCAATCTGGCTCGATGCTAACTCGACCCAACTCAGTATTTATGACCCGATCAGACTCAGTCCAGATCAGGCCAGATCAGACTTTGATTGAGTCAGGCATGCTGGACTTGGCATCAACTCGGACCAAGTTCGAGTCAGGACTATTTGAAAACCGGTTTGAGTTGAGTCAGCCGTAACTTGGTCCAACTTGACCAGCTCTACTTTTTAGCATGTTGTATTGATTGGAGTGTAGGCCTGTTGGGCCCATTGAAAAGCCAACTACATTTCGACATTGAACTTGGTTCCCTGGCAAATTTTTCTAACCGTCCATTTTTTTCCATGTAGTGTGGTCCACCTGATTAGTGGGCCAAGTTGGCATGTTGGGCGCAAAAACCGGCGGTCGAGTTCATTAGCAGGACTCAGATTACATGTTTGCAAATGAACGTAAATGGTCCGGAGTTGGGCTGGCCATGGATGTGTAGTGGGCCAAAAATAAAGCAATCAGATGATCCTGACCATCCATTCGGTTCTTGCCAGATGATTAAAGGACAACTGGTCATGGCCAACCTGCAGAAGTTCACCGATCAAACAGTTACTTTTTATCCGTAATGATTGCTGCCTTGCGTCCTGTACAAATTGCAGGGAGGATTTTTTATTTAAACATTTTTGGGCATGGTCCATCCGAGATGGGACATAACAGACAAGTGGTCTAGTTACAAGCCATGGGCCCCACTTGTTAGAACTGGAAAATAATGTATTCTATGAAAGCCCATCCATTGATCAGGTGGGCCAATGATTTAGTAATCTAGACCATTTTTCTGTTGTGTCCCTCATCGGATGTACCATGCTTCAAACATCCCACGTCGAAAGATCCTGGCCATCGGTTTATAGGTCATTTTTCAGTGGAATGTGGACCACCACTGAATTTCTCACTCACTGTCTATTTTTAGAGCACAGATGAAAAGACCATTGCTACGGGAAATTAATTCAACCGATCCCTTATATAAGGCTAACGACCTATTAATTACAAGAGAATTCGAACCGAAGTGATTGACGGCTCAGGACGGGTTTTCGAGTCAAGTTGTTCAGAGCTAAAGACATGGAGATGGAATGAGCAACTCTCTTGATAAGGGCTCATTTGGCTGGGCCAATTGGAAGGGATTATATGGTATTGGAAGTTAAATCTTAGGATTGACCAGCCGTGCCAAATAGACCGGGTGATCTGATCTTGGGATATAGAAATCTCATGGATCTTAAGACAATCCACTGACAACACCATTATCTTTAAATCTCATCCAATCCACCCTAATCTGTTTAAATTTGCGTGAGACGTGTTTGGTTCGGGAGATTGAAAGGGATGGGAAGGTTTAATCTCAGGATCGGTCAGGCGTGCTAAACAAACTCGATATGGCAATCTCGGGATATATCAACCCCATGAATCTTAACACAATCCACCGACAACACCATTAAAATCCATGCCATCCACCCTAATATCATTCAATCCCTTCTAATCCACTTAGCCAAACGAGCCTTAAAGGGACAAGCTCTTGAGTTAAGTTGTCATACGATGCAACTCAGTGGGAAAAGATTTGTCTCACTAAGATTGTCTACAACACAGGCAAATGATCCGTAAGATAATAAGCTCAATATCTGGGCTCTTCCCACCTTTCGAGCTGACCCAATCAACTACTGCCAAGACGATACAAATAACCCAAAAGGAATTATGCCCGTATTCGAAAAAAAAAGGCCTAACTTGATCTTAGCTGAAGATCACAACGACCGCGATGGGTTCAACGGCACTTTAGAGAGCAGTTTCCTATCTAAACAGGGACTCTTTGACAAGCAATAATAGGTAACTTTAAAACCCATAATCTAGTTCTTGTTCTAAGTTTATCAACCCAACTTAGGTATCAGATAGTCCATGACAGCAATCCCTATTTACCACCTCTCCGCAGTCATTACAGGTTCATCATTGGACATACATTTACAATCAACTACAGTCGTTGACCCAAAATCTGGTGACAACAGCTATGACTGTGCAATTGATAATTTGTGATTAAAGTATTTTTGGGCATGGCCCATCCGAGGTGGGACACAACAGACAAGTGGTCTCATTACAAGCCATGGCCCCACTTTCTAATTCTATGAAAGCCCATCCATTGATCAGGTGGGCCACACATGCACAAACAAATAGAAAATTAGAAAAATGAAAACAAACCGTCTACCTGCAAGATGCATGTGTTGCCTAATCAATGATTGGAATGGATACTCGCAGGACAAAACCCCTGTCCATTGAATACATTAAGCTATACTGGGCCAGGTCCAGCTAAAATGACCTGAGCCCGATCACAGACCCGAATTTAATCGGGCCATACATGCAATGCCCAAACCCAACCCAAGGTTCGAGCTAATCAGTCTAAGCCTGGGCCAAAGCTAGGCAGGGCTCAACTGGTCAGATAGGCGACCTGACCCATATTAGTAGGCTTGAAAGTCTGGTCAGGCTAACCCATAGACCTAACCCTCAGGCCCATGGCTAGCCAGAATGAATGGAGCCCAGAACCCCAATCTGGCCCACTATCTACCCTATCCGGTCTCTTCATGGGACCATCTGCATTACATTCAACAAGATCAACGTTCTGGATCAACGAACAGGACCGGACCAATGTATGATGACCCAATATTTTGGCCAGAACCGCCCATCGATCAAAGGTGGGTCAAGCCCAAATCCCCACTCTGGCCCATTGTCAACCCTACCTCATTATCCAACCGTCTGCCAACTAATGGACGGTGAAAACAAACTAAGACTCGGCGGGTGAGATCAAACGGTTAGGATCGTCTGAATAGTAAGAATTCAGCCATCAATCCAAAAAGATTCTCATAGGCACCATTACATTGCTTCCCACCAG
Organism: Magnolia kwangsiensis; assembly: GCA_037074715.1. NCBI lineage: Eukaryota > Viridiplantae > Streptophyta > Magnoliopsida > Magnoliales > Magnoliaceae > Magnolia > Magnolia kwangsiensis. The sequence goes on along the minus strand of CM073584.1, from coordinate 89,309,412 downwards.
ATGAACGGCTGGATCTCCAAAGCTGGACTGCCAATGTAACAATCAACAGTCCCTTGATCTACACCGTCAGCTAGACTATTTTACCCTGCATCACTATCCAACCATGGGCCATTAAAGCAACAGTGAAAACAAACTGATCAATAGCTCATACTTGACGGATGAGAGCAAACGGCTAAGATCGTACCATTTGAGAGATTTATGAAATAATCCATACAAAAAATATTTAATGGGAACCATCCACATTGCATCCAACTAGATGAACGATTCGATCATCAACAGTGGGCCCCACCAATGTACAAAACACAGCCCCTTGGTCTACACTTTCAGTAGTCCTGCAGACCACTAAACCAGAGCTCTCTTTTGGATAAAAGACCCAAAACCCCGGCAAAAACCCAAACACCAAAACACCAGCAGACCGCCAAAAATCTCTATTGCATCCCGTCTTCATGCGCTTCAATTCCTTCTCCTCATTCAAAAATTCAAATGGCATTGGCAATCCCTTCAAATCCAAACCTTTCAATTTCATTTCCTTCAACCCCCCTTCAAAACCCACCAAATATCTTCAATCTCTACCGATTTTCGAGGCAGAAACGATCATTATCCAGGCAAAAACTGGTTTTCCGGGCTTCTGCTTCTGAGAACTCAAATGGGTTTCCTGGTTTCTCGTGGCAGAATGTCGCCCGCTCGCTTCGGCGTGGGTCAGAGCGGTTTTTGTTGAATTTTGGCGAGTCTTTGAAGAAGGAAACTGGGTTGGATTTGGAATTTGTGAATGTTAGGATTTCTCGGTTGGTCAATGGGATTCGGGATGCGTCGAAGAAGGGAGAAGATGTGTTCAATCGGTTTAGGTTCGAATTGGGTCCGGAGTTTGTGGAGTGGAACCGATGGGAGCGGTGGAAGGTTGGTTTTTCTTCTCATTGAATTTCTTGTTTTTCTTTTGGTTTTTATGAAATGGATCTGTTGGAAGATGATTGCATATGTCGTGTTTGTTGAATTGGAGGGGATACAGATGCATTCGTTTGGAAAATTCATGTAATTTATGTTGAATTTAAGTGTAATTAGCCATAATTTATATTGAATTCAAGTGTAATTAGCTATGTATTGGGAGAAAGAGGAAAGACACTGTGCTTGAGAGAATGAAAACGGCTTTTTTTTGTTTTGTTTTGTTTTTGTTTTTGTTTTTGTTTTTGTTGGGGGCTATACTGTTGGGCTCCATGTTTCTATGATCCTCGCCGTTCATGCCGTTGATCCATCATGAATGGTCCATTCCCCAAAATCTCCTCCATCGGAGGATCTCCTCAATGATAAGCACCTCCTAGTTTTATTTGATTCGGACTCGTCTTATTCTACATATGTCCATTTCCGGATTACCATTCTGTTAAGAATCCAAAATGATAGATATATTGAGTTTCCATACTGTCTTCGACCTCTCTCTGAATGAATCAAAATGAAAGCTTTCACTAGCAATTTAATAATTTTAGTACTTCTCCAGGTGCTACATATCAGACTGAATTTTAACTGATTAAAGCCCCTACTCGTAATACATATGGAGAATGCATTGTATCAGTTTCCCCAAAATATAGATATGCATTGTCTGATACAATACATCTCAGTGAATTTTTGGAACCACCTTTCCATTGATTGAAAATGCTGATTGATTGTTTTCTTCCAGTTTGCTTCTTCTTCTTCTTCTCCTTCATGATAGGTAAGCTGGGATCAAACCTCTCTCCTCAACGTTGAAACACACCCTGTCTACCATTGGGCTACAGGCTTGAAACTTTCTTCTGCTTTGATATTTCTTTTTGTTTTTTTTTGTTTTTTTTGAAAGATTGTTCCAGATTTTGCACTTCAAAAAAGGAAAAAAAGAAAAGAAAAAGAAAAGGAAAAGATTCTTCCAGTTTGCTTTTATCAACTTGGCATTTATAATTTTCTAGGTTATGCTTCATCTTATAGTCTTCAGTACTGGACATATGCTTCCTGAAACTTTCATATTTATACGATCTGATAGGGTTCAAGCCAATGCCTTAGTGGTAGACGAGTGTGTTTCAACATTGAAGTCTTGGGTTCGAGCTCATACTTACCTATACAAAAAATAAAATAAAATCTGATTCCTCGGTTGGCCTTAGTTTTCTTCAACAAAATGAGTTTTCATTACATAGCATTTCCATAGTTCTTATAATTTTGATTTATCTTGTCATGATCAGTAGATCGTCATTTGTCCTAAAAGCTTGTTATTGGATCGATATGCTATTTGTTTTATATGCAATCAGTTCTTGTTATTGCTAGTAAAATAAACAATGATATAGTCATTCTTTGTACTCAGGACATCAAGAAATGGGAACCTAAACGAATTGGTGCCCTGATTTTGTATATTTTTGTTGTGATAATTTCATGTCAAAGAATTTATATGGCCTATACAACTGCCCGTCTTAATCAAAGCAAGAAAGAGTTAACTGAGGCATATATGGAGGCATTGATTCCGGAACCCTCTCCATCCAACATTAGGAAGTAAGTGTATGATTTGAAGGATCTAGGTTGCTTCCATTTCAAATTTTTTAATGCATATGCATTAATCATGTAAATCTTTATCAATCTTGTGATTGAAATGAATGAGTAGAACTTATAAACAAATTATTTTCATTGTCCATTTTCAGGGTTGTTAATATCTTTGTATGGAAAACGGGAAAGCTATCATCTTTTGCTCATCATTTCATGCAACATTTTGCCTGTTGCCTTCATAGTCTATTTAACTAAGAAACTTGCTTCTTTGAGAAGTTTCACTCCTTATATTGCATGCTCATTAGTTTTCACCTTGTGCTTAGTTTAATCATGCAATCAGTTCAAAGTATCGTTATCGTTACCTGTATTGATGATCGATATTTTTAATAGCTTGCGCCAGTAGCGTAGCTTAGTCTTTACGTTACGTAGCTCATGAAAATAGCTTAAGTTGCATTTAGCCTATGATACATGCTAATTTATATACGCCACACTACATAGCCTATGCTATATGCTACGTAGCTTACACTTATTTTTCACTAAAGCAAAAATCAATTAATGTTTCAATAATTTAATACATTTTTCTATTTGTGAAAAAAAATAGTTAATCTTTTCAGCAATTTTTTTGAAATAATAAAAGTGACAGTATTAGACCAATTTTGTTGCCCTTTCTTTATCTTTATAGTTAATCTTTGCCCTATTTTTTCTATTATTTTATGTTGTGCTTGGTTTTACATGAAATTTCATTATCAATCAGTCTAAATTTGGTGCAAAATATCATGAAAATTTACAACATTTGGTGCAACCAACTGCAATCTTAATTAAAAATCTAGAAGTAGCACGCTATGTAGCTTATGTCTCATGCTTCAGAGGAGTGAATGCTATGGTACACATTGTTTGCTATTTTAAACATTGTTTGCTATTTTAAACATTGTTGATGACTTGGGATATGAAAACATGTATTGATATTGTTGATAAAATAGCAGAGTCTGGGGAATGTATCGTTGTTTAAGGGTTACATTGGGGAAAAGGTGGAATTTTTCACTGAAACTCCAAGAGATGTAAAAAGACATGTTTAGACACTTAGGACTCAAAATATTACAAAAAACAATTTTATGCAATAGGCTCCTAATTTATAGGGGCCTTAAATCATGCGTTGTGGAATTGTATCCAAAATGAGTTCATATCATTCAAATATCATACAATGCAAGTAATAGAACACAAACAATTATTCTAAAAAACTAAAGAGGTACCTTCTAGGGAAGTGGTTTTGGAGATTTGGTGTGGAGGAAGAAAGGCTATGGAGGGAATCAATAGCTTGTAAATATGACATTCAGGAAGGAGGATGGTGGGTAAAGAATTCCTCCTTTTATTGATCTTTTGGCTTATGGAGGGGGTTTCTTCAATGAAAGAGTAAATTCAAGGAGGGGATCTGTCTCTCTTATGACGATGGCAAACAGATTCAGTTTTGGAAGGATGTGTTGATTGGTGATTGTTCTCTTGTCGTGTTTGCTTATCTAGTTTTAGTTAGGGTTGCCATCGATGTAGATGCAACCATGGAGTTGATGCTTTTCCCTTGTTGGTGATTCGGTGGTCTGGTTTATCCCTTGTTGTACTTGTAGGAATCTTTTGGATGAGGAAGCCGAGAAATATATTCAGTTCCTAGATTGGCTTCATTGTCACAAGTTTTATCTAGGTGAAAAGGACTCGGTTTTGCTCTTCGAAAAGTTGGGATTGTTTTCGGTCTGATCATTTTACAATCAGTTTGGTCATCCTTCATTGGTGATAGGAGGAGATGGTCTTTCTTTTTCACGGTTGTCGGAGGCCCCTCCCAAAGTTTCGGCATTCACTTGGTCGGCGGGAAAAACAAGATTCTCATCACCAACAATCTCCAAAAGAGATCATTATCAATTCCAAATTGTTGTATGACGTGTATGAGGGGTGTGGAATAGGTGAACCATCTTCCCTTTCATTGTGATTTCACTTGGAATGTTTGGATAATATTCATTGCTCTTTTTGACTTGCCTTGGCTGATGCCGGGGTCCATTTTGAGCTTGATTTAATCTTGGATGGGTGTGGATCAAGATGGAAGGAGATCATTTTGAGGAATCTAGTGATGATGGCTATTTTGTGGGAAATCTGGAAGGAAATGAATAATTATTGTTTCCAAAACAAGATGGGATTGGAGATGGATGTATATAAAAGGGTCAAAGTGGATGTAATTGGGTGGGCCACTTTTATAAAGGGGATGGACCAAAATGATTGGTCTTTTTTAGCTAGTGCGTAGTTTTTGTTTTGCATCTTTGAGCTTTTACTCTTTGCAATAAATTGTTGTGAATTCTCTAAAAAAGAAAAAAAGAAAAAGGAAAAAAAGGAATTTCCACTAATCAAATTTTGGTTGTGATGCAATTGATGATGACTAATGATAACGGTGGCATGTCAGGTCTTGGGCGGTGTAAACGCAGTTCGTTTTGAATTCAGATCAGGTTCGGTCAGCTGGTTGTTGCAAAGATGGATTGGATGGTGGGTAATGGTTAGGTCAGAAGGCTTGGTTGTTGGATCTGGTTGGTCAGAGTTGGTCCATAAGGCGTTGGTGTGGCTGATGGTGGCGTAGAGGCAGATGTTGTTGGAGTAGAGCAAGTTCCGGAACCAATTTGATCGGCTAATACAAACGACCAATCTGGTTTGATGGAACCAGATTTGGTTTGGAGAGCAACGAGTTCCGCGAATCTGGGCGGATGAAGAGGATAGTGTGCGGGAGCGGGGTTCTAACGAATGGATTGATTGTGGAACCGATGGTGATGCAAAATGAGTGATGGCCGATGGTGTTGCAGAGTGGTTGATGGCGTTTGGACAACAAAACCAATGACTAATGTGATGAAGATGCTATGTTCGGCATAAATGATGGACCCGTTGATTAGATAAGAGGAAGTCACTGGATCAACAACTTGGATAAGAGATATGCTCTGATGCCACGTAACTCACAAGAGAAACACTGTGGAAGCTATATTGTATATATTTCATTAAGAATGACAATGAATATATAGAAGAGGTGGGAGATTCACAGAGATCTGTGGGAGATCTTAGCAAATATACATGAATTCATTTGTATAGCTATCCATAGCGAGTACAGCTGTAACATGGATCTTATACTCTTAACACGCACACACATAAGCAATCGTGGAAATGCACTTAGGCTATATATATATATATCACTTGAACCATGTTCAACACCTGAGCATCACAAGCCGCCTCCACCAAAGCCAACTCTTGCATCTTGTTACCAAAAGGCCTTGTCTATGCTCACCTCAAAAGCTCCTACCTGTTATTCCCCTCACCAGCCACAACCAATGCAACTCTCTGAGTCGCCTCTCGAAGTTTGTCTTCTTGAATCCCAACCTGCCCAACGACAACAAACTTCGCATCCATCTTTTCCTCGTAAGGATTTTGAGTTCCCCTAGCTAAAAGTTAAACATGTCTGGAAAATCAAGATTCTTGTTGGAGCAAATGTAGATGGGACTTTGAAGCAAAATTCTGCCACAAAAGCATCCTTAAATTGGCAGGCAAAAAATGCAATCCATCAAAATCAATCTCTACAACAGATCTTGGCAAATCAACAACAGATGCCCTCTCAGAATAACTCCAAATTGTCCACTTTGGCAGAAATGGTGCAATACATAATTTCTATTATTGAAAAAGAATTACACCAAATTGCCACGATAGTTACCAATTAGACAATTGCGAGCTCACTTCTTGCACAAAAAGAAGCAAAAAAGTCTTTGGAAAAAATCGCCACGATAGTTATCCACCATTTTGGCCTCATCATCCCCTCAACCGTTTCTTCAAGCCTATCCCTCCTTTACACCCACTTTTTTACTCTATCCTAAACATTAAGCATTAGCCTTTAACTCCATTACCACAATCTGCAAACCCATTCGAAGACCCTTTCCCTCCATCACTCTTGAAATACCTCCAAAGACAAACCCTTGCTACTCTTGCTATAACATCTATCTCAACCCCCGACAACCTTTTGAGAATGGCCTCCTCGTTCTTCCCATCCCAAACCCCATAAGTTCACACCATACACACCTCCTCCTTACCTAACTAGAAATATTACCACTTCCTCTGTCCTAGATTTGACCACCTTTCTAGCTTGCACAATAGATCTCAACCCAATCACCTCTTTCCTTCGTGCTACATCTATCCAATCACCCTCACATGTTGCTATGACTATCAACTGATGCAGGACAATTAACCACTTGCTCTAAAAGCTCGAACTGTTAGAGTATAACAAATTAATCCCTTTATCTCATAGCCCAGGCCCCACATCTCATGGGTTAGGATCTCGGCCGAACCTCCTTTGTGGACCCAAATCACATGTGCCACCCACCCCGAGTGTGTCTCTGCATCCCACGGGTTACCCCACTCGAGCCCGGTGTGAAATGCCTATTAATCACCCCTAGTAAGGAGTCTCGAACACGAGACCTCCCTCGTGGGCCCCAAATCGCATGGGTCACCCACCCCGAGTGGGGTCACCCCGAGTGTGCCCCTGCATCCCGCAGGTGACCCCACTCGAGCCCAGTGTGAAAATGCCCTTGCATTAATCACCGTCGGTGAGGAGTCTCAAATACGAGACCTCCTGCTCTGATACCAATATGATGCAGGACAATTAACCACTTGCTCTAAAAGCTCGAACTGTTAGAGTATAACGAATTAATCCCTTTATCTCATAGCCTAGGCCCCACATATCATGGGTTAGGACCTAGGCCGAACCTCCTTCGTGGGCCTCAAATCATATGGGCCGCCCACCTCGAGTTTGTCCCTGCTCTCATGGGTTACCCCACTCGAGCTCGGTGTGAAATGCGCATTAATCACCCCTGGTAAGGAGTCGAACACAAGAACTCTCCCGTGGGCCCCAAATCGCATGGGTCACCCACCCCGAGTGTGCCCCTGCATCCTACATGCGACCCCACTCGAGCCCAGTGTGAAAATGCCCCTGCATTATCAACGCTCAAATTCCAAATCCAGGCCCCTCTTATGACTCCACTGAGGAATACTTGGTGTTCATGCAACATGGAACTGTGCAAGGCCTGTTTGATGATGAATTTGAAGCAGACGACCCTTCACAACATGGTAGAAGAATACCTACCAGAGGCAATTATGCTGAAACGATTGATAAAAAAACATTTGTTTGACATTGATGACATTCCGCCCTTACAATGGCAAACTTGTGTTTTTGAAATGTACTCTTGGTGTGCCGCCAAAATGCAAAGGCTCAACACCACCATGGCACATATGATTCAAAAGTCCGTCGAGCACCTCACTAGCTATCTTCACAAATGGTCGAATAGCTTGGAGAATACAGACAACTGCAGGCTCTCCAGTCCTTGACTTTTGAGGCATTCATGGGACTCATCTAGGGTGCACATGGAACTGGTAAAACCGGTGAACTGGACTGCAACCGACAAAACCGCACGGTTCGGTCCGGTTCTGAAGTGCACCGGTTCCGGATATGAAAATCAAAGAACCGGTTAGTTTGGTTCGGTTCTCGGTTTGGGGTTATGTAGAACCAAACCGAACTGCACCATGAATTGGACCATAGAACCGAACTTGGAACCGGACCGTGAAGCAGACCGTAGAACTGAACTTGGAACCGAACCTGGAACCAGACCGTGATTATCATGCTTAATTGGACTTGTCTTAAAGCTATTTTATGAGTTTACAATGTATTTTACTTGTCTATTTGACTTGTGATTTATGGTATACAATGTGCCCTTTGATTGTTTTCGTAAATATCTTTTCGCACACCTTACACAATATCTATACCATTCATCAAATGGATCATAACATGAATGGACATGGGCTGAATTTTTTTTAAAAAACATGCAATTGGGCTGGATTATAAAAAGCCCAGAACCGAACCGGTTTTTACGGTCTGGTTCCAATTCGGTTCTAGGGTGCAAACGGTCCAGTTCCAGTTTCGATTCCAATTTTCCTGGAACCGTTAGGAATGGTTCGGTTTTGGTTTCATCCAAGAACCGGACCGAACTGAACCGTGTGCACCCCCAGACTCATCTACAATGAATTCATCGGCTACATCCAAACTTTTCAAGAAACGGGCCGAGATGAATTCCTCAAGGCCAAGCTGTGTTCTTTTTGTTGGAAATTGAGGAAACACTTAGAGGTGAATCAAACAAAGTACATGCAATCGCACAACCAAGTCCAAACAACAACAATTTGAACTTTACGTAGAAAAACACTTGCGAGAAAAAAACCACGGCACAAAGCGACGAGTAATGCTCTATGAAAGAAAAAATTACAAGATAGAGAGTTTTACCGATTCGAACAAGCCTCGAATCCTTCCTCAAACCCTAGTTATGCCCTTGAGCCATTGAGAATGAATTAGAAAGCCCTAATACACCTCTTTCATACCCTAATTTGGATTACACTCGATATATATACTATCACAACCGGAATAGGAAACACCTTACGCACTTATGCAATTCTGCGCACATCTTTGATGGGACCTTCGATGGCATCGACACCCTATCGAGGATCCGTCGATGGCATCTAACTCCTTCGATGTCATCAAGTAGTAACACCAAAATGTTCCAGCAACCGACATGAATTTTCTGGATTTTGTCGATGGGATCGAGCATCTTTCAATGACATCGAGTGGTTTGTGGATGCTATCGACAGACCCCTGTTACTGACAGATTTAAGACATCAACAACAATCTCCATTATGTCTTAAATCTTCATTCTTCATGGCTCCTTATCAATCTCATCTCTAATCCTGCCTTTCATTATAGCTCCACCATCGCTTCTCGTGCAAACTCCGTATTCCATTTATGCCTTTTCCAAGCCCAAAGAAGTTGCACAAAACTTGAACTTCATTGTGGGAACTACCTTAGTAAGCATGTCAGCCGGATTCACGCTTGTGTGAATCTCCTCTAGAGTTACGCCTCCTTCCTTAAGCACCTGTTGGATAAAATGATGACGCACATTAATATGTTTAGTACGTGAGTGATAAACATAATTCTTAGCCAAATTAATTGTGTTTTTGCTGTCATAATTAACCGGCACAGCCTCTTGTTGAAGCCCCAACTGATTTATTATTCTTCTCAACCAAATACCTTCCTTAAACGCTTCTGTCACTGCCATATACTTAGCTTCGGTGGTGGAAAGAGGCACCACAGACTCAAGCTTTAACATCCAACTAATCTCTCCACTCGCTAGCATAAATGAGTAATCGAAAGTTGACATTCTAGTATCCACACTGCACAAGTAATCTGAATCCACATAGCCTACTAACTTGGCCCCTGATTTTTCAAATGATAAGACGTAGTCCTGCATACCTCGAATATATTGAAGTAGCCATTGCACTGCCTCCCAGTGTTGCTTGCCGGGGTTATGCATGTATTTTCTATCTACACCCACCGCATATGAATATCTGGTTTTGTACAAACCATGACATATATGAAATTGCCAATTGCGTGCGAATAAGGCACATGAGACATTTCTTGCTTTTCTTAATCTATTTTGGGTCACTGTTCAAAAGATAACTTAAAATGAGTCGTGTGGGGAACGCTGACCGACTGTGCCTTGTCCATCCCATACTTCATCGATCCCTTCTCAAGGTATTCAACCTGAGATAACCATAGCTTGCTCCTCTTCCTGTCTCTGTGTATGTCAATGCCAAGAACTTTCTTTGCAATTCCTAAATCTTTCATCTCGAATGCCCCTAATTGCTGAGTCTTCAGTATGTCAATCTCGGACATGCTATGACTGGTGATAATCATGTCATCAACGTAGAATACCAAGATAATAAGCTTTCCATCACTCAGTGTCTTGTAATAGACACAATGATCATACTCCTGATAAACTTTTGACTCACCATGAAAGAGTCAAATATCTTGTACCACTGCCTAGGCGACTGTTTCAGGCCGTTTCAACCTGCTAACCTTGTTCTCTGCCCCTTGTATTTCGAAACTTTCTGGTTGCTTTATGTTAATCTGTTCTTGCAATTCCCTATGTAGGAAGGCAGCCTTCAAGTCCATCTGTTCTAGCTCGAGATTGTATTGTGCAACCAGCGTCAATAAGAATCTGATAGATACTTGCTTTACTACCAGTGTGAATATCTCAGTAAAGTCCACAACTTCTCTCTGCGCATATCCCTTTGCTACCAACCTTGCCTTGTACCAATCTTGTTTCTTCTTAAAGATCCTCTTGCACCCACTGTTTGAATTATCTCTGATATTATTGAAATATCTCCGATATTATCTATATCTCTAGCTCAACAATACCGATAACACTGGTAGTGATATCGATAACATTGTTTGTATAAAAAATTCTAGGTATCGGTGATGTATCGCTAAATATCGCCAATGTATCGATATCATCAGTATTTTCAACTGTGTAAATTCCAGATGGTCGCTTGTATTGCCAATGCATCGAAACCGTTGGTGTATCGCTAATATTTTCGTCTGTGTAAATTCCAGGTGTCGCTTGTATTGCCAATGTATCTACGATATTTCGATAATATCTCCAATGTATTAACATCATAAAAAATCTGTATATAAAAAAAATTCCCATTTCATATTTTTTATAGGCGCATGGTTGTATGAAATGTTCAATTTGTCGACGATAATATTTGATAATATCGCACTATTATTATTATCGCAACTTGGCGATATTAGGACCACAATCTTTCGTTTCTTTTCTAGTTGTCAATTGTTTGTTGGGAAATATCATGTGTTGTTGATATTCTAAAATATCAATGGATCTTTGGATGGAAGGTTGGATGGATAGATGGGATGGATGAGATGGTTGGACTGATTTCTTACGGCAAACATGCTTTTGTGCCCCCATTAAATTGAAACCTATTATGTATGCATTCTTTTTCGATTCCTAAATATACAAATACGTATATTTTAGCATCTCCTAAGGTTCCATTGAAAAATTCCACCGTTTCCCCATGTTTTCCCGCATTTCTAGTTATTAACGATATTATCGGCGGTATCGATATTGTTTTCGTATCTCTGGCCAGTGAAACTTGTAGCGATACCGAAAGTTCAAACACTACTTGCACCCGATCGCTTTTCAGTCAACGGGAAGTTCCACCAGCTCTCACGTCTCATTTTTATACAAGGAATCCATCTCATTATTCTTCATTGCTTTTCACCTTTCGACATCTGGCTCATCAAGAGCCTCTTGAAAAGTTGATGGATCCCCCTAATCCGTAATGAGGGCAAATTCGACATTTGAGTCATCCTTGTATCTTGTCGGTAACCTACGATCCTGTGGCGGATTCCTTCTCACAAGTGGCCACTCCAGTTGCTCTTGTACTCGTGTTTGTGTCTCTGTATCAACATGTGTCTCATATCTATCTAACTGAACGTCCACAACCAACTTTTCAGCTTCCTTCTACTCATCCTTATGGAATAAGGATGCTTCGTCGAATTTGATGTCACAAGTACTAAGGATAATTTTTCATGTGGTCCGGTTGTATAGCCCATACCCCTTCACACCATTACCATAGCCGACGTATTTTTTAGCCCTTTGGTCTAGCTTATCTCTCTCAATTGATAGTACGTGAGAGTAAGTATCGTAACCAAATACACGCAGTCTCGAATAGTCTACTTGTTGACCACTTTACACTTCCTCTGAAATTTTACATTCAATGGCCATAGAAGGGGATCGATTCACCAAGTAACAAGCTGTATTAACAGCCTTAGTCCACAATTTTTTGCCCAACCCAGTATTATTGAACATGCATTGGGCCCTTTTCAAGAGAATCCGATTGATCCGCTCAGCGACACCATTTTGATCTAGTTTGTGGCGCACTTTGTTGTTCCTCACATTCCCTTCATCTTTATGATATCGATTGAATTCCCCAGAAGTGAATTCTCTATCGTTGTTTGTTCTTAACACTTACACTTTTTGCCATAACTGTTTTTCCATCATCGCCTTCAATTGTTTGAAGTTGTGGTGAAAACATCTGATTTATTTTTTATAAAATAAAGTCACATTTTTCTGGAATAGTCGTCAATGAACGTGACAAATCATGATGACCCTCCAGTAGAAACCACGGGTGACAACCCCCATACATCAGAATGCATATAATCTAGAACCCTCTTACAAACATTTTTCCCGGACTTAAAAGACAACCTTGATTGTTTACCATACATACAATGCTCGCATATGCTAAAATTAATGCTTTTAAAAATTGGAATTAAACAATGGTCAGAAAGTACCTTCATGCCCCGCTTGTTCATATGGCCTAAGCGTGCATGCCACATACGTGCAGACGTGGAATCTGCTACAGATGCTGCAACTCCACCCGATGAAGTACTCCCGATCAACTATAAAGGTTTTCATTCCTCTGCACCTTCATGACTATAAATGCCCCCTTTAAAACTTTAAGGACACGATCGAAACCAGTGAATTTGCTCCCAAGTACCTCGAGTACTCCCAGAGATATCACTCTTCCTCAAATCAGGAACGTGTCTCACTTCTGTCAAGATACGCTCCATGCCATCAAACATCTTGATGCGCACCAATCCAACGGCTACCACTTTACATGCATTATTATTGCCTATAAACACTTGGCCACCATTTCATTCACTGTAACTGGTCAACCAACTCTGATGAGGGGTCATTGGTACGAAGCTCCCGTATTCAAAATCCATTCTTCATCCAAGTACTAAGATTTTGATGCGGTCAGCTTGTCACTACCATTCGTTTTCTCACTGGATTCAGTGTTGGCTTCCCTGGAAGAATTATTTGAATTCTCCTTTCTCGACTTGGGATTCTGACAATCCTTCTTCATGTGCCCTAACATGCCACGAACACTTCTACTTTCCATTGCCCCTGCCCTTGGATTTGGACCTCGATTGTGAAGATCCACCGTCTCGTTCAGAATTTCTCCCCCTTGTAACTAGTGCATTTGTAGAAGCACCTACATCACCGTTTTTCTTTCTCATTGCCTTCGATTGAAGGGCTAAGATAACGGTGTCAACACTAATGATCGTTTTACAGGTGCACAAAGAGTCCTTGAATGATTCATATGAAGCTGGAAGAGAATTTAACAGTATACATGTCTGATCCTCATCTTTCATCGTCCCTTCCACATCCAACAATTTGCTAATCAACCTATTGAAGTTACTAATGTAGGCTTCAACGTTAGCCCCCTCTGCCAATTTCATATTAAACAACTGTAGCTTCAAGTACAAACAATTCTCAAGAGATTTCTTCGCAAAGACATTCTCTAATTTTGGCCATGTACTTGCTACAGTTTTCTCTCTCATAACATTATAGAGGACTTCATTCGTTAAGCACAAATGGATAGAGGTTTTAACTTTCTTATCCATCTTGTTCCATTCTTCTTCTGTCATATATTTCGGTCGCTTTTCAAGGAGAGCTTCATCTAATCCTTGCTGAACTAGGATACCGTTCATCTTAACTTTCAATAGTTAAAATTGTTTTTACGAGAGTATTTTTCTATATCAAACTTCGAGTTAGATGCCATTGATACCTTGCTTTCAGATTCAATCTGCTTCCCAACGTTTTATCTAATACCACTTGTTGGAAACTGTGGAAATACTCAGAGACGAATCAAGAAAAGTATATGCAATCGCACAACCAAGTCCAAACAAGAACAATCCAAATTTTACGTGGAAAAACCCTTACGGGAAAAAAACCACGACACAAAGCGACGAGTAATGCATTATGAAAGCAGAAATTACAAGAGATAAGAGTCTTACCAATTCAAACGAGCCTTGAATCCTTCCTCAAACCCTAGTCATGCCCTTGAACTTGTAGGAACGAATTAGAAAGCCCTAATACACCTTTTTCGTACGCTAATCCCGATTACACCCGATATATAGATTCACGGACTCCTCTTTCCAGAAAAGATCTCACAATGGTGAGACCCCTTCTTTGTAGATTATCAATGGTTAATACTTTGTTCCAACCTGTGAGCCAAGCGAATGCTGCCACCTTTGATGGGCATGATGCCTAAGTGTCTTTTCTAGTGGTATGATGCCCTAGAAGAATATTTGAAGTTCATTTAAATATCTTTTTACCATTTTTTATTTTTTTGAATTTCTGTTATTGTGTGATGACCCCAAATAGTTGGGATAAGGCTTAGATGTTGTTGATGATGATCAATATCTGTCATTTTGTGGGGTTTATTGGGAAGAACTTCTGCAACAATTACTTGAAATTTCTGGTATATCAATTCCTACACATTGTCCCTTTATTTGTATTCAGAATCATGCTCATATTGTCATATCTGTCTTCATGCTTATGGGAATATTGGACTGGTCTTCGAATTTTTGACGGCGTGATCTTTTTGGCTTATTCATATTTTAGTTTGTGTGTTTGTGTGTGTGTGAAGTTATGTGAAGTTGATTTGCCAACTATATGTATTGCTTAGAAAATTGACTACTTTCAAACTTGATATTTTCTAGCTTCTCTATTTCTTCTCTATGTATTGTTTGGCTTATGATGAGAAGGGACAATAATTTCCGTGTCTTCTGATATTTTCCCTTACTGTAGGTTGAAGAAGAGTATATGGAGGAAGACAATGCCCAAAGGACTGAAAATAAAAAAGTTTATTGAAGGCCCTGATGGTGCACTTATTCATGACAACTCCTATGTTGGGGAAGATGCGTGGGTTGAGGATCAAGACCCTTCTCAGGAAAATGTTACAAAAATCATTGATAGTGATACAACATTAAACCAGGAACAAAAGAAAGAGTTGAAAGAAGAGTTAGGCATTACAGGTTGGTCTCTGCACATTTCAGTTATTGGCTGTCTTGTTTGATATTATAGATTCAGGTCAAATGTGTGGTCTGGTTAAACATTCCATTTTGAATATGTTTATATGTATATATGTAAATGGTTTACACATCTATGTTTTTTATGCACACACGATGCACTTTTCTTCTTCTAATGTTTGCTTTAGAAGATTACATATATATATATATATATATATATATATATATATATATATATATTCTGATAATGCCAAAAGTAGAAAAAGAGTGTATGCATAAGAAAGAGACACTGTAGATGTCCATTCCCAATAGGTACTGTGCACCTGACTGATGTAGTGGAGATTGTCATTGAGAGTGTGATCAAAGAGGAAATTGGAAGATCAAATCTCTATACAAGTAGGAGTGTATAAAGCCTCAAAGGAATAATGGAGAAAGTCTCTAAAGTTGCAATAAGTGCTATTTACATACCAGAAGACACTTGATAAACAGCCCATGTCCAAGACATATATAAAGCTCTCTTTACACCCATGCTTCTAACATAAACCCCAAAAAATAAAAGGAACTTCAAACTCAAGATGTTTAAACACCAACCTTCCTACTCAAACTAGGAATCTAGCACTTTAGGCTCTATTCTAAATAAACACAATTGGGTCTGCATAAAGACCGAGCATAAGTTACAAAAGACTTCTAACAGTCTCCTACATAGCTCCTAAAGTAGGCATTGCACCAATGAACTCCTATAGTAGGCGCTTGGCCTGTTTTAACCTCCACAGCACCCCTAGAAACTTGCCGCACGATCCTATTCCCTATAGATCGGGCTCAAGACCTATTAGTCCTTGCACGTTTACCACTTTTTGCTATTGTAATATCCATGGAGTATGATGGACAATAAAAGTCCATTGATCATGGCATTAGCCCCTATATATACACATGATGCAATAGGCATTGAAGAGCCTAAGATTGCCATTCGGCTAAATGTTAATCTTATGTAGACCTCACACATAATCATATAATATATGTGGGGCCCACAAAACATAAAAGACGTGGATTTCAAACATGTGGGATGGGGCTCACCTTGACCTACATCAGTCCCTCTTAGTTGGGAAGAATTTGCTCGTCTTCAAATAGGACTAGTTGAACATAGTGGACCTCTATTTGGATTGTTTAACATAATGGCCCTTCTTGTGTCACCTGATTTTGCACTTCGCTTGTATTTGATGATGCAATCCACCTTTTCGCACAGGCACATCTTTCACTAGACTCCATGTTATATTGAACTGCCTCCTTTGTGGTTTTTTCATGAAACGAACCAAGGTTGCCTGGGTAGCATTCGTGGTTCTCTCTGGTATGTGGTCAGGGAATGGGTACGCATTATGCTACAATATGTGGTGGGGTGGGAGTGCGATCATGTAGGTCGCTCCAATACATGCACCCAGTATATGCAAAAAAAAAAAGTATGTGTAATGCAAATTTTTTTTTTTTTTTTTTTAAAATACAAATTGATATTGTAATTTTATATGTGAAATGATGAACATTGTTCTTGTTATTGATCCTATACATGCATTAGATCATATTCTATGCATGCTATTGCATAAGTCTAAATCTGTATGCTCCAAATATAAATTTACATTGCAACTTAATCAATGCTAAGAGTACAGAACCATACTTTTGGATTGGTAAAATAGCAATCCAGATTGCAAATGATCCCGAGTCTGGCTCATGCGATTCGGAATAGAAAAATGTTGAGGTCTTGGTGATTTAGGTAGCATTGAACTGAGCAATGGGATTCAGAACGAATTTGGGAATTACCATTGATTATGCTGTTCCTTGCAATCTTTGAGATAGAGATCCTGATCATGAAAGTGATGCTGCAGCAACTCCATCTTGATCATCAGGAAAATCTCATATAGTTGTGTTTTTGTTTTTTTTTTTTTATGAAGATTGAAAATGTTATTAGATGGAGCCAGGGGCAACCCTAAAAGGAGTCATGAAGTAGTTGTTGAGGACACGTTACTTGTAATATCCACCAGATGTTGTGAACCTTCTCTCTCATGGGTACTAATTACTAAATATGATCTTTACACCAACTTTGTGGTCCCCATCAAATATCCATGACCATCTTAGTAACATGTCGTATGCTTTCATATCCACAACCTTACATGGTACCTCATTGGCTCATTGTTATATTTCTTGCCAATGGAAAAATATTCATGTCATTGTTCTGTTACTGTAGCTTTGCACTTATCGTTGAGCCATGTTATCTTACAGGACCTCCGATGTTTCTCCATCTTAGGTTCTTGGCCTATTTAACACACCTAACTCTCCTAAAACCTTGCCATGCAACCCTATTACATATCAGGTTCACAGCCTATTAAATCTCAAACTTCGACTCATTTTACCACCTTTGCTATTCTAATATCTTTGGACACCTGTGGGCTTCGATAACCGAATTATCAATTCATGTTGAGCACTTCAATAACCAAATTATCGGTTGATTGAAATTAAGCCTCCAAGGACCTAATACACGATTTTATTTATTGGTGGGGCTCACAAAACATAAAAAAGATTTTTATTTTTATTTTTATGTCCAATGTCATATTGGATGGCACTTATCCATGGTGAGGCTCTTCTCATTATTAATAACTCCTCGTTGGGCTTCTTTTATGTCAAAAAGAGTTATTGGGGCAGCTTTGTAAATGTTCTTTTTGGTGTCATCAGTAGAATTATAGCCTGATTCCTTAGGTGTCGTTTGACACCCTTTATTTGGGTGTATTTGGAGGTAATGGAATGTAAATGCACCTTTTTGGCGTGGTTGGCACCGTGAAATGGGAGGTATATGGACTCGGAGGTAAACGAAAAGTTACTTTTTGGCGTGTTTTGAAATCCCTTTGTTTTGTTGTGAATTCAGTGTAATTGGTGTGGAATGCCTTTTTGGCTCCCTTTGTAAATGCGTGAGAGTCGCACGAGTAATGAAGGTACAGCTAGGCTACTAATTTGCCGTATACGTGGTACACTGATGATACCCAAAACAATCCAATTTTGGTTGCATCACTAAAATCACACCAAGAGAAATGATCCGAACTGTTCAAACATTGGCCTTCTAAATGGATGGTTAAACAATATTGGCGAGTTGATTGTTTGTGGCCCACCTGAGGCTTGGAATTTCCTCATTTTTGGCCAAGTATATATTTCAATGGGCTTATTACAATCATTTTGTCAAATATCACATAACAAATTTGGGATATTAAAACTTATTTAGTTAATCAAATTTAGGTTCCTGTAAATATACTAAAGAATTCCAATGCATCCCAATTATAGGCATCTAAACACAAATTTTGGTTTCCAATGTATTCCAATTATAAGCTACCATGATGGGGACATCATGCGCATGCACGCAGCCCCCTACACACATACGGAAGGAGAGGGAGGGCCCCACCATCGATCTAGCTCGATGACGACGTCCAGGGAGAGCCTCCTAGTTAGGAGATAGTTTTGATTCAAAAGAGTGGGCCCGACAATCAAGAGAAGCCCACCATGGGATCTCATGATCGTAGCCCACTAGTCGGATTGATTTCATATTTTAGGTTTTGCTTATTGTTATTATTTAGAACATCATGAACGCTTTAGATTTCTTTTTTTGGTTTTTATTTTACCTTATTTCATTGCTAAGTAATAGGTTGCGCACATGACGCGAGTTTTGGGGTATAGGGTTTTTTTATAAATAGACACCCCTTGTAGTTCTTTTAATTCATTGAAAATTAATAAAAATTCAGTGTTTTCCTATTCTCTGAGTTGTGAAGCCTAATTAGATGTGAAGCCCTCCCTTCATTGAAGGGTTAACTACCGTGGTGCGAAGCCACATCTATCCCGATTCACCCCCATCCATCACCATCTCTATTACCAATCTTCTACCATCCCTTCTTCTCATCTCACCCCATCATCTACACTTCGAATCAATCATCTATTGCAACAATTCTCCTCCCCACAACAGAATTTCAGAATTTGGCCCTACAGAAGGGTTGGAACTTCGGCGGAGCACCATGAACAAACTGTGCATCGGATCGAGCTGAGATTTGGGGGTTTTGGAGTCATCCCTGACCGACCAGGGCCAAGGTGACCTTTTTCTGAATAGTGGGCCCCACACACGTGCGGCCGTGATCATATGTACGTGCGTCTGGGCCATTGTTGCTGTCCGCATGCGGGAACTGTCTTCCAGTTCAGGTTTTCTTCTTATTTTACCCTCTCATACCAGTTTTTCATAAACCCTAACTCTAGATTGCATTATCCTTAATTTATTTGCCCTTTTTTCACCCTAGGGTTCCTTGAATTGAAATTGGTGAATCCCTTGGATTAAGGCCTAATTGCTGTGCATGTGTAGATGATTACTGCTTATCTTTGAGCATCGTTTGGTTAATAATTTTAATAGATCCAGCCCTAACATGTGTAGGCCTGGACCCACATAGATTCCCCTTAATTGAATGGTTTGGACTTTCATGTGGGATATGGAATTTGTGTAATTGTTTCTGAACGAATGTGATCTTAAGCCTGAAATCTCGCACATCATATTTAAATTTCATGTCCTGCATCAATTAATGCGCATTTCACACCGGACTCGAGTGAGGTAGCCTGTGGGATGCGGGAACACACTCGAGGTGGGCAGCCCATGTGATTTGGGGCCCAGAAGGGGGGTCAGTCGAGGTCCTAACCCATGAGATGCGGGGCCTGAGCTATGAGATAAAAGGATTAATTCGCCATGCTCTAACAGTTCGAACTTTTAGAGCAAGTGGTTAATTGTCCTGCATCAAATTGGTATCAGAGCGGGAGGTCTCGTGTTCGAGACTCCTCACCGGGGGTGATTAATGTAGGGGCATTTTCACACTGGGCTCAAGTGGGGTCGCCTATTGGATGCAAGGGCACACTCGGGGTGGGTGACCCATGCGATTTGGGGCCCACGGGGGAGGTCTCGTGTTCGAGACTCCTTGTCAGGGGTGATTAATGCACATTTCACACCGGGCTCGAGTGGGGTAGCCCGTGAGATGGGAGAACACACTCGAGGTGGGCAACCCATGTGTTTGGGGCCCACAAGGGGAGTTCGGCCGAGGTCCTAATCCATGAGATGTGAGGCCTGGGCTATGAGATAAAGGGATTAATTCGCCATGCTCTAACAGTTCGAGCTTTTAGAACAAGTGGTTAATTGTCCTGCATCATATCAAACACTACTGAGGATTCTAATTTATGGTAATTATGGTTTGGATTCTAATTCATTCTAAATACAAGCTCCCAAATGAGACCTTAGAGGAACCTAAGGGTGTAATTGAGGCTTCTCAATGTGGCTGGCTGTCATATGGTGTTTCATCTTGAATGACCATGGTTTCTTAACTATTTTCTTACCATGTGACATAATGGAATATGATAATATAACCATTACTATGTTCTGCATGACACACTTGGGTTATTGGCTCTAGCCTGCATTCGGGGAATCACTCTTTTTTGCTAACACTTTTTTTTTTTTTTGAGAGCAACAAAATTTTTATTAGAAAAAGAAGTAAAAAAAAAACAAGGAGGATAATAAGGCGTCATCCAATTACTACAAGGAGAAAGATCCCCCCAATGACCTCTTAAAAGAACGAAATCCCATCAGCGATAGCCCATTCTATAAACATCTTTGTGGCTTTCAAAATGACCGCTTCTGGTGTGCATGACTTGTCCAGAAAAGTCTTCATTCCATTCCAACCTTAAGGTGGCAAGGAAAGAGAAGCGCCAAAAACATGATAATATATGACATCCTCTCATCTTCATGTCAAAATTGCTCAATGACCCTCAATCGAGTGGTCCTTTTCTTATATAGAAATCATTTTCCCTAATTACAATATATCTCCTAATTACAGCAGCCTCTATATCCCTTAATTATAGCATAATATCTCATAATTACAGCAACATCTATATCCCCTAATTACAACATAATATCACCTAATTACAACATCTATATCCCCTAATTACAGCAACGTCTATATCCCCTAATTACAGCATAATATCACCTAATTACAACATCTATATCCCCTAATTACAGCAAAGATATTTACAGATCTGTTTCCTAAATAATTGTACAATTTATTTATGGTAAGTATGCTGTCTATCCTACTAACATCCCCCCTCAAATTGATGCTGGTCGATCAAGAAGCATCAATTTGCCAACAAGAAATTGATGACGTAGTTGTGTCATAGTTTTGGTGAAGACGTCCGCTATCTGAAGGTCGCTTGAGACATGTGGAAGAGAGAAAACCCGAGTATCAACAGCTTCCCGAATAGAATGGCAGTCCACCTCGATATGTTTGGTACGCTCGTGATAGACGGGATTGGTAACGATTTGAATAGCACTTGTATTATCAGCATGAAGAGGAGTGGGAGTAGACTGTGGAAAACCTATTTCAGCAAGTAAGCTACGGAGCCACATAATCTCCGAGCAAGCTGCCGACATGGCACGGTACTCAGACTCGGTCGAAGATTTGGAAACACGATCCTGTTTCTTACTCTTCCAAGAGATAAGTGAATCACCAAGAAACATACACCACCCGGTGACAGACCGGCGAGTATCAGGATATCCTGCCCAGTCAACATCACTAAAAGCCACAAGGCGAAGAGTACCAGTAGAGAAGAACAAGCCACGGTGAGAGGAGCCACGAAGATATTGAATAATTCGGCGGACCGCGGCAAGATGAAGGTGGCGAGGAGACTGCATAAATTGACTGACTTGCTGGACAGCAAAGGAGATGTCAGGCCGTGTAATAGTGAGATAATTGAGACTACCAACTAACTGTTGAAACACCATGGGATCAGGAAGGAGATCTCCCTCCTCATGTCGATACTTGACATTCACTTCCAAAGGGGTATCCACAGAAGGGGAGTCCTGCAAACCAGACAAAGAAATCAAATCCTCTGTGTATTTATGCTGATGCAAGAAAACCCCAGATGAATCGGACTGAACTTCCAAACCGAGGAAATACCGGAGAGGACCAAGGTCCTTCATATGGAATGAATCATGAAGATGCTGCTTGAGTTGATCAATGAGGGTAGAATCAGTCCAGTGATGACAATGTCGTCGACATAAACCAGAAGAAAAACGATGCCAACGGAAGTAGTATGAAGAAACAACGAAGAATCATACTGGCTTTGGATGAAAGAAAAGCGAAGTAAGGTAGCTCGGAACTTATCAAACCAGGCCCGGGGAGCCTGTTTCAAACCATACAAAGAGCGCTTCAGCTTACACACATTCGACGTCGACGACGAGCAGAGCCCAGGAGGAAGTGTCATGTAAACATCTTCCTGTAAATCACCGTGAAGAAATGCGTTCTTCACATCCATCTGGCAAAGGGACCATCCCTGAGAGGCTGCAATGGCAATAATAGTACGCACGGTTTTCATTTTAGCGACAAGAGCAAAGGTCTCCTCATAGTCAATCTCATACTCCTGGCGGTTACCAAGGGCAACCAAACGAGCCTTATAACGATCCACAGACCCATCAGGCCGAAGTTTCACAGAAAAAGCCCACTTACACCCGATTAGCTTGACATGAGAAGGACAAGGGACCATGTCCCAAGTCTGATTTTCTTGAAGAGCTTGAAGTTCTTCCTGCATAGCCTTTCTCCAACACTCATGTTTATCAGCTTGTGAGTAGGAATTAAGAATCGACACAGTTGATAAGGTAGCCGTGAAGGAGGTATGAGGGAAACCATACCTATCCGGTTGATGAGAAGTACGGCCAAATCGTCGAGGAGGGTGCAAAACGGGATCAGGTGGCAGATCAGACTCAGGAAGGGGTAGAGTTGGTCAATGGCGTTCATACACAAAACCAGGCTTGAAGCATTCAGAAGGGCATATCAAATCATCAAAGTGAGGAAGAACAGAAACTGCAAGAGATGATGTAATAGAACTAGGAAAGAAATATTGATGCTCAAAGAAAACGACATGACGAGATATATGAAATTTATTGGAAGAAGCATCATAGCACACAAATCCTTTTTGAGATAAGTTATATCCCATAAAGACACATTTCACAGATTGCGCAGAGAGTTTGTGACGTTGATGCGGAGGTAGATGCACAAAACAGACAGCCAAAAGTGTGTAAGTCAAGAAAGCTAGGGTGCTGTTTATGCAGACGATAGATTGGAGAGTCAAAATTTAGCACTTTAGAAGGCAACCTATTAATCAAGTATACTGCTGTAGCTAAACTTCAACCCAAAATTTAGGAGGAACAGAAGATGCAAGTAACAAGGTCCTAGCAACAATTAACAAATGTCGATTTTTGCGCTCAGCCACACCATTTTGTTGAGGCGTATAAGGACATGAGCGGTGAGAAACAATTCCTTTGTGACGAAGAAACTCAAGAAATTCATGAGACATATATTCTCCACCAGAATCAGATCGTAAAGTCTTAATGCTAGTGGTAAATTGATTCTCAACATATGCTAGAAACGATTTGAAAACAGCAAAGACTTCAGACTTATAGCGCAGAAAATATACCCAAGTATGCCGACTATGGTCATCTATGAATGTCACAAAATATTTATAATGAGCATGAGAAATGACAGGAGTAATGCCCCATACATCACTATGAACAAGCTCAAAGTAATTCTTTGCCCTACTCCCGGAAGAAGGGAAGGGCAAAATCTTACTTTTTCCAATTTTACACGTAAAACAATCAAAAGACAGAGCATGGGGCAAAGAAGAATCATTTTTTCCTAACAAACCTGAATTCAACAAATGAGATAAAACAACATTATTTGGATGGCCTAAACATTTGTGCCATACTTCACAATTATTGGAGACAGTAGTACAAGCCAAAGAAATGATACTAGGAATGGAAAAGTATAATGGAAACAGTCTCCCAACTTTAGGCCCCTTCGCTATTGTCCTCCCCGACACCGGATCCTGCACATGACAACCATCACGAGAAAACTGAACATTGTAATTATCATCCACTAATTGTCCAATCGAGATAAGACTCGTAGAAAGCCCAGGTGATACAAAAATATTAGTAAGTGATGGTGCGATATCACCAACCCCAGTAATCGGTAAACGATGGCCATTAGCAACTTGAATATTAGAAGAACTAGTGTACTTACGAACATTGCTAAGTATATCAGGAGAACTGGTCATGTGATTGGATGCAACGGAGTCAACAAGCCAAGATTGAGAGGGTATAGTACGTATAGTACCCTTACATTGCAACCCTAAAGCGGAAAATGCCGATACAATCATTTGCTGCACCATTTCTGGTGTAAGGGCAGGTGTAGCAGCAGTGGTAGATGACACTGGAGCAAGATTTTGAGTGCTGGTTACCCCATCTAAAGTGTGGCCAGTAGCAGTAGCATGATAAGCATTCACAGGTCGGTTTTGAGGGCGTGTTGGGCATTCTTTGATGATGTGCCCCTTCTGTTTACAGTAGTTGCAGAATTTTTTAGCACAATGGGCAGCAATATGCCCATAATCTTTGCAACTATAGCACTGAACTGTACGCATGTCTCGAACCCTCCCTTTACCTTGAGCAGCATATGCGACAGCATTCTCTTGCGGAAGCGAAGATTGAGTAAGAAGACGTTCCTCTCGAAGAAGTGCTCCAAAACACACGTCAAGAGATGGTGAAGGATCCCTGTGCATTAGGTTGGAGCGAATAGACTTGAATTCTGGCCTTAATTTCATTAAAAACTGGTCTCTTTTGCTAACTTCATGGACTGCTTGAACAACAGAGAGGGACTCGGCCGACACGTCGGCATACACAATGTCGGAAAACTCAGCCCGAAGATTTTGAAAACCACAGAAATATTCCTGAACTGAGAGTGTACCTTGGAAATAGGCAGTAAGATCAGTTTCCAACTGAAATCGCCGGGCGGAATGATCGTGATGATAGACCTTTTTCAAGTACTCCCACATCGATTTAGCGGTCTTGTGCGGCCGTAAATTGAGTATAAGCAGTGGATCAATGGACTCAAGAATCCAAGTCAACACGCGAGCATCTTTCACCTTCCATTGAACCAACGTCGTAGGATCGGTAGGTGTTGGATCACTCCCATCAACATGACCCCACAACTCCTTTCCCATGACAAAAAGTTGAAACTGAAACTCCCATGCAGCATAATTCTTTCCTGTAAACCGAGTTTGAAAGACTTATGAGTTGGAGTAGTTAGCCATAACTAGAATCTCTCGAAATACACCAAAAAAAAAAACAAAAAAACTGCAAACCAAAACCCACACCCAAGAAACCAGAAAACCAGAGCCTAGAACCACGAAAATTGGACCAAAGACAAGGTTGCAGAGAATGGCTCTGATACCATGTCAAAATTGCTCAATGACCCTCAATCGAGTGGTCCTTTTCTTATATAGAAATCATTTTCTCTAATTACAATATATCTCCTAATTACAACAGCATCTATATCCCTTAATTACAGCATAATATCTCCTAATTACAACAACATCTATATTCCCTAATTACATCATAATATCACCTAATTACAGCATCTATATCCCCTAATTACAGCAACATCTATATCCCCTAATTACAACATAATAGCTTCTAATTACAGCATCTATATCCCCTAATTACAGCAACATCTATATCCCCTAATTATAGCATAATATCACCTAATTACAACATCTATATCCCCTAATTACAGTAAAGATATTTACAGATCTGTTTCCTAAATAACTGTACAATTTATTTATGGTAAGTATGTTGTCTATCCTACTAACACTTCACACCTATTGCGATACAAAGCATTGAGAAAATCCCCAATCAATGATGACATAACCCAATCCACTCTGAATAACCTGAAGAAGCTCCACCAAACCTTCATCATAAAGGAGCTGTGAAAGAACAAATGATTCAAAGTCTCCTCATCCCTAAGGCATATGATGCATCCTTTTGCAATTGCCATATTCCTGTTTCTCAGTGGTCAATACTAAGAACCTTGTTTTACCTACAAGCCATGCAAATGTGAAAACACATGGCTGTCCTTTGAATTTCCAGATATGATGAACAGGATCCAAAACAACAGGACTAGCAGGGGAGGATATCACTGGATAGAAAGATTTTACAGAAAAAAAGTCCAGATCTGTCTAAATCCCACACCCACCTATCCTTTTCCAGCCTCACGAAATCTTGACTGTGCAATATCTCCGTAAGGTGAACAAACTCAGGGATCTCGTCATCAGGTGGAATTTTTTTCTTCTTTAAAAAAAAATAAAAAAATATAATTTTTTTCAATCTCTTGCCAAAAGAAATCCTTTTTTTTTTTTTGTACACATGCACACACCCCCCACACACTCGTGTTGTAGTGGGATTTCATCACCTATGGATACTCAAACCCTTGACTGTGTGTTGAAACTCTTGAGAGTCCACCATCGGAGCAAGAGTAAGGATCCTGCCAAAAGAAATCCCTTTGAAGCCTTTTGAATCTACAAATTATACTGGCCGTATATGCGAACATGGACATGAAGTAAAGTAGTAAACTTGCTAAAGCGGACTTAATCAGAGTGATACGGCCCCGAAAGATATACATCTTTTTTTCCACCCAGCTAATTTCTGCTCCATCCTCCCCATCACCACTTCCCAAAGATGTTTGTCAAGCTTCCCTGTGCACAATGGGAGGCCATGAGAAGATGACAAATGCTTCCTTGGTTTACATCCAAAGGCTCGAGCATAAGCTTCCCTGGTTTGCATCTGAAGGCCCGAGCACAGGCACAAATCTCACCTTTAACTATTTGGACTCCTAATAGCTCAGTGTTTTGAATGTTGATTTTTTGCCCTGACACCACCTCAAAACAAAGAAGAACCTTATGAAGATCATCCACTTGGAGTCAGTCTCACATAAGTAGAAGCGTGCCATTGGGGAGCTAGAGGTGGGAAACCTGAAGTTGCTCCGGAGTCAAACTATTGACGAGCCTTCACTTGGTAGCCCAAGTCAAAATTCTATTTAGGGCCTAATGCAGGGGCATTTTCACACTGGGCTCGAGTAGAGTAACTCGTGGGATGTGGGGACACACTCGGGGTGGGTGACCCATGTGATTTGGGGCCCACGTGGGAGATCTAGTGTTTGAAACTCCTCACCAAGGGTGATTAATGCGCATTTCACACCGGGCTCGAGTGGGGTAGCCCGTGGGATGCGGGTACGTGCTCGGGGTGGGCGACCCATGTGATTTGGGGCCCACGAAGGGGGTTCGGCCGAGGTCCTAACCCACGCGATGTGGGGCCTGGGCTATGAGATAAAGGGATTAATTCGCCATGCTCTAACAGTTCAAGCTTTTAGAGCAAGTGGTTAATTGTCCTGCATCAGGGCCTCAACAACTATCTCAAAGAGGGAAGGGGAGAGGATCCCCTTGCCGTGGACCATGATTGCTTGAAAATGCCTTTAGGGCCTTTATGGACAGTGGAAAAGAAAATAAACAAAAATGGATGACTTTTCCCATTATGGTATGTTTTACTATGTTTGGATAGCAAAGGAAATATTGGATTTCAAATGCAATCATTACCCAAACAACATAGATTCTCATGCACAAGATTCGAAGTGATCATTGTGAGAGCTTTATGAGAGTTTTACTGTTCACTCCCCAAGTGCAGGGTTGTGATGTAGTAATAACTCGGTAAGACCGAGGTCGAATCCCAAGGGACTGAAACTTGTACGTTATCTAAAACTAACCAGAACTAGAACTAGATTAAGATGAAATCTAAACTGAATGTAATTTAAGAAATAATGGTGAAATAATTATCTAAACTTGAGAGAAATCAGGAGAAAAGAAAACTAGGGATTCAGAGGATCCACTTGTAGAGATCAGGGAGAATTTATGCTTGCATCAAAAATCATGTAAATTACTGAACTGGCGTTGATCTAGTTTTCAAAGAGATGAAAGGTGTATGAATTAGAATGGATTCTATCACCAAACCATGCCCACAGACTATGGCAAACAACAGAATTAAACTAATTACCAACCAATCATATGTATGAAGGTTAAGAAGGGTACCGTCATCCAACCATGCCCAGGAGACTATGGTGAACAACGGGACGTCCTAACGTCATAAACATAAAAGGGATAAGAAAATATTCAAAGCATTGCAGACCCATTGTAATTTCAGTCACAACAGACCATTAAAGACCAAAAATATTTTCATTAAAATCAAACTAAAACCAACTTCAATTCAAAAATTAAAATTAAATTAAAAGCATATAATCTCTCATCTCACTACAAGCTTCACCTCCTAGCCCTAGCTAGGAGGATTTAGCTTGCCATGGATGGGCTCAATCCAAATAAATAAAGAGAAAAAGAAAAGGAAAAGAAAAGGGAAAGAAAAAACCAAGCTCCTCTCTCTCTCCTCTGCCCACGTTGAAACCCAAGCTCGAGCCCTCTGTTCTTCCTCCCCAGACCCTGAATGAATGCTCCCCACGTCCAAAAACCTCTTTTTATAGCTGCTGGAAGGCTGGAGTCAGTGACAGAGTTGTAGCAGGACACGGAGTGCAATTTTCGCAGCCGAGTTTGGTACCATGAAACACGCCACTTTTCTCGCTCAAATTCCAAAGAAACACCGTCCCTTAGTACTTTCTTGGGTCCTCTACATGATAGACGGTTCAGATCTGCCATATGATCAAAGATGGTGGGCCAAAACCGTCCGGAAAAGTCGGTTTTCGCGGATGTGCGAAACCTTTCGCACCATTTCGCTGTTGTGGTCGGTGGGCCCCACAGAAGCATTTTTTGGAAAATCCACCCCATCCATTGGATTCAGAACGAAATTTCAGTCAAGAATGGGTGGTTTTGAACGTCCATTGACGTGGCCCAGAGAAGAAATCACAGAAAAATCAGTTTTGAACGCTACCGAGCAGCCCTTTTGTGGCCTCTGTATCTCACACGTGTGCACGCATGGGTACAAAAATTTAGCATGTTTTTGTAGTATTCGAGCCCCTCTACACGGTGAACGGATCAGATTGGCCATATGAGCAATGGGTGGGGCCCACTATCGTCCGCAAAAACGGCCGCGGTCGTGCGTTACGCAGTGGAATTTTTTTTTTTTCTTTCTTTCGGTCAGAGACGGTCAAGCCGTCTCTGACACTTGCCATGCACTGCTAGACTACCCTCGCTGTACACGTGCAATGCACAGGTGGGTCCAGCAGTGATGTATATGTGAAATCTGCTCCGTCCATCTCTTTTCTCATCTCATTTAAGTCGTTCAGACCGATTTTAAAGAATATCCGAATAGCAGGTGGGCCCAGAATCAATGGTTTATGGGCTGATCTGTCAGTTGGAGCACTTCCCGAGATCTTCAATGGCTGAAATTTTATATGTACGGTTAATTTATGGTCCTCAGGCGACGTATGAAGTTTCGAGCCGAACGGATGGTGGGAACCTCGTGATCTTGCATTCTGGACGTCCTTCAGGCCACTTGAGCTTCAATTTCTTACTTTTCTCGGATTTCTGACCGTGTATATTTGTCAATCTTGGTCCCCTGGAGTGTGTCCCTTGCCTGTGGCGTCAACAGAGTGTTAAATTCATACTTTTAGCAACTTTTTGCAGTTCATGCTTTCAACTACACCTTGATCACAAACACGGCAAAACGGGCCATTAAACGGTATTATGTACGTAAATTCAGGTAATAAATGGGGTCTAATATGCAGTATTTGACCTTCAACACAACCCCCAACCAGCATTTTGCTAGTCCCGAGCAAAGTATGCGAAAAATAAGTTGAGAATTATAGGAGAACTTTCTATGAAATCGAGTGAGATTTTGAACAAAATACGAGAAATTTAATATTCATGAATGTTAGAAATTGTATTCTCTTGAGCTCAAGCGCACCATAGACTTCATAATCAAGTGTAAAGCATTAATCCTTCAATTAGAAAAATTTTAAACATTGAGATCCATGGATGTATAGTGTAATCTCAGCTAATCATATTAAGATTGAATTTGTTATTTCAGGATCTCATTGGTAACTAGCAAGAGAATTCATGATAACCAAACTTGCCTCATAAATTTCATCTTTTGATCTTTTCAACTTTTTATTTTTTCATTAATAGTCATGCCAAAAAGAGGAATCAAATCCTTACCAATAGGGAGCAAACCTATGGCAAAAGACCAATTACCTAAAAATTTTTTTTTTTTTTTTTTGAATATTTAACCTTGGGGAATCAAACCTTCACCTGTAGGGAGCAAACCCATAGTGAAGATTAATTGCCCAACCTGTTCAATTTTTATACCCTGATGGCAAGATATTTCAGACTGGTTCCCTTCGTGCTTAGTGATTACCAAGTTAATCCTTCGATATGGAACTGAAATCTTAATGTGTAAGCAAGATGTGTCCTGAAATCATGATTCAATCAATGTTTACAACTTCTAATCATGGATTAATAATTCACTTAACTATGAAATCTAACAGATACGGAATCCAAGAGTCATAAATCCACCATTATGTACCTTGAAGATCTAAATTAGGGATATCTGTCAAAATCACTTCGAATTTGTAGAAATTTTCAGAAATTTTTTTTTTTTTTAAAAAATTTCACAATTTTTGCTCAAGACCAGAAAAATACTGATTAGGAAACCTAATCTCCCACCCCCAACCTAAAATCTACATTGTCCTCAATGTAAAAGATATGAGCATGCAATGCACATGGGACAACGAAAGTAAATGAGAAGTGATGGGAAGATAGTACCTGAATAACGAATCAAGAGAGTTTCCAATAGATCACGGCATGGAAGCTTGTCAGCATGAGAGAGAAAGCAGAACAAAAATAACAAAAATAAAATCCTACCTATACCACTTTCGCAGGTGCTCTCGATTGCATTTAGCGTATGCAACAAGCCTTTAAACCCCTAGGTTACCCCTAGTGGACGAGTTGTAGTCTCGTGAGGATTTGCAGTAATGTTACCCACAAACATCGAATCGATCATACCTCAAGGTTCTCCTTCCGGCCAATATCTTGATAAGTCTCTCAGTAAGCTCCTCAATAAGATCATCCAAAAGCCCTTTTTGCAATAGGCTTGGGCGCCCTGGAGCATGACTTTCCAGAAAGACTTATGTACCTCATAAGAAATCTTCCATTGAATTGCTGGAGGTATCCGTAATATATACGATTCACCTAGGACAGAAGAAGTTTTAACGTTAGTATTACATGGTGAATCAAAGACTACAAGTAAATAAAGTTTAGAAAACTTCTTAAAAAGTAATGTAGTCTCAACATATTCCGAAGTTCCAAACTTCGGTTTTAGATTTAGCTCCTCTTCCTCTACTAGTAGACGTTTAGGATCAGGGGAAGAGAGGGTTTCAGAATAAGGGTTCGTTTGGTCAATGATGACTACCGAGATGTTGTCTCGCAAAGTATCCACTTTGTCTTTTAACATGAAATCGTTTGAAACCGCAAAGTGTGTCAAGCAATCCCACGAGTTGGGAAATTTAGCTGAGTGTGACTTATTGTGGCTTGTGATGATTTGCACAACGAATCCATCGTCCTTGAAAGTGGATGGAGGTACGCTCTCTTGCTCCAGTCCTGCACAAATAGATTGAAAATCAGTAAGTGAAGCATTGATGTGATCACTCTGTTCATTGAAATTACTCAATTGAGGCGGTGAATTCTCAATTGTTTGCAGCTCAAATGGTGGCCTCAACTGGGTGGTTTCAAATTCCAGAGTTGTATCAGGTGGCTCGTTCGTCTCCTGAATCATATCATCATTCGATTCAGAGAAGTGGTCCAAACATGTTTCACAAGAGTTGGAAGGGTCAGTTGTAAAGAGCACATCCTCCACCTTTGAATCAGACATGTCAGGTGAGGGGAGTGGCTCATTATGACCGACCACTTCATGTACGTCTTGATCATTGATCTGGACCAAACATGAGAGGGATTCCAGGGAGACTGTGGCTACACATTCAGGATCGCAATCATGTTCTAGTCTAGTGCAGTGCGCATTTGGGATGAGATTACTTTCCTCACATTCTACACTTAGCATGGGTTGAGGTTCGAATAAACTAACCTCCTCATTATTGAAATCATGTGTGTCATGTAAGGAAGGTGTATCATCATCAATGTATTTAAAAGATACCCATGTATCTTCACCATTCCTTCGAACATTCATCGAGATTGACTCATCTGGAAATTGAACCACATGCTCATTAACGGAATCCAACTCCTCATTCCAAATTCCAGATTCTTTTAAAAGTGAGTGCGGATCACTTTCTTCGCATTGTATTTCTAGATTAGGTCGTGGCTGGGATGACCGAGCCTCCTCTATCCTATCAAGACGCGCATCGAGTCCTTTCATTGTTTCCATTACTTTTCTCATTTCCACAAGACAGGCCGAAAGATTACGCTGATATGAATCCTCTTGGATCGTTTCTGGATGAATTTCAAAGGTAGGGGATCCAAGAGAATAATCATCATAACATGCAGTTGGTTCATTTTCCCAATTTTGATGTTTCCACTGGTTATAGTCATACTGATCATAAGTGGGAGAATCTGCTGGTTGGTAATACTTATTATCACTCATGATACAATCACGCACTGTTTTATCGGATGAGTGATAATAATTCTCACAACCATAGTTATGATAACCCCAACACTCACGTACTGTTTTGTTAATCCGTGGGGTGTAATTGTTCTCCTGCATATAATCACGTAAGGACTTCTTAACCGGTGGATTTTCATATTTTGATCGGTTCTTGATGATTGTTTCAGAAAAGTTTTGAGACATAGGTTGATTTATATCATCATCATCCCAAAATAAGTTATTCTTCTCAGCATACTGACGTCGCCACTCGTGCATATGCATGATAAAACCCTTAATCTGAATTTAATCCTATGAAAAATAGAAGAGAAGATCCTATAGCAAAGTGGAAAGTAAGAGAGGAGAAGTTTAGAAAGAATGTACCAGACTAGATATTCCTATATTAAGATCCTGCAAAAAAAATAATAATAATAATAATAAAAATAAAACAAGTTAGTTTCTAAAACAGTTAGTCTAAGATTAGAAAATTTTTAAAAACCCTAATAGAGAAAAAATAGAGAAATTAGAAAAAATATCACCAAGTTAGAAGTTTCTATTTCAGAATCCTACAAAATAGGAAGAATAGGTTAGTTTCTAGAAATTAGGAAAATAAAAATAAAAATCTACGGTTAAAATAATCCTAATCTTAACTAATCCCAAAACTAATTAATTTCAGAAAAACGTAGCCGACAGTCCCCGGCAACGGCGCCAAAAACTTGTTCACTCCCCAAGTGCAGGGTTGTGATGTAGTAATAACTCGGTAAGACCGAGGTCGAATCCCAAGGGACTGAAACTTGTACGTTATCTAAAACTAACCAGAACTAGAACTAGATTAAGATGAAATCTAAACTGAATGTAATTTAAGAAATAATGGTGAAATAATTGTCTAAACTTGAGAGAAATCAGGAGAAAAGAAAACTAGGGATTCAGAGGATCCACTTGTAGAGATCAGGGAGAATTTATGCTTGCATCAAAAATCATGGAAATTACTGAACTGGCGTTGATCTAGTTTTCAAAGAGATGAAAGGTGTATGAATTAGAATGGATTCCATCACCAAACCATGCCCACAGACTATGGCAAACAACAGAATTAAACTAATTACCAACCAATCATATGTATGAAGGTTAAGAAGGGTACCGTCATCCAACCATGCCCAGGAGACTATGGTGAACAACGGGACGTCCTAACGTCATAAACATAAAAGGGATAAGAAAATATTCAAAGCATTGCAGACCCATTGTAATTTCAGTCACAACAGACCATTAAAGACCAAAAATATTTTCATTAAAATCAAACTAAAACCAACTTCAATTCAAAAATTAAAATTAAATTAAAAGCATATAATCTCTCATCTCACTACAAGCTTCACCTCCTAGCCCTAGCTAGGAGGATTTAGCCTGCCATGGATGGGCTCAATCCAAATAAATAAAGAGAAAAAGAAAAGGAAAAGAAAAGGGAAAGAAAAAACCAAGCTCCTCTCTCTCTCCTCTGCCCACGTTGAAACCCAAGCTCGAGCCCTCTGTTCTTCCTCCCCAGACCCTGAATGAATGCTCCCCACGTCCAAAAACCTCTTTTTATAGCTGCTGGAAGGCTGGAGTCAGTGACAGAGTTGTAGCAGGACACGGAGTGCAATTTTCGCAGCCGAGTTTGGTACCATGAAACACGCCACTTTTCTCGCTCAAATTCCAAAGAAACACCGTCCCTTAGTACTTTCTTGGGTCTTCTACATGATAGACGGTTCAGATCTGCCATATGATCAAAGATGGTGGGCCAAAACCGTCCGGAAAAGTCGGTTTTCGCGGATGTGCGAAACCTTTCGCACCATTTCGCTGTTGTGGTCGGTGGGCCCCACAGAAGCATTTTCTGGAAAATCCACCCTATCCATTGGATTCAGAACGAAATTTCAGTCAAGAATGGGTGGTTTTGAACGTCCATTGACGTGGCCCAGAGAAGAAATCACAGAAAAATCAGTTTTGAACGCTACCGAGCAGCCCTTTTGTGGCCTCTGTATCTCACACGTGTGCACGCATGGGTACAAAAATTTAGCATGTTTTTGTAGTATTCGAGCCCCTCTACACGGTGAACGGATCAGATCGGCCATATGAGCAATGGGTGGGGCCCACTATCGTCCGCAAAAACGGCCGCGGTCGTGCGTTACGCAGTGGAATTTTTTTTTTTTTTTTTTTCTTTCTTTCGGTCAGAGACGGTCAAGCCGTCTCTGACACTTGCCATGCACTGCTAGACTACCCTCGCTGTACACGTGCAATGCACAGGTGGGTCCAGCAGTGATGTATATGTGAAATCTGCTCCGTCCATCTCTTTTCTCATCTCATTTAAGTCGTTCAGACCGATTTTAAAGAATATCCGAATAGCAGGTGGGCCCAGAATCAATGGTTTATGGGCTGATCTGTCAGTTGGAGCACTTCCCGAGATCTTCAATGGCTGAAATTTTATATGTACGGTTAATTTATGGTCCTCAGGCGACGTATGAAGTTTCGAGCCGAACGGATGGTGGGAACCTCGTGATCTTGCATTCTGGACGTCCTTCAGGCCACTTGAGCTTCAATTTCTTACTTTTCTCGGATTTCTGACCGTGTATATTTGTCAATCTTGGTCCCCTGGAGTGTGTCCCTTGCCTGTGGCGTCAACAGAGTGTTAAATTCATACTTTTAGCAACTTTTTGCAGTTCATGCTTTCAACTACACCTTGATCACAAACACGGCAAAACGGGCCATTAAACGGTATTATGTACGTAAATTCAGGTAATAAATGGGGTCTAATATGCAGTATTTGACCTTCAACATTTACTTGCTATCCAAACAGGACCCTAAAAAAGGGAAGTCATGTTTCAATAGTGCTTATGGAAATCTTGGGGAATCATCATTGGATAATCATTACTATTTTCTTTTCCCGCTATCCAAATAGGCCCTTAGGAGATCTATTAACTTGCACCAAAAATTAAACTGAATTCACGCACTTTGTGCTGGTACTTTGTTTGCTT
Source organism: Magnolia kwangsiensis (assembly GCA_037074715.1). Classification (NCBI taxonomy): domain Eukaryota; kingdom Viridiplantae; phylum Streptophyta; class Magnoliopsida; order Magnoliales; family Magnoliaceae; genus Magnolia; species Magnolia kwangsiensis. The sequence continues at coordinate 89,273,618 of CM073584.1, read as the reverse complement.
ACATCTATAAAATTGAGATATTCTTATATGAGCACTGCTATGGTTACTAGCTAGCTGGTAGAGAATGACTCTGAATCCTACTCTCCCAACATGTGTCAATGCGGTGTGCACGTGCAAGATCTGGGTTGGGTTGTTCATTAAGTGACCCTGTCATATATGTGCGTTGATGCAGAATCAGGCTAGTTGAGTCATTGGGTGGGCCGCGTATGTATGGGGTGTGAACTGCTGGTCATTTTTTTAGGCATCCCATCGTTTCATAGGTGTTCGGCCCACCTTATGACTTGACCAGTTCGATTCTTTGGGCCACAGAAAATACACAATAAGATAACGGATTGCAACGTAGTTGCACAAATGTTCCACCTGGGTGCCATTCCCGCTTGGAATCATGCTTTAGACTGGCACTCCCACTTTACTCCCCAGCTGTTTATACTTGGGAACATTTTGAAACAGATGGCTTCCACCACTGCACCTGAATCTGTTGCCACTTCCCTTCACGCTTTGTGTAACAATAACTAAAAACTGAATCTCACACTCAAATGCCATGTTAGCATGCATGGGAAGAACTGGGTCCAGAATCCAACATAAGTAATGGATGTCACATTTCTTTTCATATATTATGTGTTGAATTCTGCTGCCAGAGGGACCTGTGCATATTTTTAGTATAACACAGTAGTGATGATGTTTTCATGACAGGGGAAAGTCAAGAAGGTAGAGAAACGTGGCGAGAAAGGCTCCAAACATGGAAAGAAGTTCTGAGAAGGGATAAGATGGCTGAGGAAATGGATTCTTTAAAGGCAAAGTATGTAGTTGATTTCGACATGCATGAAGTCGAGAAGAGTCTTCGAAAAGAAGTGGTAGAGAGAGTATCGGATACACAAGGCAGTAGGGCACCATGGATTTCTAAGAGATGGTGGCGTTATCGTCCAAAACTGCCTTACACTTATTTCCTTCACAAGCTCGATTGCTCCGAGGTAAGGTTTTATTCCTTTAGCATGCTTTTGCCAGCTCTCTAATTCTGAATAAAGTTTGATGCAGTAGGGTTCATGCTCTTGTTGGGTTTCTTTACACTCTCAATCAACTATCTAGACACAATGTGATTGTGTCATGGGTTTGCTTCCCCTCCCCGTGCTTTACCTGATGCACGTGGTTTGCTAGTGATTGCGTGCATCTGCAGTGATTAGTCTCGCTTTACGATGGGGTGGGGAGACCCTGTCGTCGTCATAAAATTTTTATCGAGAAATAATAAAATTTGTGGGATTCCTTTGTGCTGTTTTTTGGTGACCAATATAAGCCTCAGATCAGTTGTAACTTGTATGCAGCCTTGGATTTATGCACACACATGCATGTATGTATATAGATGTGCGTCTCCGTTATGCACAAATGGATATCCGTGTTGGCATGCACATGTATTAGAAAAAGATTGGTGACCCATGAGAAATGATGTCCTTGTCTTGCCATTGGTGGAAAGAATGGGACCAATGTTTTAAATATTGATGATATCGGCTGATACATCCCATGATATATCTTGTATCCCACCTGTGCAATACGAAATGGACAGGAAGTGCTGATACATCCCACATGTTTGATCCGGTAAGCATTTTTAATTTCTGATCCCTTTTTTTTGTTGAAATTATATTAAATCAGTGTCAAATGGTTATAAATTCATTGGTTCTTCATGTTTTACATGAAAAATCATGGAGTTGGAGCTTTGATTTTGATATCCATTGGTTTTTCATGTTTTCCATGTTTTTTTTTTTTTCAAGATTTTCCTTCAACTAGCTGTCAGTTGAGACTAATTTCAAAGTATTTAGGAATATTAGATGAAATGATCATCACACACTCTAATTTCAAAATTTGAGTGTAGGTGGTTTGATTTGGGGAAAATTCGAAATTTTTTCAATTTCTCCCAAATTACTTGCAATGTTGCACTCCAAACATGAAATCAAGCATGTATGAGGGCTGATCTACTGAATTGTCAAGTGCTTGTCAATTTTCGGAAAATAAAAATCACTTTTAATAAAAAATATTAAAATATTAAAATTTTCGAAGTTTCCCTTCACCTAGTTGTCAATTGAGACTAATTTCAAAGTATTTAGGAGTTGTTTGATGAAATGATCATCACATACACTCTAAATGTTATGCATTCAATTTGAATATAGTTGCATTAGTTCAGTTATACAGCGTATAACTTAGGACCCTATACAAAGGAAACCTATTATGTGCATTTCTTTTTCGAGATGTTATGATTTAAAAGTGTGTACTAAGGTCTTTTTTAACAATCCGTGAAGTTTCATTGAAAAATTCAACCATTTCCCCAATGTTTTCCCATGTTTCCCACAAAGTGCTGTAAATTACCTAATACAAACGACATATCCCGTGTGATAACCGATACGTATATATATCCCAAGGATGCGATATGTTACGTGATACTGATATTTCGAACACGAATGGGACCCACCTGAAAAGTGATAGGGCCGCTCCATTTTTGTGTAGGCTCCCTATTTCTGTTTCAGCAGAAATAGGAGCGTAAAATCCGAGAACTAGTTCTTACAGGCTGCTAAATCAGTCTTCTATCTATGTGTTTATATGCGTATATTACTGGGATCACTTTCTCTAATGTTGGGGAAACAACTTGACATGCATGAAATCCAACCCGTCCATCAGATGCATCACCTCCTTTTAGCTCTGATCCTAGAAATAAGGCTTATTCAACACTCAGGTGAACCACCCAATAAAGTTGTACTGAAAAACCTCTAATCATGTGGTATAGTCCATCTGAGTTTTGGAATACTGTGATTTGTATGTAATTCTTTCATTTGATGGGGCACTTTAGATGAATGGATTGGATGGCTTATAAAAACCACCATGGGCCCCACAAAAAACCAATGCGGGCATCCCATTCATAGTTTTTCCTAAGGTGGGGCCTACCTGAGTTCTGACTGGTCATGATTTTTGGGTTCCAAGATGAAGATTAGGCAGCATATCTGATGGACGGGGTGCATCTCATGAAAATTCCACCCACATTGCTCAAGGTGCACGAGGTACCTAGTGCGGCTCATTGGACTTTTGTGCATGCTTTACTTGTATGTATTGAAGCACATGCTATTGCATGTGCAGCTTGTACTGCATGTGCATTATACTTCTCCCAGGGACTGGACATCCGACCCAATTTCAGTGATGTAGGTTCTTTGAACAGGTTGCAGCTGTTGTCTTTTCTGAGGACCTGAAGAAATTATACGTAACGATGAAAGAAGGTTTTCCTTTAGAATATGTTGTGAGTACGATGTTGATTTATTTCTTCTGATGTCAAAACGAATCTCTTGTATTCCTCGTGTTTTAGTATGTTTCGCCTGAAACTGGCTGTCTGTTGCTATTGTCTTTCCTAGGTTGACATTCCTCTGGATCCGCACCTATTTGAGATCATCAATACTTCTGGGGTTGAAGTGGATCTACTTCAGAAACGGCAGATTCATTACTTTCTCCGAGTGGTTGTTGCATTAGCTCCGGGAATACTGATTTTGTGGCTTATAAGAGAGGCTACCATGCTTTTGCACGTCACATCTAACCGCTATTTATATAAAAGATATAACCAACTATTTGATATGGCTTATGCCGAAAACTTTATCTTGGTAAGACTCGAACTCCATGGTCTTGACAGTCAAACTATATAAGAAAACATTGCTAAGCCCAGTAATATGTGCTACATGTGGAAAATCCTAGCCACTCAGCAGGCTGGTACATATCATATAGATGGCCTGGCTTACAAATTGGGCTGATCTATTCATCAGGTGTGCCACAGCCGTATGCCTTTACACTGTCTAATGTTCTGTTAAATTTGTGGCCCATCTGAAACAGCCTGTTTTTTGGGCCGGGATATCTGCACGGTGGGGTCCACGTGATGATTTGCTTGGATCTGGTACATGCGGCACAAGAGATTTGTAGCCCATCGGGACCAGCCTAGTTTTTTGGCCAGGGCATCTACATGGTGGGGTTCACCAGATGATTTTCTTGGATCTGGCACATGTGGCACACTTTTGCTGGCATACCTTCATATGAGCTGCACATGGGCTTCAGAAAACTCTTCACCGTGTATATGCGTTTGTGTGTCTGTGCGTGTGCATCACAGTGTGGCATTTGTGTGTGTGTGCGCACGCACGTGTGCGTGTAGTAGAGACTTTCAGTTCTTAAGATAATGGATCCCTTACATTTGGTATGAATACTTATCCAGCCAGTGGGTGGTTCTGCTGATACGAAATCGATGTATAAAGAAGTCATATTAGGAGGTGATGTTTGGGATCTTCTCGATGAGTTAATGATTTATATGGGGAACCCCATGCAGTACTATGAGAAACAAGTCCAGTTTGTTCGGGTAATCTACTTCACCTTTCTATTCTGCATTTGTCTAGGATAATTGTCTCTTTAGTTTTGTGGAAAAGGAATTGTGGGGTCTGAGCATCAATGAACATTTAGTTCTCTGAGGGGCATGATTTTGCATGTGCACCCATGTTGAGTTGATCCATAACATAGATGGGTCCCACCATGGATGTGGGCACCCAAGAAGAACTCCTAGGCTGTCCCAGCCCTTCAACTTTGGCCTGCCAATAGACAGTTAACACAAATGTGACAATGGTCTGTAGTCAAAGAGACGGGCCCAAAGATTGACGGGTTAGGATCTTCCATTTTGGAAGATTTTTTAGGCATACCCCGTCCATAGCTTGGGCCATCACATCAACTGTCTGGATCACAGAACCATGGGCCCCTCAGCACCCCACGGTTCCTCTTCTTCAAACATGAATGGCTTTTTTTGAGTTCACCGCCAAGGTAATCTGAGCTTTCCAGTGTTTGCTTCCATGACAGGGTGTTCTTCTTTCTGGGCCGCCCGGAACAGGCAAAACACTTTTTGCACGAACGCTTGCAAAGGAAAGTGGAATGCCTTTTGTCTTTGCTTCCGGTGCAGAGTTCACTGATAGTGAAAAAAGTGGAGCGGCAAGGATTAATGAAATCTTTTCTATTGCTAGAAGAAATGTAAGCATTCTTCTTTTTATTTGAAATTCTTGAGGATCTAACTTATTTTGAAGATTTTGCATTTGCTGCAATGATTATTCCACAATTCTGGGACCAAAAAGTAGGAAGATTAACTACTTACCTTTCCTTAGTAGCCATCTTTTGTATGTGGATAGTTCAATACCATGGTTTATCTTTGTTAGAACTTCTATCTTTGGTGTCTTTAAGTCTATTGATTTCATTAAGTTCTGTGGAACTTGAAATGGAAGATAATGAATGCAAATTGTTTCTAGCAGCAGTTGACTATTCGAATTTCTCTTATGGTCCAGCATCATTTTCCAAATGCCAAAAGATGGGTGGTAACCAGTGTTTTAAATATCGACGATATCAGCCGATATATCCCACGATATATGTTGTATCCCACCTATGCGATATGAAACGCACAAGGAGTGGGATATATATATGTTCGATCCAGTGAGGATTTTTTATTTTCGATCTTTCCCCCCCTGTAAATCATGTTAAATCAGTGTCCAATTGTTAGAAATTCATGATTTTTTATGCTTGGATTGGAAGTTTCGCTTACGAAATTTGGTGGACATGGGCCAAGTTACAGAAAATTGAAAAAAAAACAAAAACAAAATTTTCCAATTTCGCGCAAATCAGTTGCAATCATTGTGTTCAAACATAAAATCAAACATGTATGTTACCGGATCTAGTGATTCTTCTTTCACTTTTGAATGTATTGCTTGTGTTTTCACATGTCGTCTTACATTTATAAATTATATGAATAGGCTTTGAATATACTTACATCAATTCAGTTAGACAACACATAGATTAAGACCCCATACAAAGAAAACCTATTATGCGCACTTGTTTTTTGTGATGTTTTGATTTATAAGTGTGTATTGATCTCTTTTTAAACAATTGTTGAAGTATCGTTGAAAAATAAGACCAATTTCCTAATGTTTCCCCATGTTTCCAACTACAACGATACATTATGCGATACAACTGACATATCCCATGCGATAACTGATACGTATCCGTATCCCAAGGGTGCGATACGTAATGCGATACCAATATTTCAAACACTGGTGGTAACCGACTCTAGTCACATTTAATGCTTCTTTTCCAGTAAATTATAGATGAAATTGCTATCCTAAAATGGTAGATGAATTGCTTATATTTCATTACTAGACTTCAGGTGATGAAGAAATAGATGTACCAGTTATCATGCTATCACATTGAAGGCTATAGAAACTTGCTGGCATGAGATCTTATTTAGGGTTACCTTTAAAATCTCAAAATAATTGAGCTCCAAAAATATTTTGAAAAATAAATGATTTTTTTTAAAATTTTATATATATATATATATAAATTACAAAAGAAAAAAGAAAAAAGGAAAAAGAACAAGAAGAGGAATTGAGCTAAAAATGGATCCTAATTTTAAAGCCCATAATCAGGCAATATATCTCGATTCTTATCTTCAGGAAAAGTGAGAGGGAGGAGCTGCTGATTGATCCTAGATGGGTCTTTGGACTTTATAGACAATTCCCTAAATATGGTCCAATACATAATACAATTATACCAAAACTAGCTGCTTTAGCTACAATCCAATGAGTTGTCAGCCTCATGGTGAATTTGAGCTATTGATATGTCATAAACCCTATTTGGATTGGTGGAATCCTCTTTTTTACTGTGGAAATGAAATCCTTCTCATTAGATGTGAAAACTTTTCAGGCATTTGCGAAAGCTAAGTTATCTGTGGAAATCAATTTCCATTTCCACAATTTTCTTCGAAAAAGGGCAATTTCCATTTACTCACAAAAAAAAAAAAAACACCTAGGGAATGGAGGTTTTCATGGTTTTTGAGAGACAACTCTCACGTTTTGACCATTGAACTTCCCACATTTCCATGGAAATGACGTGTACTAAAACAAACATGTTTAGTTGGATTCTTTTCCACAAATTTCTATTTCCATAGATTTCTTCATATATTATGTTTTCCTTTCGAAATATACCTCTTGGATTCTACAAATCCTAGCAGGCATAAAGATGATGTCAAACATCTCATTAGAAGTGGGCTAATTGAGTGAGCTCATATCCCATGAAGAGGAGGTTTTGTTGAACTACGTAATTGAATGAGCTCATATCCCTTTGTCTGCAGTGGATATGGACCACAATAATAAGTTGGTGATTTATATGCACCTGGGCTTTACCTACCATCCCATCTGTCACTCTCATAAGACCAACATATGCCCGAATGGTCTGATCTGGGTTGTCATTTGGCACTTTTCCCACCTTGCAGGACTATGGGGGCCTTGATAGTATTCCCTAGGTTAAGAACCCTATTGAAGGCACTTACAAGATCACCAAGGTCGGACGTATTTGTTACCTTTGATGGTGATTTTTTATGCAATATTCATACAGTGTGGGGCTGCCTTGGTGTTTTTTGGTGTCTAGGGCTGCACCTCTTTTCCCCACCTTCTATTTGCATTGATTCTATCGTGGGTTGTCCTCTAGCTTCATGATTCATGCCTCTTTTCGAAGTTGTATAATTTTGCTTATTGTTTTGAATAAATATTTCTCTTGCTCCGGAACACAATGCCTTGGAAGATATACAATATATGTGCTGGCACTACTTATATTTCTAACACACATGTTCTTTTGTCATAATTCGGAAGCTTGCACAACCTTCTTCTTAATTGATTAATAAAACAGTACAAGGAAAATACATTCATATTTGTTATTTTAGACTACAATGATGCATATATGCACTTTGCAGGCTCCTTCATTTGTATTTGTGGATGAAATTGACGCTATTGCTGGAAGACATGCTAGAAAGGATCCTCGAAGGCGAGCAACGTTTGATGCTCTGATTTCACAGCTTGATGGAGAGTATGTGTTTTTTTCAAGTGTTTTATTTGATAAGCAATTTTTTTTTTTTCTGATAAGATTCTTATCACTAGCAATGCTTGATGCCCTTTTTAACATGTTGGTGACCTTTTCAAAAAAGCAAAAATGTGTGGTTATCATGCTCAATCTTTAGAATGCTATCTTTTGGAGGAAATTGTGTTTTCATACGGTCATTAGTCTATTGCTTCCCTTGAATATTTTCATTTCCATCACCTGATGCTTAGAACTACTTTCTGTAGTACTTCTGAAATGCACTTTTTATTGACGATGGTAATACTGATACTGATGATGACGAAGCCCAAAAGAGGCATTTCTTTATTAGCTGAATAAGTAGCTCTAGTTCTTAACTTATTTTTGACGAAACTTGAAGATTCTTAACACTAATACTCCAATTTTCTTGTCCCACACTAGCAACCAAACCTTGCAGTGTATATTGGTCTGCATTCTTTTTGTCAGCATCTAGCAAAACATCCTTCACGGTCATCTCTGAGAAAGCACAGAAAAAAGAAAAAAAGAAAAAGAAGAAGAAGAGTATGTGGTTATCAAGATGTCAGGATGATAACTGTTCAATGTGGTCACATTTTCTTGGATTACGACCTAAATATGGTTGAATTTATCCCAAATGGGTAAGTAGTCATGCTATTTAGCATGGTTGGGTAAGGTTGCCCAAGGTATTCAATAATGGTACCGTAACGGCTGTTACAGGCTTACAGCTGTTTTTCTTTTCCCAACTGTAACTGCCCCATAACTGGCCATTAGCCATAACGGCCGTTACGGGCCATTTTTTCCATAACGGCCATTATGGGTCCATAACATATTGGTACCCACAGTTACCATTACGTAACCGCTTTTGGATACCATGATGATTGCGCTAACAGAACTGCATTCTTTGTATTCAGAGAAACTAGACTGTGTCTTAGTCCATCATCATCATCTAACCCTTATCTCAACAGATTGTATATTAATTATAACCTGCAGTATATTATTATGTTAACTTTATTTTGGTGATAGGTTGTATGGTGCAATGCTTCATGTATCAGTATTGCACTATGTACCGTACCTTGGGATCTACATTTATTGCGTAATGTTAGGACAATGGTGAAATTTTGTCAGCAGAACTGCAGGAAATGTTAAAAGACACATGATCACACACTTCAAACTCAAAACATCACCAAAAAAAGAAAAAGCACAATAGTTTACTATGGGTCAAAACATTGCACTGTCGGACAAAATTATGCTCTGAAATTCCTCTCAGATCGTGATTTTTCCATCATATTTGTTTTGATGTGAAACAACACGAGTGGGTGTTAGAACACAACTACAAAGAGAATGTCCAAAAAAAGGGCAAAAAAGTTTTTTCTTTTTTTCCTGATTTTCTCTAATTTGCGTTGGTATCAGTTGAAATATTGCAAATATTGAACGATATATCAACAAATTATCACAAATGTGGCATGGTATAATGAAATATGGGCATGTATCGGTGATTTTATCATCAATACATGCGGATTTTGCAAATACTTTGAGATTCCATATTGCCCATGTGTGATACTAACAAGCAACACATTGGTCACTGGTAAGTGAAACACACTCACATTAGAGGGAGCTTGATAATGTATTCTTTTGAGTTGGCTGTCTTCTTGGTCACAGTTTGGAACTGTCTATTTGCCTTAATCTACCTTTTTAATCATACTACTTCGTTTAGACTTGTATTGCCAATGCGTTCTCATATGCACATGCTCAACTCAAGGCTTTGGTCTATACAGGAAGGAGAAAATCGGTGTTGATCGGTTCTCTCTAAGACAAGCTGTAATTTTCATTTGTGCAACTAACCGGCCAGATGAACTGGATCCAGAATTTGTCCGACCTGGACGCATTGATCGTCGGCTTTACATTGGTCTACCTGATGCAAAGCAGAGGGTGCAAATTTTTGGGGTGCACAGTTCAGGAAAGCAGCTCGCAGAGGATGTGGACTTTGAAAAGGTAACCCAGTGTTTTCATTTTTAAAAATCCCTTCTAGGTTTAAGGAATTGGTGTCTGACCTCAATTCCATGTTTGTGGCCCATGGTCCGTTGATCTGAGCCATTAATCCAATGGGCCATGCTGTGAATGGGTGAGGCCCTAAAAGCTCACTATATTTGAAGATCCCAACTGTTTGATCTTATTGGCTCATAGTCACCCAGAGTTTCAGACCTGTAAAAGTACAGCACTAGGGCCTTTAAATATTTCTAGAAAATATTTGTTGGCCACTTGAAACAAAAAGCCTGAAATCAGGATTCTATCATATATTTTTAGTATCATGCGGTGTTTCCATTTTTATGGTTTTCACTGTATTGATAAAATTTATACCTCAAAAAAAAAAAAAAAAAAAAAAAAACTATATTGATAAAATTTCCTTCTACTAGTCAACTACTCAAAACCTCAAGGTACTAAGCTTATTATTTTCTTCTCCTATTCTCACCTTTACAGCTTGTTTTTCGGACCGTTGGTTATTCTGGAGCAGATATCCGGAATCTAGTCAATGAAGCAGGAATTATGTCTGTAAGTTGATATTTTTCCTTGGTTATTGTAGAACGATTAAGATTGTCTTTGATAGAACTCTTGTTTTGACTGGGTGCATGCTCTATAGTTTCTTTGAAGTAAGGAAAGTGTTGAATTTACCTTTACTGCTCTCTGATCTATGCTTCTACATACCATATCCATAACTTTCTTTGTGCCAATCACTATGACTTGGCATCACTTTTGTATGGATACGCAAGCTACTAGTTCCCATTGCAATTTAATTTGATCATTTCTTGTATCATTATTCCTTTGAATTGCTAGTCCATCTAACTTCTAACTAGAAAATTTTTTGGATGGATAATCAAAAACTTTATTGAAAAAAAAGAGCAGAAACAGAGGGTCACAAGGATGGTGATTGCTGGAAGAAAAACATCATACAAGCAAGAAGGGTGATGCAACACCCACATAATCCTACTCTCACCATCCTTAGTGACACGGCACTTTTCAGAATTAGGATCTCGTGAAAAAGAAACAACATGGCCATTACACACATCCTGAATGTCCTTGATTCTGACTGGAAGTTGTTGGTTTATGTAATTAAGATGTTCTCTTATAGAAACATTCATCCGAATAGTTGGGATTATTTAGATTTATTCCTTTTATAAGATGATTATTTTGCTTATACGATGAACCGACCCTAGGCACCTTCGTGCGTGCGTGTGTGTGGATTAAATCTTTGGGATTCCTTCCATCACTTGATTAAGTGATATTTATACAAATGGTGGTAATAGTAGTGGAAGTGGACATCCTTGGGGTCTGGAGGATCAAGGATTGAATTGGAGTGTCCTAAGGAAATAGTTTTGGATATTTGCAAAGGAACAATTATGGTACCTGATGTAGGGCTTAGAACTAGGGAATGATAAAAAGGGTGAGGCCAAGACTTCTCAAGCTTGGGGATGATCAGAAGATTTTGGGTTTGGTTTCTCAGGAGGGTTCCCATTTCAAAATAGGGAGTGGTTAGAAAGTAACACTTTTGGGAGGATTTATAGGTGGGAGACATGGCTCTTGCCTTGAAGTTTCCGAGGCCTACATAGTGGCTACGTACGAAAGCATCTATGTAAAAGAATACTATGAGGAATTGGACGTCTATGTAAAAAACAGGGATCACTGACTCCCTTGCTATTGCTTTATGGATGAAGAAACAGTTCATTAGGTGGTGACATTAATTTGAAGCTCTTCTCTTAATTTGTTCAATGTATTGTTGCCTTACAACGGGAAGCTCAGGGTGGTCTTCAAAAGTATGGGGACTGAGCCTTTTAAGGAGAGAGGATGGTGCTTTGGTGTTTGCCACGGGTGTACATCAAATCGAACCGAGTCGAGTTGGCCTCAGCTCGACTCGGCTCGGCCACTAGCTGACCCTAGCTCGAACTCGGCTTAGCTCGGTCCTCGAGCTTGACTGGCCAGCTCGGCTCGGTTCGGTCAGTAGCTCGGGCCAGTTCGAGCCAAGTTCAAGCTGAGTTCGCCTGTGCAGCATTTTCACAAACACATGGACTGCACCTTCAAAATCTCACTGTATGTAAAACAACAGCAGTGGTTTTACAGGTATTTTATCAAACACCTAAGCAACATAAAAAATCAAGAAAAAAAGGGTATTTGTTTCATATACATACCTTCCTTGCCACCGGCCACACTTCGTTGAGTCATTTCATCAAACACTCGGTGAACAACATCAATATCAAAGTAACCGAGTCACCGAACTGGTTCGATTCGAGTTGGGTTCAATCCGAGTCGAGTCGAGCTGGGGCTAGCTCAAACGTGGCTCGAACTCATTTTCGAGCTCAAAAAATCAGCTCGACTCGGCTCAAACTTAACTTCGAACTGAGTTGAATTGAGCTTTTTCGAGTTGAGTCGAGCGAGCTAACCGAGCTAGCTCGGTTTTTGTACACCCCTAGTGTTTGCTTCCGCTTTTTGTTCAGAAATTTGGAAGGAGAGCAACAATTGCATTTCAAATGATGCGATAGTGGATGAGCTCAAACAAGTAGAAATAATCACTACTGTATCACGAAGTGAGCACCATCCCACCTATGTTTTGAGGCGCGTTAGTGTCCAATTCGCATAGGGATTGTTAACAATTGTATGTAAAATTTGAATTCGCATGTTTAGTTTGGAAAGGAAACTTGAGGTCTGGTGGTCTTGTCCTCTCGTGGAGCATCGGAGGTCAAATTTTAACTGTTCTTTCATTGGCAACCCCAACTCTTGCATCAAGGGTTTGGTCCTAAGGGATGACAACATCGTCATTGAATGGTTTTCTAGATCCTGTATAGAGGGCAACTCGAATGTTTAAGAGTGTGAGGCCCTTATGGAAGCCTTGAGGATTTTTAGCAAGGACTTCTCTAGCCCAGTGATTGTGGAAGACAACTTTAAAAAGGCTCACTATTTGGCGTCTTAGGAAGGGCAGAGCGTGGGATCTTATTTTTAGCCGTTTGGCTCTTTGCATTGGGATTCTTCCTCATCTTTGATTTTCTTTTGATAAATTTTCAGTTATTTATTATTCTACAAGCAAAAGAAAACGAAAGAAAGAAAGAAAAGAATTGAGTCCTTTCAAAACCGATTCACTTCTTTTTCCTTGCACCCTATGGATACCAATATGTCATTCATTACTTGCTATTGATATGCCTCACGAATTTCCATTGTTCAACATAGTTATAAAGAGATGGATCACTACATTCCTCCCAAAAATCTTCCTTACCACACTATAAAATATTATTCTCAAAGAAATTGGTTAAAAACACTTACTAGCGAAGTGGAACAATCTCTGTGTCAAGAACCCAAGTGGGGAGTACCTCACGTCAGGTCCGACCATACCTGAAATTATTAAAATCCAAAATTATAATGAGAGCATCAAAATGCCCTAGTTGGGTTTATAGATGCATAGTTTAGAAACAAGTCAGTGAATCACCAAACGTCGTTCTTTAGTATTTTTAAGTATCTTGGTTTTTCTTCATGTCTATTGCTTCTCATCTCTTTAGGTAGTTAACACAAAAATTGGATGGTGCTCTACATATAATTTGGGTGATGAGGACATCCACGCCCCCATTTGAGTGTACGCAAGGAGGAGGGCACCGATGTCCTTGTGATGCAGGGACATGTGGTGGCCCAAGCACCAGTGTCCTTGTGATGCAGGGACATGTGATGGCCTAAGCACCGATGTCCTTGTGATGCAGGGACATGTGATGGCCTAACCCTAGATGCATGTATAATCAGGATGAAGAGATTCAAATAGATAAATTAATCAACTAACTGTTTTCAATCAAAGGAATTAGGCAAATCTCAACACAGAGATGAGATCATTCCATCAGGATCATGCTCCTTAGCATAAAATTACGTAAACAGTAAAAAGGGAGAACCTAGGGATATAAGGATATCCTAGATCTAGCATAAGTCAATCCATAGTGAAGTTTGGATATGATTCTCCTGACTAACCATCTCTCTTTTCTGTTCAAACCAGAAGGGAATATCCAGAGAGGAACGAAATTGATGAAAAAGAAGGTACGCATTCTAGGGCATCAAAGAAAAGAAAACGGTTGAGGATTACCTTTTCCTGCACCTTGAAGATCTAGAAAGAAGGAAACCTTAAACTAGGGTAGAATCCCCAAAACCCAAGGGCCAATCCTGAAACCCGAATCTCTTTGATAGAAGAGGAAAAAACAACATACGAATTCTTATTCATTCAATAATAATAAAATAGAGTTTCTCATAGTGTATATATAAGCCATGGAAAAAGTAAAAGTGCACTAAAACTCCTGAAAACAAGGAAAAGAACAAAAAAACACCTAAAACTAAAAACATCCGCATGACAGGGTGTAAAATCCGTCATATATGCCAGCGATCAGGGTGTGGTCATGCCACTCTTACACTTATAACGCGTCAGAAAATGGGTCTGATGGACCCGACGTCCGTCTGCATCAACTCCTCTGCTCCAATACTCTATAGGCAACGCCGCCTCCTCTGATACACTCTAAAGGGTGCACTATTGATGTCTGCATCACCTTGTGCCTGGATGAGCCGTACATGGGCCCACACCTTTGTGAGCATTTTTGGGGAGCATCGGGCCGTTGATTTTCATCGTCATCTCATTCTGACCGTTGGATAACGATCGGGGCCATCATCACAGTTGGATTGTGATCGTGACCACTTGTGGGGCCCGATAGATGATATGCAGGCCATTCGATGGCATAGGATTACCTTAAGGTTTATTTTATACTTTGATTTATGTTTTGGACTAGTTATGAGAGATGTATTTTGATTTTTTTAAAGACTAGGGCTAATTTAGTGAAAGTACATGAAATAAGGACATTTGTAATTTTGAAAAAGTTTCCGAGACTATACTAGGGGGAACGTGTGACCCTCTTGGTGGTTATTTTTATTGAAAAAAAGAAAGAAAGAGAACTCCCCTGTTTTCTCTCCAATCTTCATGTGATGTGAGGATATCTTCCATGTGATTTGGAAGGAAGATCGGTGCGATGCATATCTTCATTGACGGAAGTGCGAGGCTTCCTTCTATCCCTATATTTGCATTTCTTCATCAACAAACAAGGTATTTCTACAAGTATCTTCTCTCCTTCTTCCCCCATTCTCCAAAATCCATTAAATCCTTCTCATTTCTTTCCCTTTACACCCTTCTCTACAAGCAAAACCTTGGAACCCAAAACCCAACCCTACCTAGCCCACACGTGTGACCGTACAGCCACACGTGTGAACCCATAGGGCTGGCCGTACGGTCCTATCCCTTTTTTCCCCTTTGCATCCCACTACCTTTGCATCAAACCCCCATTCATTCCTACCTATAAACCCTATCCCTAACCCTAGATTTTCTAATTTTCCAATTTCCCCAAAATTTCTTAATTGACCTAAAATCCCTAACTTCTAAAGTCATCAATCCCCTTAACCAATTCACCCAACCATATTTTGCCTTTTCGCCAAATTTCCTAAACCATAGGTTTACCTACATCCTAAGCAAGCAAGCCCTAGTTAGTATTTGCTTTCCCTTTTGAATTAGACTTGTTCCCATGCTATTTGGATGCTCTCACATCCATTAGATCCTAGTTTCAAGTATTTAATGATCTTGCAAGGTGTTGTTGGCTAATTTAGGCTTGAAATATTCATAGTTTCTTCATGGAATCTTGAGATGATGTTAGCATGTTTTTTGGTTTTGATTAATTAATTTAATTTGCTGAATGATCTCCACTCATTTTCTAGCTTCATACATTGGTCCTGCATCATTGGGTGGACCATAAGCTCTGGGCTGCTTGCTCATATTTTCCTAGGCCATACCTCAGTTCTGCAGTTCAAGGATTTCCATATGCAGTTTTGTTCAATGCGTTGCTTCAGAGCAGGACTTGAGTCACCAAGAGTTCCTGTCTAATTTTTTGGAAGTAACTTCTTGACACTAGATTTGTATACTTCCATGAATGCATTTTCCCCAGTCGTGGGAAGCTGAATAATAGTTGTCAATAACCTTTTATCACAGTTCTTAGTTAATTCATAATTTTTTGGTGATTGGTGATGCCTGTTATATTTGAATTAAATGTAAATTATGTATTTTATTAATGCTTTTAGGTAAGAAAAGGGCACTCTATGATCACACAGCAAGACATTGTTGATGTGCTAGATAAGCAGTTGCTTGAAGGCATGGGAGTATTGCTTACTGAGGAAGAGCAACAAAAGATTGAAGCGAGCGTATGTTTTTACAATAATCCAGATTGTGATTAGAAGGTATTCTTAGTGTTGCAGCTCTTCTACGACGTCTCACTGATCTTGCTGTTAAATGTTGTTTATATGTAACAGATATCTTTGGAGAAGAAGAGATTGCTAGCTGTGCATGAGGCCGGTCATGTATTATTAGCTCATTTATTTCCTAAATTCGATTGGCATGCATTCTCTCAGCTGCTTCCTGGTGGTAAGGTACAAATTAATGATGGAGATGGAATTTGCATAGTACTAATCTATTGAATTTGATAGGCTTCTGCGGGCAGGCCTGAGCCTAAAGTTCACGCCCATGGCCTGGACCAAATCTCAGGCCATGGGCTGGGTCAGAGCCCAATTTCAAGCCCCGTAAATAAGTGGGCTGGGCTCAATTTTTTCTAGGCCACGCCGCACCCACCCATTGACAGCTCAAGCAGAGATATTCTGTTGCCTTACAGATTTTCATTGTAATAAGAGCAGGAAACAGCAATATCTGTTTTTTATACGAGAGAAAATATCGTAGATCAAGGATATACTACCTTTGGTTACATGAAAATGCAAATGGTGGTAGCACATGGTGGGCGCTGTGCTGAGCGCGTCGTGTTCGGAGACAACATTACTGATGGAGGAAGGGATGATCTAGAAAAGATATCAAAAGTAAGCAATAGTCCCCAGATGGATAATTTATAAGTAAGAGGTCCTTTAAGAAATTGCTTTGTTTTAGAGTTCCACGTAGGAAAGTTAAATTGTGTTTAAAGTGTTACATCCATTACGTTGCCTTGTTCCCACAAACACATTCACTTCAACTTATGAAATGGTGCATGTTCCACAGCTGCATTCTTCTTCTTTTTATTTTATTTATTTATTTAATTTTTAATTTTCTTAATTTTTTTGGGGTAAGTGGTCTCCAAGGAATTTAGCATTGTATGGTTGTGTCTGCAAATGTAAGGACCAATTTTCTAAGTAAAGGGACTTGCTAGTTGTTCAAGGTGGTCCAAACATGAACGTACACATCAAATCTGTCTGGGTGATTATGTAGATGCTTTTGGACCAAGCTGAAAGGTTATCAGTTGAACATGTATGACTCATGGTATTTGCATGTTTGCTTTTATACCCCTTCAAAAAAAAAAAAATGGAAAGAAAAAAATGCCCAAGGTGTGTTTGGTTGCGCCAAATTTCATGAAATATCGTGAAAATTTTGCACCAAATTAGACTGCTTGATCATGAAAATTCATGATATTTGGTACAATCAAACGCCCTAAAGCAAGTACCAGGCATCATAGGTGAAGCTGAAAGGAGATTAGGAGGGAACGGCCTTTGTTACAATTTATGAGCCTTTATCATGTTGAAAGAGAAAATTTACTGGCAAGAAATAGATGGACAAAGGACCTCGAATA
Organism: Magnolia kwangsiensis; assembly: GCA_037074715.1. Lineage (NCBI taxonomy): Eukaryota > Viridiplantae > Streptophyta > Magnoliopsida > Magnoliales > Magnoliaceae > Magnolia > Magnolia kwangsiensis. The sequence continues at coordinate 89,256,060 of CM073584.1, read as the reverse complement.
CAATGTCAATATATTCATGATCTCCCTAAACAAGTACACGTGTCTGAACGGTTTGGCTGCCATGGCAGCACAAAACTCCATGTTTCTAGCTTCAATCGGTCGTTAGCATAATCATTTAAGCCTTGTCCCAATTAATTGGGGTCAGCTACATGAATCTTGTTATGACATTCCACTCTATCAAAGGCCATTCCTTCAATTAGATCATAGGTCATCAAGTCCATCCACGCCCTTTTGGGCCTTCCCCTTGCCCTTTTATAGCCTTCAACTTGTACAAACTCACTCCTAACTGGTGAATTTCTTAGTCTCTACTACACATGATCAAACCATCTATGTCTACTTCCCCTCATCTTATTACCAATTGGTGTTACTCCTTCGTTCCCTTGAATGCATACCTTTCTAATTCTATCCTTTCTTATCTTGCCACTCATCTATCTCAACATTCTCATTTCAGCTATACTCATCCCATGAGCTTGTTGTTCCTTAACTGCACAACATCCTGTCCCATAAAGCATGGCTGGTCTTATAGCTATCCTCTAAAATTTCCCTTTCAGTTTGAGTGGTACACGGCAATCACATAAAAATCTAGAGGCACATCTCCATTTCATCCACCCAACTTGAATTCTATGGGCAACATCCTTCTTAATCTCCCTACTCTTATGAATTATTGACTCAAGGTATCCAAAGTGGTAATTTTGGGAAATTAGTCAGCAATCTTGAATAATTCCCTGTTTTCCCTCCTATTGTTACTAAAATTGCTCTTCGTATATTCTGTTTTAGTCCGACTAATGTTAAATCCTTTAGATTCTAAAGCACCCCTCCATAAATCTAGCTTTGTGTTTATGCCATCCCTTGTCTTGTCAATCAAAACTATGCCATCTGCAAACAACATGCACCATCTGATCTCTTCCTGGAAATCCCTTGTTAACTCATCCATAACCAATGCAAAAGGTATCCTGGTGCAAGCCTATAGTAATTGGGAACTCACTTGACTCTCCACTAGTGGTCCTCACATTTGCCACCACTCCCTCATACACATCTTAATCATGTTAATATATCCTCTTGAAACTCCTTTCTTTCCCAACACTGACCAGATTAACTCTCTAAGGACCCTATTATAATGCTTTCTTTAAGTCAATAAAGACCACGTGGAGATCCTTCCTTCTCTCCTTATCTTTCTCGCTCAATTGTCTAAGTAGGAAAATAGCTTAAGTGATAGACCTCCCAGGCATGAAAGCAAACTGATTTTCTGATAAATTTGTCTCATGCCTTAAGTCTTTGCTCAATCACTCTCCCAAAGTTTCATAGCATGGTCATAAGTTCAATCCAATGATTGTTGGTGGAGCTCTCCATCTCCTTTATTCTTATAAATAATAGAAGGACATGACAATATCGTGCAAGAAACAAAAAAGCTCCTACGCAACTGATTGCATATGAAAGGTCTTTGCAAAAACAATACTGCTGTGAAGAAATAAAGAGTAAGAAAGTATGACATTCACTTACATCTAACATACCTTACTATATTACATTTATTGTTTCATACATTTTTATATGAATTTTCATACCCAATGTAGACCATTGTGTTTATTCTAGCTAAATTTACAAGAACATACACTGTTGATTGCATGTAAGGCCATTAATGCCATAGACGTTTTTTTTTTTTTCCTTTTTCTGTTTCCCTTTATCAAGAACTGATGATGAATTAGAATTTCTGCATATATATCTTCTATTTACTCAACTTTTCATTACAGATTGCTAGAGAGATGGTAATTAGCCCTTCAAATTCAAGATTAGGCCTCACCAGTTTGGTAAAAAGACTTGGAATGATGGATCGGCCAGACAATCCCGATGGAGAGTTGATAAAATACAGGGTATTGCTTACATTTACTTCACTAATATGATTTTTTTTTTAAAAAAAGATGCTTAGTTTTTGAACATTTCCACTAGTAGCCACAATCATTTCGTACTCTTGATTGATGGATTTTGTTCCTAATTGTGGTAGTGGGACGACCCTTACGTGATTCCTGCTGATATGACTGTTGAAGTGTCTGAGCTATTCACTCGAGAATTAACGAGGGTAATTATACATTTCTTCCTTCTTCATTATTAAAATGGATGATTCTGAAAATTGCTTTGAATGATGTTTTCTTGTCTTTCTATCTATTATGATAGTTTATTTGGTTTTGGACTGATGCTTGAATACAGATGTTCTCCAAATACATGCTCGATATTTAATCTTTCTTTTAAATGCTGAGTATTTTGTCGTCATATTAGTTTGGTAACAATAGAAAATTGGGCTATACGACCTGTCCTGTTTGTGAAGAGATTAGATACAAGCTTTTCTTGTATGTCATTAAACATTCATTCTAGATTGTAAATCTATAATCCAAGTGACATGTTCTTATTATTTACACTATATAAGCATTAATTTTTGCTTATTTAGTTTTGTGAAATGTTTCACAATTGGATTTCCTCAATGTTTTGCTGGAATTGTGTGAAACAATTGTCTTGGCTTGGTGAAATAATCATGATGCATTCTTTTTCAAAATTATCTCATCATAAAGAGAAGTGCTGGAATTATCTTTTTTTAAGGCAACATAAATTTTATTAACAGAAAAGAACGGAGGAAGGCCTGAGGATCCAAAACAAATGCATTAGATGACAAGAAATCATCTAAACCTAGATAGACCTAGGCCACTTCCCAGCTAAAACAATTTGCTTCCTGCTCAGACCCTGAATGTATCTCTTTGTTGCCATCACCATCTAAGCCTCATCACAAGTTCCCAACTAATTGAGGCCGGCTACATGAATCCTGTACTGCCATTCCACTTCAAGGATGATATTCTCAGTTCAACCATAAAGTTATCAGTCTTTTTTTATTGCCTCCATCCACGTCCTTTTGGGCCTTCCCCTTGCCCTTTTATGGCCTTCAACTTGAACCAACTCAGTACTACTGACTTGTGCAATTGCTGGTCTCTGACTCTCTATTGCACATGGCTTGTTGAAGCTATGAACATGTGGCTGTACAGTCATAACTTGAACATGGCCAAACCATTTGAGACTACTTTCCCTTATGTTATTACCTATCGATGTTACCCCTACGCTCCCGTGAATGCATTCGTGTTTCTGTATATTGTGCTTCAAAAAATCTCGTAATAATGTGAGACTGGAAAATTTTAGATGTGCCTCTGGACTTTCCAAAGTCTACTTTTGTTGACCAAGTTCCTGTGTCCAAAAATCCCACGATGCCTGTTATACTAATGAAATTGGGTAAATGTTGTTAGTATAGCATACCCTGGAAAGCTAATAATGAATGTTATGATCATGTACCTTGATGGAAAACCTGGAAAGCTAATCATGATTGTTATGATCATGTACCTTGATGGCCACGTGTTTTTTTTTTCACCTTGTATGCTATAATTAAATGGGGGAAACCTGATGTATCTATGATTTTATGGGTTACCGGGAGGTACTCCTCTAGTTGTCCAAGGAGAGATGAGTTCAGGCACAATGACCAAAAGCCAAGGGAGAGTTTTGTTTCATAGATCTCAGTACCCTAATTTCATAACAATAGTAGAGGGAGTGGCCAATCCGTGAACGGTTAATTAGTCATCTTGTCTCAGTGAACCAGTGACAGGTTCGATGGAAGGTCTCCACCATTGGGTTAACTATGCCTTGGCCTTACCCTACATAGGAGTGTAATGTTTATGGAATGCAGGTTCTTTTCATTTTAAGCTTCGCTAAGCACTTGCAATTTGAGGATCGCATCAAGTCATTGATTTGGGAAACCCATCATGTGTGGATAGGATCGACCTAATCATGCACTAGCTTTGACTAATCCTTAGACCTGAAGTCATGTTGAGACTTCATGGTCCTAGTGTTTGGAGCTTTGACTCGCCTTGGGAGGTTACATTTGTGACTAACATACGGATATGGTTTGGCACATGCATTAGGATTTGATATAAGAACCCCACATGCTCCAACAAGGGATCTATTGGTTATCTTGAGGAACTTATTTGTGGCTTGGACCTTAATGGTCAGACCAAGTGGTTTTCTAGGTAGGCCCGATGCTTTAAAATTTTTAATTATAGGTTTTTAATCGTTAAAAGTATTTTATCGTGCTCGTTAGATATCCAATGGTTTAGATCTTCTAATCCAACCCTTAGGCTGGCATGTGATTATGATTAAGATTGGATATTGCGGGTCCGTGGAGGGAATGTGTCAATTTAGGTGCAAGGATAAGCCAAGTTTACCTGCTTTTAATGGTGCAGGGCATTACCAAAGTCTGTAGGTGTGAGAGCACTGTAAATGATGATTTATCTCTGAAACCCTAGTTCCTCCCTATA